>LPNX010179009.1:189885-292543 GCA_001517045.1 Pseudotsuga menziesii | reverse complement strand
CATGTTGTGAATGGTAGAGCTTTCCCATACATGGGTACCCTAGTTAGATCCTGTTTTGCATTTGGTGCCCATGCCGACATTTCTCCTTTAGGGCGTGGGAGTCCTTTGTATAGTACCACCATGACTTTGAGAAAGAGCTTCATACTCCTCTTGAACTTTATGCTGGTATTTTCCCCCTGGACTCCCCTTGTATATGTCAAGTTGTAATTGCATTATCATGAGTTTTGCTTGCCTTATTGAGCCTTATGTCGGCTTCCCTAACTTTGATTATCAGCTATATAGCACAAGATTGTCTCATGTCTAGCCAAGAAGAGCCTTTTTATATATCTTTTGCGGCTTGATACCCCATTTTTTACCGAGAGGGGACATTTCCCCAAGTGTCATTATCCTTCACATGTTTCCTTGCATTAAGCATAGGTACGTTCCACTGATTGGAACTAGCTTGTTTGACCCCTGACACTCGTCCCCTCCTAGATTTGTAACTATAAAGCACTTTTATTCTTTTTCAAGATTTTCAAAATATCCGAAAAGGTCCAAAAAATAAATAAAATACCAAAAATCCGGACAGGAAAAGATGTTATCTTTGGTAGCAGTCGAGTCATGTCACCTTCGAACAGAGCACTGTATATCACATCCGTTGGTTGGGTTATTAGTTTGACTTTAGGAGCTGTACTCGTTACTCTGAGTTCATCTCCACCGACTGGTTAGGCTTACAGTCCCTACAGAGCCTTTGTTTATGCCTCCTATGTCACAGAGATGTCCCACTTTGCATGTGTAGTCCATGTTGCTTATATTCTATCACCATTTTCCTTTATTCTATTGTTCGAAGGAAGTTAAAACCTGAGTCGGCCATTCCTCAGTTATATTGACTTTGCATGTTGGCCATTCCTCAGTTGTATTGACTTTGCATGTCAGCCATTCCCAGTACTGTTACTGGTTCGTGCACATCTTGTTCGAGTCCTTCCACATTATACAACATTGCTGAGTACCTCATGTTGGTTGATGGGGGATGCCTTAATTCACTCCTTCCAGTGGATTCCGTCCCATCGACTTCAAATAATTTATTCTGGGATAGGAGTTTAGAGTCATTTGAGTTCCTTGAGTCTTACAGTCATCAGTGGTAGGTTCTCTCGCCATCGATAGTTTTGGGAATACATCAACGTCCCCTGATCGATGGATTCTTTCAAGTGTTTGACCTCAACACATCTATTTTCACTTGTTAGATTGCACTCTAGTACCTTGATTCCCATTTTCATTATCGGTGGGTGATCTCACATCTGTTAATGGTATACATCAATGACCGATAATTAGATGATGGACTACTATGTTCGACCTTGACACCTCCATTCACATAGTAGGACATGTACTCGTAGCAGTTTGTATAGAATACTTTCTAGATTGGTTGCATTCCACATATGCTACCTCCTTAATTGTGCCAATGTTAATGAGATTTCAGCTCTCGTGACATCATTCCAGTGTATGTCAGATATCTTCAGCCATTATGGAGATCTTGATCCATTTTATATCTTCAGCCCCTATGGAGATCTTGGTACTTTGTATATCTTCATTCTGATCTATTATATATTTTACGTGGCAATGACCACACATGTCACATTTTGTATATCATGCATATTCATGGCCATTGTACTCTTATGTATCCAGGACTGCTATATGTATTTGTAGTCATATGCAGAAATTGATTATTATACTATACTGATGGATAGCTGATTCTTCCATCTGGTTCTTCATCACTCCACTTCTGGGATGGATTTATAATTTATTCTGTCCATCATGTTACCCCTCTAACCTCACACATTAGGGGGAATTTGTTATAGCTGATTTTACCACACATGGTTGATCACACATTTATGGCCTTCCCTGTCCCTCTGCAGACTCTTTGGATCCCATGGACCAATATTATACTTTGATGTTTCCTAGTTCATCCCTAAAAACACCTGTTTATTGTTGTACGCGAATTTTTATCTCATTCTCGTATATATACGCAAATATTGACCTCAAACCTGAGTACATCAAGATGTGTGCATAATTCCAAATATTTTGGGAGTTTTCCTTGATGTGTGTCTGAACCAATTGACTCTTGGACTTCCATATGCCTCAAGATCACTTGGATTTGACCCTCCATTACCCCTTTGGAGTGCTATATAAGGAACCCCTTGGATACATTGAAGGGGAGGAATTGAAGAGAAAGGAAACTATAGTCCATTGTTGTCATATCTTGCTTATACTTGATTCTGCATCCCTTTGTCCCTTTGGAGAACTTTGTGTTCTTCCCAAGCTTTCCTTTGCGTGTTAGCTTGCTATCGAGATATGGAGGATTGAGTTCATCGAGGCCCAGGTGGAGGACTCATTTTCTCTGGTTTGCAGACGTGCCGATAGAGGTTGTCACTTGTGTAATCTCTGATTTGATTAATAGAAATATCTTTTCCTGTCCATTTAATGTGCAATTGAATGAATATTGAATCCATGGATATGTTTAATTGTTTATACATTGATGAATATATATTCTAGAGTAGATATAACACCATATTATATAGCATGCTTTCCTTGTTTACTATTGTTGAGAGTGAATTGCTAAAGCTAGCAGGATTGGAAAAAGCTCAACGGGGATCTACTTCAATCGTCTGGATAAGGTACAACCCATGATCCCTTAGTGTTAGATATTTGGTTTCTCTTACATATAGAAAATGATTGATTTATGTGGTTTCTCTGTCTTTTGTGGTGTTATAACTAGATCTTGTTCTTAGTTTATTTGTTCTTTTTGTCCTAATTTTCAACCATTGGTTTAAAATGATTTTATATTTCATGTTGATTTTAAGAATTTTTGACAATCAATAATTTTGGTTGGATTTAATGCTTTTAATGGTTGAATCATTTCATTATTTTAGTTTTAAGGTTTGTCTTTTGGGCATATTAGTTAATATGTACATCTTTAAGCTTTCAAAAAATTATAATAAAAGTTCATTCCAAGTTTTGATTTATAATCTAACTCTCATTTTTGAGTCCTTTGTCAAATATTTTCATGAGGAGATTCCTGTAGCAGCTCTGTTTTTCCTATTTTTGTCATTGTCATTGGGAGCAGATTACGAGGAGATGGAAATGAATTCAGTAAAAACAAAATATTTTTTTGTCCACAACTGACTCATTCACAAAAACCTCTCTCATTTTTGCAACAGCTGTTATCGTTTGAGAGATTCGAATTCATCTTTGTGGCCTATTTTCAGGGTTTGAATTATTTAATAATTTCCTGTTTTAGTCACAAATTTGCAGAACACATTTCGATAAATTGAAGAGGAATTTTGAAAAACCAAGAGAGGCTTTTGTTCATAACATACTCATTTAAAAACACCTCTCTCATTTTTTACACGGGTGTTCTGGATCAAGATATATGAAGGCGTCTTTGAGACCCAAATTTCCAGAAATTCACCAAATTTCCCCGAATCCGATTTGCTATTTTTGGGTTAATTATCTTTAAAGATTTTGAGTTATCATGTAACTAATTGATGTAACTGTTTAAAATTTCGACCTAGAAGGTAGTTATGGAACTAATTTACTTTTGTAATGATAAAAGGAAGACAAACATACAGTTTTGAGGGGGGGCTTTTTCACTCAAGGAGAGGCTTTTGGAGCTTTGAATTCTCAAGCTAGCACCTATAACTCTTATGTAAGTGGATGACTGTTATTGACTATATATAAACTGATAAGCCCTTTTACCTTTCATGCTTTTTCATTTCTGATCTGTTTGATTGCTCAGTCTACAATTTCATTTCTTGTTTAAATTTTTATTCATGTAAATGCTTGTAGCCTGTGGGTGGAATTAGTATTTCATGTGTAATGTTTATGGCTTATTGGGATGTGTTTGATCCCTAGTTTATCCAATTTGCATGATTCAGTTCTGTACTAGCTTGTGGATGTTTATTTCCTCCTTGATGATGAAGTTTTTAAAACCCTAAAACCTATTTTATTTAATTTTACTTTTGAGATTGTGTTGGCTTGTTCTTTTGGTAGTCTAAGAACAATTTCTGGCACAAACATGTGGTACACCCCAAGCCATAGGAAGTTTCTCTCCGTAAGGTCAATATCTGCGTATATACACGCGAATGGGATTAAAAGTCACGTATAACAATAAACAGGTGTTTTCAGGGATGAAATTGGAAACATCAAAGTAGAATATTGGTCCATGGGGTCCAAAGAGTCTACAGAGGGACAGGGAAGGCCATAAACGTGTGATCAACCATGTGTGGTAAAATCATCTATAACAAATCTCATTCGTGCCAGGTCAACAAGTGATTTGGAGGAGACACGTGGGAAGAAAACATGACATGGAGGATCATTGTATAAAAGGTAAGATCAACGACCATGACTGATCATGCATAGGTAAAGTAATCGATGGATAAAATGGGGTGAGAACGTGTTGGGACCAAAACTACCTAGGACACATGTCAACTTTTTATTAACAACATATCCTTGGGTAAATTTTTAAAACTACCTTGATAAGGATGCATTACCACTTGTGGTAAAGGAGAAAAATTCCAACTCATTCTTGCCTAAGGTCAAGTGGTATTATGCCTCGGTAGTCATTGGTGGGTAACATGGCTTCCATGGAGTAATAATTCAGACCTATATGACACCTCAATAGGTACTTATCAAGCCACATCATCACCCATGCCACATCAAGATAAATGATAGTGAAATCATGCACCATATTGCATAAAATTGAATTATTTACAAAAAATGAGGGAGTTTCCCTCACCCCGCCCTACAATGGTGCATAGAGGCTTCAAGGGGGAAAGACCCCTTAACCCCCATTTTGTTTAAGTCAACAAAGTTGGATTCGAGATCCAACCATGGCCATTGGAGAAACATTAGACGAAATTTC
Source organism: Pseudotsuga menziesii (assembly GCA_001517045.1). Classification (NCBI taxonomy): domain Eukaryota; kingdom Viridiplantae; phylum Streptophyta; class Pinopsida; order Pinales; family Pinaceae; genus Pseudotsuga; species Pseudotsuga menziesii. The sequence continues at coordinate 287,646 of LPNX010179009.1, read as the reverse complement.
AACTCAAAATGGGCCTCTTAATGAAAATTAATAAAATAATAGTTAAAATAATCCAATAATATTTATTAATTTTGGAGGAAGAAAGGAAAAAACTACTTTTTTGTTCGTATTTTCGACATATCTCCCTGTGTTTTTACTTAAATTTCGATCGGGAGAGCTCGTTGGATGCAGAATAAAATTCCACATCCAATGAGTACCCACTCGGCATACTTTTTATGGGCCCCTCTACCCCACAAATAAGAAATACCTGAAAAAATGTGATGATAACATCATCATCATGTTTTTTTAGGTATTTCTTGTTTTGGGGTAGCAGGGTCCGTCAAAAGTATGTCGAATGGGTACTTGTTGGATGCGAAATTTAATTATGCATCCAACGAGCTCTACCAATTGAATTTTGAGTAAAAACACAAGGAGATATGTCAAAAATATGAACAAAAAAAGTAGTTTTTTTTATGATACCTATCCCTAAATTTATATTAAAAAATTGTTTAAGGGGTGCTCCCTGTTTGAATTTTAAATCATTTTGATTGGCTAATACATGATGACATGGAATTTTGATTATTTTTCAAAGGCCCATTTTAAATTGAAATTTCTTCTAATGCATAAAAAATTGGACAAGTTTGGAATAATGGTGGATGCTACAGAATTGAAGATTTGCAAGTCTGGAGGAAGTGGGAAAATTACATAAGTAGTGAATTCCATAAATTTATAAAAGATGTTTGGAGCATTGTATGAGGAAATGAAAAATTGATGAGTGATCCTCATTATATGTAATACCTAAGCCAATCAAGAACGATTTATGGTTCCCCAGAGATTACCTTATGTAGGTGTTTGGAGTTGGAATCTAGGGTTAAATGCACTTATAGGAAAAGTGTTTATAGCTATATTTTGACAAAAAATTGACAAAATCGATATTTCCTAAAATATATATAAAAAATGATTTTTATTTTATGGGGATATAATAAATCTAACATTTGTGTTTACATGAACACCTTGCAAATTCATAATTATATTAGAGACAATTAAAATCTCATCATTTAGTATAGTTCAGTTTGGAAACCTTTGGTCTTAGTTCTGATAAGAAGTGTAGCAAGGATTTCTCCTTGCTATAGGGGCAGGAATGGCTCCCTTCTATCTATAGGATAGAAGGGTAGGTTCTTGCATGTGGAAAATGCAGTAAAGAAATTAGAACAGAAAGAAAGCAAAGAACAAGAAAGAATGGTCATGATCCCCTTTGCAAACAAGGTTAGGGATTCGCCTTGGCTACCTGCAAACAACTATTAAGCTACGATAAACTTGCAAAACATGTTAGGAATCAAACCCGCAAACAAATGATGGTCAGAAAACAACTAAGCTATCAAAGGAAACACATAAATAAAACTAGGTTATACCTCTCCTTTAGTGAAATGGGCCACCGTGCCCTGGCTAGAAGAAGCACCTCCTTATCTCACTCAGCAATGGAGGAGCTATGGCTCAATGGGGAAGATGAGTGGAAGGGAGAGGGATGTGGGTGGCTTGAGAGGCAAATAGGTCTCAAGTAATCCACAGGTAGCATAACAGTATGCAAGAGAGGAGTCATTTGAGAGTGACCCCCCACCCTCCTTTTATAGCTCTTTTGGCGACATTTAGGGTTTTAAGCCCTTGGTCAGGGCTTTAGCCCCTTTTTTGGGATTTTAGCCCCTTTCGCCCTAACTTTAGCTCCTTTTAGGGTTTTAGGATCCTTTGAGGGGTTTTAGCCCCTTTTTGGAGGCTTTAGCCCCTAGGAGAGTTATTTAGGCTCATTTTTTGGGTTTTTAAACCCTTTTACTCATTTTTAAGCTTTTTTTAGGACGTGGGGGTCTAATGGGGTGTTAAGAGGGTTGTGAATGGGTGTCCTTGGGTGGTGTAGGCCACGTAGAGCCGAGTGAGGGATTTTTTGGGTTAACAAATTTCCCCCTAATGTGTGAGGGAAAGAGCTCATTGTATGGCCGACGGACATCATAGGATTTACTGTGTAGAGGTGGTGCTTTCAGGGCTGGGGCATGGTGGCTTTTGGTTTTTGTATTAATATGGTTCCCATTAGTGGGTGAGATACAAATAATGTGTAACATGTATATGGATGAGGTGGGCATCCCCATGCTCGTGACACTGTCAAAAGAATAATTTGATCTATGCTATAAAATATAAGAGCTGTTCATATACAACTGATGATACAATAATGGTTGCCTCAATATGAGGCTGAATACAATACTGATCTAGTACATTGGACCCATGGCATTCTCATGGAATGCTATATCTTCATGACTGATGGTCTTCTGGATCTAGGACAGTACATAGTTGTATGGACGCGCTGATTGAGAGTCAGAGTCTTTGTGGTACAAGTATGTTTTATCAATCATAAATCTATATAGAAGCACTGTTGGGGCTTCTGAACACTGCTGGGGCTTCTGAACACTATCTCCAACGCAACCTGGAAATCACAAGGGACATAACCTATTTAGGTCCCTAGAGTAGACTCATCAATGTGCTAGAGTTAGGTGACATCTGGGGTCTTCAACCAAGTATTATGCGGACCAAACCCTGTACGAATCTCAACAGTGTGATGATGTGGTTGGAGTTGAGCACGTGAGAAAAAACCATCCCAAGAGGCACTAAGGGCTCCTCTCAAGTGGTCCAAGGAACTCATCAATGAGGTTAATGAAAATAGGATACAGGGGCCTCTGGTTCTATCCTTTGGAATATGTGTGTTTTCATCGATAGAGAGAGACCTGCTCCTGGTCAAGCCAATGATGTTTCCTTGACCAGGAGCGCGAGGGAGATAACCGAAAGGTGTGAGACAATCTATGGACTGACCCACTGAATAGGGGCGGGGGGGGAGAGAGAGGGAAGGGAAAAGGTTGAACAGGGGCAAGGAGAGTGTGGTAGACTCAAAATTCCGTTGTTCAGAGTATGACGACAGGGTGGACCAGGCATAAAATGAAACTTGACTCATGGGAATGGGATCATAGCTGTAATACCGGGACTGTTGCTGCAGATGGGAAATACTTGGAGGAGGTAGACACTTTTGATATTGATGGGATACAAGGAAGACACATTGCAGAGTACTCTGAACAAAGGCGACCTGATGTGGGAATGCTGCCAAATTGTTTTCTATGGGGTGGTGTCTAGGGACACCCTTGTGGTACGATCTCATGGATTTTTGGTGAGCCCGAGAAGGTAAATGATTGATGGTGCTTTCAGTTTTAGAGAGTCTGAAAGCATGAAGAAGACTCCAGTGGGGGCTCTTTTTCATTGGTAGTCTTCTGTGCCCAAAAAAGGATAAGAGTATACATAGGAGAGCTCTCCCATCTTGTAGGAGATGAGAGACTTCTTTGCCATTGGTAGTCCAATCAGGCTAGAAAAGGTTAAACCTATACTGACTAGACGGTCATTCAGATATTTTTACAAGCATGAACGAAACCAAGTTTGTTCAGCAATCTTTTCTTGATGAGAAGGTTGGAAAAGAGCTTAACGACAACCTATAGTGAGCTTTTTCGTAAGGTGCGGCCCCTCTGCCCGAGAAAGCATGAAAGTATGCAGAGGGGAATGGTCTTGGCTTGAATGTGCCAAGGAGGTCCTTTTCGATTGATGGTCTACATGGTCCACAAAAGGAGATAAACGAGACAATGTAGATGCCCTTTCCTATAATTTAGCGAGCATGAAAGGAAGCAGCTGCGCTCAACTATCTTTTCATTTCTTTTAAGAGTCAGAAAAGAGCTTAAACAAAACTCTAGTATGGTCAACCGATTGTTGTGGCACGGGTGGTGCCCCATGTTAGGATGGTGGACAGTGGTCCAAAGGTCATCTGCACAGTATGGACAGAGCAGAAGGCTCTTAAACATACCAATACATGCGCAAGATAGATCACGGCAAAGGCTTGTGATTCGGTGTGGCAGAGGCACACAAACCGAGGCAGCTCTCGGACAGAGGTCAGAAGAGCGTGTGTGTGAGTTACGATGGATGGAATTGACTACATGTGATGTGAGTGCAAGTTCGGGGGCACTTATATGCCAAATACGTGCAACAAAACTAAATTTTTTTGTGGACAGTGGTCCAGAGGTTCGCGTAAGGTGTGGTGGATGGAAAAGACAACTATGTGTTAAAATACAAAAGAAAAACAAAAAATGGCATTCCTTAATGGGCGGTGGCCTGAAAACCCGCATGAGTAGCGGTCGGGAAGTGTGATACAAGTACAGGTTTGTAGACACTTGCATTGTCATGTCATGGCTCGTAAATCGAGGTGACTTGTGGGAAATGGTCCCGAAATTGATTTATTAAACATGAGATGGTGGTCTCATAAAGGGATAGAGGGTTTGAGCCTGGAGGTGTGAGAGGTGTCTCGAACTGATTCTAGGTGACTTTGGATTAGCAACTAATGGTGCTGCCCCTGATTTATGCTGAAAATGTTAAAAAACAAGAAAAAGAAAATGTAGCAACTCATTGGTGATGTTAAGCATAAAATCTCTTTAGGTAGAGCCCATTGTGTGGGTTCTCCAAGAGTTCTCCATCAGAGTTAATAAGGGTGTATGCCCCTTTTTCGAGGCAGTAGTGGATGATGTATGGGCCATACCACATTGACTCAAACTTTCCTTTGCCCAAATTATCATTGGGTTGGTCGTAGACTAGAACCATATCGCCTTCATTGAAGGTGCGAGGGTGGACATGGGAGTCATAGTGGACCTTTGACCATGTTTTTGTTGCTTCAATGGCTTGGAGGGAAGCTCGACGGTCTTCTATGGTTTGCTCAAGTTGGAGTAGTCATTCTTCTAAAGGTGAAGTATCAGGGAGAAGTTCTACTCCGAGGCGGAGGGACGGGATTTGGCACTTTATAGGGAGTACTAATTCAATTCCATGTACTAGGAAAGAAGGAGTGAAACCGGTTGCGGTTTTTGTGGATGTGCGATAATCCCATAGGGCGGGGAATAGCATGTGATGCCAGTTGGTTTTATGATTTCCTACCATCCTTTGGAGCATTGTTTTGATGATTTTGTTGATTGCTTCAACTTGGTCGTTGCCCTAGGGGTAGTAGGACAATGAGTACTAGTGTTCGAACTTCAACATGGTTGACAGTTCATCCCATATGGCGTCTTGAAAGTGTGCTCCATGGTCTGAGACTAGTTGTTTAGGAACACCAAATTGTGAAATAACATGGTTAAAGAAAAAGCATGTTGTGGTTTCATCTTTTCAATCAAATGTGGGCATGGCCTCATCCCACTTAGTGAAGTAATCGACTGCCATAATGATGTATTTATGACCATTAGCCGAGATGGGCTTGATTGTCATGAAGTTGATTGCCCATTTGCAGAAGGGCCCGACTATAACTACGAGGTGTAATGGTGCAGGAGGGGTTCTTGCTGTTGGGGTGAAGAGCTGACAGCTGTGACAATGCTTGACTACCTCTATGCAATCAATGAAGATGGAGGGCCAGAAATAGTTGATGTGTAGTATCTTCTGGGTGGTTGCTAGGCCTAAAAGGTGGCCACCATAGGCTCCACTATGAAAATCGTTGAGGATGGTCTCGGCCTCGTCATGGGTGAGGAAAAAACGTAGGATGGTATTGATGCCTCGACGATACATAACATCTCCAATCAGCAAGTGGCGAATGGCTTGATGTCAGATGCACCGCCTATCCTCACGGTTTAAGTGTGCTGCGAACTTCTGTGTTCGTAAATAGAGAAGGATGTCCCCATACCATAGTTCATTCGTGGATATGAGGAATAGAAAATTATCAGGGAGATCATCCTTGGGGGGTAATGACACGGTTAATGGGGGTATATCAGTCATGAGCATGGCGAGTGTGAGTGCCTTTGTGCTTTTTGGGGACACAAACTCTAGGTCAAATTCTTGGAGGATGACTACCCACTTAGCTGCTCAACCTTGTAGAAGGCGGTGGCTTAAGAGGTACCGCATTGGATTTGAATCAGCCACTACACGAGTATGGTTTGCCATGATGTAGTGGTGCAAATTCTGAGCCGAGAAGACGATGACGAGGGCCAATTTCTCCTCGAGTGAATACCATAGTTGGGGTCCTGTTAGCTTCTGACTAACGTAGTAGATAACGTGTTCATGACAAGCATCGTATTCTTGGACCAAGACTCCAGCGTTGGCGTTGTTCGAGGCCAACACATAGAGAATGAAGTCTCAAGTGAAGTCTAGTGTTGAGAACAATGGTGCAGAAGCCAAGGCTTGTTTGAGTGCATCAAACGATTCTTGTGCTTGTTGATCCCACACAAAGGGGATTTTTGTGCAGAGCAATTGAATGAATCCGTAATCTTTTGTTGCATACTCTGGTACAAAGCGGTGAAGGAAGTTAGCCTTGCTTTGGAGGATCTGTAGTTGGTGCCATTTTTTTGGGGAAGGAAGGTCAAGGATAGCCTGAACTTTGAAGGGATCTACCGTTATTCCTTTATGGGACACGATGAATTCGAGTAGACAGCCTACTGGGACACAAAAAATGCACTTGAGGGGATTCAAGATAATTTTGTACTTGCAGCAACGTAAAAATACTTGTCGCAAGTCGTCTATGTGGTGTGCTTGTTTTGGTGATCGAGTGGCAAGGTCGTCCAGGTAGACCAGGATGATGTGAATTAGGTCATGGAAACGATATGTCATGGCGCGCTGGAAGGTGGCTCCAGCATTTTTCAGGCCAAAGGGCATGACTCAATACATGAATGTGCCCCACAAGGTTGTGAATGTTGTCTTATAATGGTCTTGTTTTTGGATCTGGATTTGGTTATATCTAGAAAATCTATCCATGAAGGAAAAGGCCTCATGTCCAGCGCATGCATCGATGATCTGATTGATGAAGGGTGTTGGGAAGTTGTCTTTGGGACACACCCCATTAAGGTCATGGAATTCTGTGCAAACATGAATGGTACCTTGTTTTTTATTCATGGGAACAAGATTAGAAACCCAAGTGGTGTACGCAATGGGGTAGATGAATCTGACAGTGCACAACTTCTCTATATCGGCTTTAACCGCGGTCACTTTGGATGGATGGATTGGCTGTTGCTTTTGGCATATGGGGGCCACATCGGGCAATGTGTCGATGTGGTGTTCCACGATGGATGGATCTAAGCCAGGCATTTCAGTGTACGTCCAGGCGAAGATGTCACAGAATTCTTGGAAGAGAGATTTGTAGGTAGCTACCTCTTCCGGGGAGCAAGATGCCCCCAACATGATTTCTTCAACATTCTCAGAATTGGTTGAGATGTTGATTTTGATGGTGGGTGAAATGTTGTCCATGTTCCCTTCTTTGAAGGCGTTTGGTGCTGGGATGGGATTCTTGAACCAGTTGACTTTCCCATGGATGAAATCTTGGTCTCAACGAAAAACTGGTCAGACTGCCACACAAGTTCTTCGAGGAGGAAGAATGAGCAATGGTGCATGTCTTCCCATGGGTATTCCAGGGAGGTCAAAGCTTCAAGTATCTCCTCATCATTGCTGAAGCTATGAAGAAACAGGTCCGATGGACCATCGTTGGAGGTGGAGATAAGCGGGTCAGTTGAACTGGACATCATGTAAATGGACACGGTGTCTGAAGAAGGTGGTGGGGGGTGAACTTCTTTGATCAAGGTGATCTTAGACTCAAGGGAATGTTGACGGAGGTTAGCTAGATCCATTCTAAATTTGGGCAGGTCTTGGAAATGGTGAGAGTAATTTCCATACAAACCGTAGAGGGCGCAAGCATGGTTTGTTCTCAATGCCTTGTTTTTTACTATTGGCGCAGTTGGGAGTTCAACCACGGGGATGTTTTTGGTTGTGTCCATGGCATCCAGATGTGCACGAATCACTAGGATTTTAGGGAAATTATGAGTTGGATGGCCCTATTGCTCACAGATGGCGCAAGGTGGGACTTGTCATGGTTCTGTGGTGGATTTGGCGTTCTTTCCCCTGGCCCTTTTCGAGTGGGGCGGTGTGGGTGTGGGTGTGGTGGTTGGCTTGTACGGGTCGGGTGGAGGCTGAGACTCTACCGAAAAGGGTTGCACCAGGTTTAACAAAACCTCGGGCATTGTTTGTTGAGTTGGAGGATCAAGATACCACACCGAAATTCCCAATTTAAAGTTGGGTAGGCTTAAGGTGGCCATTACTGGCTTGCTCATGACACCAGGTGGGGGAAAGAGGAAGGGAATCATATGGACTGGAGATGATCTCAGATAAATCCCTACTGGTTGCATGTGGGGATGCAGTTGTGCATGTGGCTATGCGTAATGCTACTGTTGCGGGTGATGTTGCAGCTGTTGTTGGTGTTGCGGCTGCAAACGGTGTTGTGGTTGGGGTTGGGGATGTGGATGCGCTTGTTGTTTGGGTGCAGTGGTGCTGGATGAGACCATGCACAAATCCACAGTCTCATTTTGTGTAGGTGGTGGTGACACTGAGGGGAAAGGAGCCATCATGGTGGGATTGGCAAACAACCCAGGGCCCACATTCAACAATGGGGAGGCTAGTGTGTTTTCAACCATGGTGTTGATTGCAGGGACGACATTGGCATGTATAGTTGTCCCTTGTGGCTCAATGGTGGTGATGGTAGGGATGACGTTGGTGGGTTCTGTTAACCCTTGCGGATCATGATAAGTGAGTTGATCAACCGTCACGATCTTCCCTTCATGGGGGAACATCATGAGATAGAAGACAGTCGATGCAACTGCTCTCATGGCGTACATATAACTTCTTTCGAGGAGAAGGTTATAGTCCAGTTGAGCATTGACAACTTCTATGTCAATTAGAACTGTATTCCTGACTAATGTGATGGGGACATGGGGGAGGATTCCTTGGGCTTTAGTGGGATTTCCATCATAAGCCCGCAGAGTTGTGGAGGATGGTTGCAGAATTGGTGATCCAATTTTCTGCCAAACCAGGGTGGACATAACGCATGTGGATGTCCCCTCATCCACTATGCACCGTAGAATGACCAGATTCTGGATAGACACTGGGATTTGGAAGGCAATGGTGGATGGCATGCGTGGTTCTCCATTATCTATGTCGAATGTGATCCACTTGGATTCAAAGGGATCTATGGCCCCAAGGACGGCTAGTAACGCTTTTCGCTACGTTGGACAGATTTTGAGTACCTCCAGAGCGGACATGGTCGTTGGTGTTTGGGCCAAATCATCCACAATGCTATAGCAGACTACAGCTCTAGCTGTGGCGTTGCTGACCACTCGACATATGGGGGGGCGGGGGAAAGGGGGTAACTGAAGAGGTGCATTAACCGACTTGGACGTAGAGGCCACTGATGTGTCAGCGCATTTGATGGTGGTACCGTACTGATTTTTTCTGGTTTGTAGGTTAATTTCTTCAGTCGTCATGGCTAGCAGGTGGTGGACACCTATTTCGGCCATGGGAGGTGCCCTTGGAGTGTTGGGATTGGCCTAGGGAGGGGGAGCGGTTGCCACCAATCCTTGGACTGGTAGTGGGTTTTGAAGCACCATGGGGGGAAGTCCTTGTAGTGCTGGGTTGGGTTGGGATTGGTTCATAGCGTTGGTGGCCTATTGGGCCTCATTCTGAATGGCCTGCTTAGCTTAACCCATGAGGGGACACTCGAATGTGTAGTTCCCATAGACCTCATAGAGTGTGCATGGTTGGTTTGTGCGCAACGGGGTGTTGCGTCTTGGTGCATTTTGTCATGGGGGGTTTTGGGCAGGTTGGTTTGTTGCGGCATTGTTGGGAGGGATTGGTTGTTGAACACCTCCCTGCGGTTGGTTATTAGCTTTGTTTCAGGGCCAATTATTTCTAGCTTTCCCTTGTTGATTTTTGGGGGCAGGCTAGTTGGGACGGTTTTGTTGTACAAATACTTGTCCCAACGGAGCGGGTGGGGCAGAGGTGGGGGCTTGAAATGTTTGTACAGGTGGTGCACAATAAATTTAGGTGGGTTGCGGTGCCACAAATGTGGGCATTTTCCCCACGTACTGCTGTCTTGGTCATGCCAAGGCCTGATCCTACTGCGATGACACAGGTTGTGCGTAGGAAGTTGTTGCTCCGAACTGGGACATCATTCTGGCATAGTTTGGAGTTTGGCTCTGGTAAGCAATACTAGCAGTATTGCTTGGTTGTGGTGGGGCTGCAGGTGGTGTCGAACGGTGTTGTGGCTGTTGAGAGACTGAGCCTATGATGCCATCTGCAGCATGGGATGCCCCCGGTGCATCCCAGTAGGAGGTACCTAGGTGGGGAGCATCTAGGATGATGGCGTACAGATACCCAGACTGAGCATAGATCAAGTCAAACTATTGGGATTTTAGTATGGCCTCCTCTTCAGATTGGGGACGTTCGGATGCGACGTCCTTTGCTATGGGTGGGAGTAAGGTTTTTAGGAACTAATCCAAGAAGATCTTGTCGTCAAGTTGGATTTTACATAAGCTGTGACATCGTCGCCATTCATGGATGTGGTCGATTATATGTGTCGCAGTGCTCTGGGAACATGATAATAGGATCTCCACCCCTTCATCATATCTGATAGGGAGTTGGAAATACTGTATGAACAAGAAAGGTAGGGAGTTGAAATCTGGGTAATTTGCTTGCAGTAGCTTAATGTACCATTTGGCTGCAGCACCTATAAGGGTGCGTTGGAATAGCCTCAGCCTGATGGAATTGTCTACGATGCTATTTGATGAGCACCATAGATGGAATGTCATAATGTGGTTTTGGGGACATTCCCCTGCCTTTCCTTCAAACCTGGGAATGTTTGATGGCAACTTGGTTAGAATGGGAGGCCAAAAATCTTGATGATGGATGGGGTCGTTCGTTAATCAAGCCAAATCACGCAGGTTAAGATGAGCCATGAAAGGCATATTTGACCCTAGGTTTATGTGGGATGGGGCAGCGATGGTGGCAGGGTTTGTAGGTGCGTAATGTACCTGCATAGCTGGGGGTACTGGTTGTGCCATTATGGATGGCCCAATGCCCCCAAGTGTGGTGGGAGGGATAGTGTGGGTGGAGGGGACATTGCCCCCATGTATGATAGTAGGGGCAATGTAAGTGGACAGTCCACTACCCCCCTGTGTGGTAGGAGGGGCATGTGGATGGACGGGACACTGCCCCCATGTGTGATAGGAGGGGTAGTGTATATGGAAGGGGTACTGCCCCCCTATGTGATAGGAGAGGCAATGTATGTGGAAGGTCCACTGCCCGCAAGTGTTGTAGGTGGGACAGTTTGAGTGGTTACTATGGGTGGTGGCAACTAACTAATGACAGTTTGCATGACCATGCTAGGGCCACCTAACAGGTTTTTGGTGATCATTTGTGGTGTGGACATGGGTCCACTAGCTATGGCTATGCTGAAAAATGGATCCAAGTTTGCACTAGCCATGGGGTTTGATGATGCAGTATGGAGGTCTGGTTCAGACTGATATGGGTCTGACTCTGAATCAGAGGCTATGTGGCCTTCTGATGGTGTGCGAGGTCATTGAGAATGGTTTCGACGGTGTCGATTTAATGTCCCAAATGGTGGTGGTTCACCTCTTAAGCGTGAGGAAGAGCGTGGGGGATCAATTGTGTTAGATGTTTATCAAACTGGTGGGAATGATGTTTGGACACCAGTTTTAATGGCTTCCTATTGGCTGTAGGTGGTCACTCATCCACCAATACTTCTAGAAGACAGCGCTTGGCTTTTTCCTCATGGGTGTTTCTACTCAATCGATGGGGGTTGTTGCCCGTTTTTCTTGGCAATTCCTCTTAGCGACCAGCTACTTTGGGGTTCCTGTGGTACTCCTCACAATGAGTTTCTGGGCTGAGCCTAAGTACTTCCCATGTTTGAAGCAGTCAGGGACTTATGTCCTCAAAGACTGCAGATTGTTTGAACTTAGTGTAAATTGATAAATTTTAAGGCTCTCTCAGTGTCATGAAATGAGTGGGGTTGATTTAGTGGTATGGTGTATATTTTTTGTTGTTTTTTTGTTATTTGGTGGCTGCAAATGGTTTATTAATTCATCATATTGTGGTAGAGTTCATATCATTGTTGTGTAAGTAGTGAATAATCAGAAATTTGTAAACAGATACATTTTTAACCATGAATGTGACATCCTAGCTAAGTGACTACCTTACACCTATATTCTTCTTAGACCAAGAGAAGGTGTTGGGATCTCAACAAAATGGGACTAAGCCCATCCTTAGATCCACAGGTCACCTCCCGGATGCAAGGTTGGTCAACAAGGAGGACTCTTAGCACTGTGAGAAGCCCTCCTTCTTTACCCCCTCTACCTTCCAGGTCATCCGTTTTTAATGGTTTAGAACAATATTTAGTGAAGGGCCTAGGACTATATGAGTTGTACCCTTCGTCTTATCCCAGAATACCCCAAAGGGTGATGACTAGGTAGAGGAGGAAGGGTAATCAATATTTGATTTTAAGTCAGTTTTAGTTAGGCTATGTTGATTAAGCAATTAAAATTTGTATTAAATTTACACTTCGTTTGTTGATGTAATTATAGTAAACTGAAACAGAAACATAAATTGAACTACTGTGATGGACAGGGGTGGTTAAGCCACATTGACAGTCCTTAATAAACTGAAAATTTACTATTGATTGACAAACCGCACATTTTGGGTCAATTTCGGTGAGGGGGTCACGAAATTTTTCCATAAATAAGCGAGGGGGTTGCACAGATTTCACAGACAGAAGCGGTCTACCTGTCTGAGTGAAGTCACACCTTTCAGGGGGGAAAGGGTGACCTGGTCGTGCCTGTGAGGCCTATAAGAGCGAACTCATCCCCTATTCAGGCTCGATAAGTGCGGCCTACCTCGGATTTGGGGTTTTCTTCATCCTGAGTCAGATCTGGCCGACAGTAACCAGTACTTTGGCCAAACTGAATCGGATTTTCCTTGCAGAGGCTTTGACAACAATAAAAACTAGAAATAAAGAAGATTTAACCTACATCTGACATGAAATTTTAAAAACTAGGGCATAAACTGAAAAACTTGAAATTTGAAAAAAGATTGAACCAGGGATCCCGTGGGATCGACCTGGTATGGTCTCCAGTTCTGTAGCAAGGATTTCTCCTTACTACAGGGGCAGGAATGGCTCCCTTCTGTCTATAGGACAGAAGGGTAGGTTCCTGTGTGTCGAAAATGCAGTAAAGAAATTGGAATAGACAGAAATCAAAGAATAAGAAAGAATGGCCGTGAGCCCCTCTGCAAACAAGGTTAGGGCTTCGCCTTGGCTACCTGCAAACAACTATTCAGCTACAATAAACCTGCAAAACATGTTAGGAATCAAACTAGCAAACAAATAATGGTCAGAAAACAACTAAGCTATCAAAGGAAACACATAAATAAAACTAGGTTATACCTCTCCTTTGGTGAAATGGGCCACCATGCCCTGGCTGGAAGAAGCACCTCCCTATCTCACTCAGCAATGGAGGAGCTATGGCTCAATGGGGAATATGAGTGGAATGGAGAGGGATGTGGGTGGCTTGAGAGGCAAAGAGGTCTCAAGGCATCCACGGGCAACATAATAGAATGGAAGAGAGGAGTCATTTGAAAGTGAGACCCCACCCTCCTTTTATAGCTTTTTTGGGGACTTTTAGGGTTTTAAGCCCTTAGTTAGGACTTTAGCCCCATTTTTGGACTTATAGCCCCTTTCACCCTAACTTTAGCTCCTTTTAGGGTTTTAGGCTCCTTTGAGGGGTTTTAGCTCCTTTGAGGGGTTTTAGCTCCTTTTTGGAGGCTTTAGCCCCTAGGAGAGTTATTTAGGCTCCTTTTTGGGGGTTTTAAGCCCTTTTACTCATTTTTAAGCCTTTTTTAGGGTGTGTGGGTCTAATGGGTTGTTACGAGGGTTGTGAATGGGTGTCCTTTGGTGGTGTAGGCCATGTAGAGCAGAGTGAGGGATTTTTTGGGTTAACAAGAAGTTCATCATCATGGATGATACACATGATACTTATGAAGTTGAGGCATATGTAATGGGATACATCATGCAAATGGAGAATGCAAAGACAACATCCAATGGTAGGAGGAACCAAGTGACTCCCCCGGACATTGTAGAGACCATGATGATCCTATGCGTGGAACTGAGCAGACAATGAAAGGCTAATTAAGGATCAAGAAGAACATAATCAACTAAATGCAGCTATGCTTCAAAGGTTGACATATATTCAGAAGAATATTAACTATGGGAATCACTAATCACTCACAAAATCAAGAGAAGAGTGGGAGTTACTCAATTAGAGGAAATTTCAACTTAAAATGGGTCTTTCAACCCTAAGACTAATTCCATGTCATCATGTATTAGCCAATGAAATTTCTTTAAAATTCAAATACCAAACAGGTCCTAAACAATTTTTTATTATATAATTTGGGGATGGATGAAATTACTTAATAATTTAATTTTCCTACCCGCTTCCCAAGTTGCCCGAAATTATCTTGGATATTGAAAATGAAATTAATATGCTAACCAATTTTACGTAATACCTGGCCCATATATAATATATAATAAAAATAATTAATATCATAACTAATATATAATAAATATTACTCTATCCAATAACTTTAACTTGGTCCAATAGTATTACTCTCGGCCCAATACACATCCATGTTTTCTGTAATACATCACCAATATATAATATATAGTAATAGCAATTAATATTATAACTAATATATAATAATATTATATTACAATTAATATTTTACAATAACGGTCAAAAATTGGGTCTAGTATCTTTTAACTAATATAACCATCCATCTTTTTGTAATAAGTGACCAAGAAATAATATATAATAGTAATAGTAATTAATATTATAACTAAAATATAATAATATTATATTATAACTAATATTTTATAATAACGGTCAAAAGTTGGGTCTAATAACTTTTAACTAATATCATAACTAATATACCCATCCATCTTTTAGGTAATATGTGACCAATAAATAATATATAATAGTAATAGTAGTTAATATTATAACTAAAATATAATAATATTATAATTAATATTTCATAATAACCTCAAAAGTTTGGTCCAATAGCTTTTAACTAATATATAATATGTAATTAATATATAACAATAACTAATATAATAAGTAATATACACATTCATCTTTTAGGTAATACATAACCAATATATAATATTTAATAATAATAGTAATTAATATTATGTAACATATAATAATATTATATTATAAATAATATTTCATAATAACTGTCAAAAGTTGGGTTCAATCACTTCTTACTAATATCATAACTAATATACCCATAATAATTAATATTATAACTAATATATTATAATATTATATTATAATTAATATTGTATAATAACCATGAAAAGTTGGTTCCAATAACTTTTAACTAATATCAATATATAATTATTGCATAATAATATATAATATTATAAGTAATATATAATAGTAATTAATATTAAAACTAATATATAAAAATATTATATTATAATAATACTATGCACCATGAAAAGTTGGGTCAAATAACTTTTAAGATGGAAGTGTGTATTTAATTTTTTTTCCTTATTTTAGGCGAAAACACTACAACAATCCTCATAAATTGTTTTTAATGTAAAATATATATTTAAGGTAGCTTTGATAAAAGTGAAATAACCATGAGCAGCTTGGATAAAAGTGAAATAGTATAAAATTTTTCCTACATGGCACCTTTTTATCATTTTCCTTAGGAGACCCATTTTTCATTTAAATTTCCTCTAATTGGAAAGTAGGCACTTTCACAAAAGGTCCCTTGTTTCAAGAAGAGTTTCTAAAGGGAGGCCATACACTCCAAAATTCTTTGTAGTGATTCATTTGACTCTAAGGATTCAACTGATGGATCAATCTCTTCATCTCACAGAAAGAAGAGGAAAATGTATTCAAAGAACCATTTTCATGGAGAATTTAGGAACGCCAAACCTCCTACATTTGATGGTGAGATAAAATTTGGTCAAGAAGCCGAGGCTTGGCTTCTTGGGATGAGGAAGTATTTCCAAGTACAAGACTACTCCAAGAATATTAAAGCAAGAGTGGCAATATTCAATTTGAATGGAAGGACATTTATATGGTGGGGTCACCTTAGGAAAATGAAAAAGATCAATGAAAGGAAGATTATGTGGAAGCAATTCAAGAAATAATTCAATAAAAAGTACCTTTCTAATGGAAAAATTAAACAATTCCATGAGCTAAATTTAGGAAAAATGACTATAGAAGAATATGCAAACAATTTCTTAGAGTTGCTGAGATATGTCAAGTATGTAAGGGGTGAGAGAGTAAAAATTCAGCGTTTTCTATGTGGTCTTCCCCAATCATATAAAGATAGAATTGAGTTTGATGAGCCTCAAACTCTAGATGAGACCGAAAAAAAGGACAAGTATTGTTATGATTAAGCCAAGATCAAGCTAGATTTCCTTAAGGCATGGAAGGACAAGAAGAATGAGAAGTTTGACCAAATGAAGAAGGGGTTCAAACCTCCTCATTTTCAGAAATCAACCAAGACAGCCACCATAAGGTGTGACAAAGCCATCTAGGATGATGGGAGACAAGCCAAGAGATCCACTTCAATGTTGGGTATGTGTAGAGGACCATTTTCTTAGAAATTGTCCACACATGAATGGGAGTGCAAAGAAAGTTCACAACATTCAAGACATTGCAACTGTGGATCAAGTTTCAAGGACAATCCCTAGGATTTATGTTGCACTAGAGGATCGCCAAGCATATCACCAATCAATTTTGGTTGAGGTTCAAGGTAATATTACAAAGAAATATATTTCTATTTTAATTTACCTTGGATCTACTCACATGTATATCAGTCATAAAGTTGTTGAGATTTGTGCTTTTAAGAAAACCAAACATAGTAAATCATGGTTGGTCCAATTACCCATAGGAACCAAGAGAAAAGTTGGTGAGCTAGTGGAGAAATGTCCATTAGAAATGGGTGGATTTTCCACTTGTGTAAATTTGAATATTCTACTGCTTAGTTCATATGACATTCTTATTGGAATGGACTGGTTGGTAGCACACATAGTTAAAATTGAATGCTGCAACAAAACATTTGAATATGTATTGATGTTGAAGTTAACACATGGGTTGTAAAAGGAATTTAAAAGGAAATTTCTATTAGGCATATTTAATACATGCAATTGAAGAATTTCTATAGGAAGGGTTTCCAATTGTATGCATCCCATGTTTTAGATAAATTGGAAAATGAAATTCCCACATTGGGGGACCATAAGGTGTTGCAAAAATTCAAATATGTCTTCCCCGAAGAAGTGTTAGGACTTCCTCCAAAGAGGGACATTGATTTCACAAACGATCATGTTCCAGGAGCAACACCAGTGTCTAATACACCTTACAGAATGAGTACAATTGAATTGTTAGAGATGAAAATGCAATTACAAGAGTTATTATAGAAGAAGTACATAAGGCCAAGTGTGTCTCCAAGGGGAGAACTGAACTATTTGTGGAAAATAAAGATGGAATATTTAGGTTATGTATTGATTATAGGAAGCTGGATAAAGTAACAATGGAAAAAAAGTACACATTTTCGCGAATTGATGACCTTTTTTTTATCAAATGAGAGGATAAAGGGTATTTTCAAAGATAAATTTAAGGTCTGGTTACCATCAAGTGAGAATCAAGGAAGAAGACATTCACAATACAACCTTTAGAACAAGGTATGAACACTATGAATTTGTAGTGGTGTCATTTGGTCTCACTAATGCACTGACTACATTCTTGTGTCTCATGAATAGTGTCACACACCTAAAATTTCCACAATAATTTTTTTCAATATATTTAAATATCTATATAATGTAGCATGTAATAATGACAACAACATGAATACTTTGTCGTTTATTTGGTAAAGTGACTTATATTGTTCTCCTTACTGGATTGGACATGTTTACAATTTAAGCGATGATTGGATAAGGTTAATGGCATCCCTAGCGTCACACCTGCAGGTGATGTTCTTAATGATTTTATACTTATCTTACTACATGTTTTGTTCATGTTTACCTAGCCCTATGGCTGGTCTCTTCCCTAGTCGTTGTACCCTAACTCTATGAAGAAAGAGAGTTGGGGGACTATGGTGTTAAACACCATAGTCCTTATTCCATAACTTTGGCATGATTTATTTTTTTTCTTATCCATGGTAAAAACCATGGTCCTTGTGCAAAGTATAAAGTTCAAAGTGCTCGATTTAAAAGTTAAACAAGTGGGGAACTATGGTGTTCATACCATAGTCGAGGTTTATCCATGGAAACATAATAGGTGAGATGTTATAACATAAGGTTTTTGACCACACAATATGATGGGAGGTACAAGGTTACAATTCGATGGTACTATGGTTCGGCTTTTTCATTAAAGATTGTCCTAGTTGTGAGTTGACAACGCAACCAGGTAGTTAATTAGAAAGTCTGAGATTTAATCTTGACCCTCCATCTATTTTTCATGCTGGAAAGGGTTTTGATAGGGTTTTATGTGGTTCTTTTCTTGTCCAAACACTCCATTTCATTGTTAATTTGGCCTGTAATTTTTTGGCAAAGAAGGCATTGCTTCCATGGTTGCTCTAAGTAGTTTCACCTGTTAAAACTCTTACCCAGTTTGTTAATGGAATCCTTATTTGCTTCAGGGTGTGTTGGAGGTTTTACTCAGATTTGATGGTCACCGGATAATCTTGAACTTGTTGGTTTACAGTGAATCAAATCCAGAGCAACGTTCCAATGGCCTTTCGACTTCCTTTAACCTTGTAAGTTTAGCTTAGCTCTGTAATTGTTTGTTAAATTCTTTTTAGGACTCTTGAACCAACAAAATACTGTCTGGGTTTGTTATTTTACTCTGAAGGAAGAGGAGGTATAACGACTTCTAGGAGGAGCTGATCCCTAGCCCTCTCTTCATCTCGAAAAAGTAATGTAAAGTAATCTTCAATCATTAGTATTTATTGTTTAAAAAATAATTAATGAAGGTTCTGACTCCAATGTGGGTGCCTGCAGGTTATGGGGAAGCCGACGAGGGTGGAAACAGGGTCACCTCCTCCCAGGTCTTCTTATTTACACATTAAGGTGAGTTAAAAAAATTACTCTGTTAACATATGAAACACAACTCTTGCTTATCCAACAACTAACCTTACTTAGTTGTCTGGTTTTGCATGTGGCTCCTAACATGGATGCTTCCCGTCTGCAACATTGGTTCATTTAGCCATAAGGTGGTTGGGTTCGTGGTCATGCAGGGACTAGGCCTTCACCTCATTTACAAGATAAGTTCAACTGAATTTTGTTTTTAATTCTTATGGATTTTTATCCTACAAGAAGAGGGATTTGCAGCCTCTATGTTCCATCGTTGTTTTTAAATATTTTGTGTGTATATTTTTATGGATTAAAAGTGTTGTGGGTGTCATGTTTGATGGGATTACCACCACTTTGGTTCAAAATTTTTTGTAAAAACTTTTTATATATTATGGTTATAAATAACTGTGGATTCCATCTGCCATGGACTTACATCCACCCCAGTTGTGAATCCCATATGATTATTTTTTATATCTACATAAATTAAACCGACCCCTCTAGGTTCTGTACCCATTTATACAATGGATGCCATTTTACAATGGTCTTACTGCCATGTATTTGATATTTAAATGGTTTCACTATTTGTGAAATATTTGTAAACTCAATTTGAATCTATAGAGTTGATTTGTTTTAAATAAAAGTATAAGCTTCAGGTTAGATACCCATAATAAGAGGTTGTTTTCAATTTACTTAATTAACTTTTAGCTAGATATAATTTGTACATTTAAGATTTGGATTTGTGAGCTATTATAACATATCTAAGGTCTTATATATAATAGTTTTCCTACTCGACATCAGTTGTGTGACTGTTAGCTAGTTGATAATTGAATTATTATGATTTTTGTTGTATTTATAATTATTCCATTAATCTAGGTAAATATCCATCTGCATTGGGGTTTTGAGATGAGATAATGTTTATATGACTTTATCTTGAATTTAAAAAGCCTCTTGGCTCTTTCTTTGTCCATTAAAAAAATCTTGAATAAATAGTTAATAGATATTTCAATTTACAGGTTGTGCGAATGGATACTTTGTTGTTATATTCTATTTGGTTTGTTTAAGCAATTTTTGTATGAGTTTGTTATGTGAAATAGAGAAAGTTCCATCCGTAAGCCGTAATGTGAATTAACTAAGTTTTAAGTGGAACAATATCATTCTAGTTTTGACTTAATTTGTTCTAAATATTGTTCTGGAAACATAAACAAGCATAATCTAGAACATTTAACAAGAGCTATAATATCGTTTATTTAGATTTACTAGTTGCGTTAGCATTACAACATTCTACGAATTCTCTGATTCGGGTATGGATGCCCGAACATAGATTTGTTAAGAAATATTAAGTTCATGGATATATGAATACTAAATAAAATCAGTTTACTTTACATGAATACATCAAATAGGAAATATATTTGAAACAAATGCATAGTAGGAAAGATATTGAAACCGATGCATAATAGGAACAATATTTGAAATAGATGCATAGAAGTATTATTGTAAAAAGAAATGAATATGATTCATAGTTAACTTTGAGATTTTACTTTAAACTATTTTAGACAGATAAGAAGTAGAATAGGAAACCTGACACCAATTTTGGGAAAATAGAGATGAAATAGGTGTTCCTCCCAACCAACTCCTAGAGCAGCGAAGTCTCACTTGCTCCAGAACCCCCAAACCTATTCGCTAAACAACAAGGGAAAAATACACTCAATGCGCCATCTCTTGCATTAACAGACCAATTTCTCGTCCACTGCTAGCCTCCTTATTGCTAAATGGACATACTATTATATAGTATTTTACCTAGGACTTGGTCATTTATGAGCCTCATAATCTTTAGCACTCCACAAGGAGTTGTGACCTGATTTTGGGGAAGATGCCTCCTGCATATTGAGTTCTCACTTCGCAACTTTAGCCACTTGTCTTTTCCCATTGTGGGCTAGCAAACACTCTTTCAACATCTATTTTAGTTATGATTCCCTCCAGTATTTTTAATTAATAAATAAGAATAATCCATTACATTTATTTTTGACTTTCTTGTCAAAAATATTAAAAAGGAATAATAACAATTTATTTTAATTCAGTGTATTACAAATAGAATTTTCAACATGTATTTGGACAAATTTGTTCTTGTTTTTCTTCTTGACATTCTTATTTACTCTAATAATGAAGAGCAACATAAAAAAACATTTGAGAATGGATTTGCAATTTCTAAGAGAGCATAAGTTGTATGCAAAGCTAAGAAAATGTGACTTTTACAAAAATAAGATTCATTATTTGGGTCACATCATTTAAGAGGAAGGAGTATCAGTTGACCTAGAAAAGATTGAATCCATTATGAATTGGCCAACTCCAAAGAATGTAACAGATACGGGATATTTTATGGGTATTGCTAGTTATTATAGGAGATGCATTGAAGGATTCTCCAAGGTTGCACACCCAATTACTTGTTTCCAAAAGCAGTGAATAACATTTGTATGAACACATAAATGCGAAGAAAGCTTCCAACTATTGAAAACCCATCTCACAAGTGCTCCAATTCTGAAAAATTGTAGAGCTAGGAAAGGACTTTGTGGTGTGTACAAATGCATACAAACAAGGACTTGGAGGAGTTCTTATGCAAGACAATTATATGGTATGTTATGAATCTAGGAAATTGAAGGAGAATGAAGGGAATTATGATACCCATTTGGAACTTGGAACTTTAGTACATGCTTTGAAAATGTTGAGACACTACTTAATGGGCAGAAATTTTGAGTTAAGAATAAACTACTGTGGTTTGGAATAATTATTATTTCAACATACAACATTAAATTCCAGTCAAGCTCGATGATTAGAATTATTGTCTGAGTTCTATTTTGAACCTAAACACATACAAGGAAAGGGAAACAAAGTGGTTGATGCACTCAACAGAAAGGTGTGATAAATCCATGTGACAACCAATATTTTTTTCAAATCAAATTTAAGACAACATATTGTAAATCGACTTGCTGAGGATGAACTATATGTGCATTTAAATGGTAAAATACAGTAGTATAATTTAGAAAAGAGGTATGAAGGGTATCATGTGGAAGAGGATGGAATTATTACTTATTTAAATAGAATTTATACTCCTAATGTGGCAGATTTGAGAAGGAAATTGTTATGGATTAAATCCATAAAATGCCATATTCTGCTCACCCAAGATATCATAAAACAATTGCTACAACCAAGAAGCAATACTTTTGTCCAAGGATGAAAAGAGACATTGTTGAGTATATTCCTAAGTGTATGAAATGCCAGTAAGTAAAAAATGAGCATCAACACCCAACAGGTTTGTTGCACCATTTTCCAATTCCAAAATGGAAATGGGAAATAATTTCCAGGATTTTGTTACATGTTTTCCAATGACTGCATGAAAACATGATTCGATCATGTTTGTGGCGGATAAATTCTCAAAATCAACACACTTTATACTAACCAAATCTGCACATAAAACACATGTCATTGCAAATATTTTTATGAAGGAAATTTTTAGATTGCATGGATTGCCAAAGGGAATAATTTCAGATAGAGATACAAAATTACTTCAAATTTTTGGAAAAGACCTTTTGCAGACTTAGGTACACAACTGAATTTTAGCATTGCCTACCATTCACAAATAGATGGACAAACAAAGAGATTAAATCAAGTTCTTAAGGACATGTTTCACATGTATGTGATGGACAAACCATCAAAGTGGGAAGATTCAATACACTTGGTATAATTTGCATATAACAATGAGCAGCATGCTTCGTTGCATATGAGTCTATTTAAGTCTTTATAGGTGAGAAGGTGTAGAACACCGGTGACATGGGACAATCTAGTAAACATAATTTTTCTTGGGCCCGAATTACTCAAGGAAATGGAACAAGAGGTTGTGAAGATTAGGCAGAATTTAAAGGTATCCCAAGATAGACATAAAATCTATGTGGATAAGAATAGAGTGCATAGAGATTTTAAAGTTGGGGATCATGTATACCTTAAAGTGAGGCCAAGGAAGAGTTCCTTGAAGCTTTGGAAGTTTTGCCAAGCTGTCACCAAGATATTGTGGGCCATTTTTGTTAAAATATTATAACTTCAAAGGATATTCTAAACATATTTTACTGATATACTCCAAGGGAGATGTTATTATTCCTCCGTCGGGATGTTATTATTGTTATTGGTCATCATAGAGTCATGAGGTAAAGCCTCCATTGTAAGTCAGTTCAATAGTACCCCAATGAATATAATATAATATTGTTTTGAGTATTCCTAGGTGAAGTTGGCTCAGTCAGTTTAGTGGGGCCAACTTTTTAGGGTAAAAGTCAAGTGACTTAAAGTGTATAAATAGAGAAGTTGTGTTCCTTATTAGAACACAAACTCGCTCACTTGTGTATCCCATAGGAGAGGGAGAGAGAGAGACATATCAACAAGGAGGAGAATACCTATTTTGGGATTTTATTTTATACATCTTATAGAGAAGAATTTTTGTTGGGGTTTCTTCCCCTTGAGGGTTTCCCAGGATAAATACGGTGTCTATTTTGTGATTGTGTTTCTTTTGGTGATTCTGCATATGATACTATTGTGAATTCAGATTAAACCCTAATGATATCTAGCTTAGCATATGAAATATTAACATGGTATCATAGCTAGCCTGAATAGAACAACTTTCATAAGGTGAAACTCTCTCTCCTCTCCCTCCGAAAGAAATTAGGGTTTCTGCAAAGTTTGGAATTTGGAATATCTACTTGCATAGAAATTTGTGCCTCCCTAGAGCCATCTATTGAGCCCATGATCGAATTTTTTTGGTGGTTGAATCTCTGGGAAATCCAAACCCTAGTTTGGCCATGAACCAAAAAACTACAGAAAACCATAACCATAAATTATGGAGAAGCTACAACCTCACAAGCAAGTTTTGAAGGTTAAATATTTGGGATCTCCATAAACCAAGTGGACCAACCAACTTGCCTCAGTCAAGCGCATCTCTTGGTGAGGTCAGATTTTCATTTTAAGAAATTTCAATTTTTAGTGACCTCCTAGATAGGATGGCCCTAAGCACTAAGCTTGAGGACAAACATGAAGGCATAAAAAAATTCCTAGCATGGAAGTATAGGATTGGTCTCATTCTTAAAGACAATAGTCTTTAGAAGTACATCAAGGATGAAGTTGTAGAACATAAAGAAGATGAAGCCAAGGATAAGCATGAACAATACCTAATCAAGGAAATGAGGACCATTGATGATTCTATCAAATATCACTTAATCCCTCAAGTGTCATCTAAGAAGACACCAAAGAAAATGTATGATGCACTTTCTAAAATGTATGAGGGAAGGAACATGAATGAAAATGTTGAATTTGAGAGCTCAACTGAAGGGCACCAAGATGAGAAAAGGAGAATCAATTCAAGATTACTTCACAAGGGTTTCCCAGTTCAGGGAACAACTAAGTGTTATTGGATACACCCTTGATGAGAATGAACTAGTTATGACTTCTCTCAATGGTCACACTAGACCTTGAGAATCATTCATACATACTCTATGCATCAGAAAAGAAAGTATGAAGTTTGACATTGTATGGGAAGATTGCATTCAAGAAGAAGCTAGAGTAGCTAACAAAGAAGCTCTACTCAGAGAAGATGATCGAGATCTAGCCATCCATACTAAATGAAGAAAACAATAAAAATTCAAGAAAGGTAGTCATAAACCTTCAAAGAAGAAGTTTCAAAAGAAAAGAGTAAACAATCAGAATAAATATTACTCAAAGTTTCAATCCTATAATTGTCATAAGATAGGACACCTTGTGAGAGAGTGTCCATCAAAGAATAACAACAACAAAAGGAATCATTTTAATCTAGCTGAAGATGAGGACGAGGAAGAAAGAAATCGAAAGAGACCACCAAAACAAGAATATGTACTATTCTCTGCACTCGCTGGGTCTGTAACACCTGGAGAAGATACATGGCTTATTGATAGTGGTGCTTCAAAGCACATGACAGGGAAGAACCAAAATCTATTAGTGACATGAAGAAAATATATCTCCGCAGAAAGTATCATTAGGATATGCCTATCAATATCCCATCAAAGGTATTGGTGAATCAAGCTACAATCTTTACTCTGGGACTTCCATGAAGATGAAGGAAGTACTATATGTATGAGGTTTGAAAAATAACTTGCTTTCCATCTCAACACTAGATAAGAAAGGATATAGAGTTGCTTTCATAGATGGACAAGTACTTATGTGGTCCAAAGGAAAGACACTTGAAGATGTTGTGGTCATTGGTGAAGAAGAAGGAGGATTGTACAAACTCAAAGGAAATCCATAGACAACCCTTGTCCATGATACTACCAGCTCAAGTGAACTATGGCATAGGAGGCTTTCTCACATCAACTAAAAAGCACTACCGTATGTGATCAAGGTGGTAACAGGGTTACCATATCTAAAGATTGATCACGAGGTAACCTGCAAAGGATGTGCAAGAGGAATGAACATCAAGAATCTCTTTTTGAAAAGAGAAACAAAGACTAAAGGTACATTCGAATTAATTCATTCTGATGTATGTGGTCCTATGCCCTACATATCGTTAAGTGGATATGAATATTATGTCACATTTATTGATGCATTAGATGAAATTTTAACTCAAAATGGGCCTTTCAACCCTAATTAAAATTCCATGTAGTCATGTGTTAGCCAATGGAATTTATTTAACTTTGAAACATCATATAGGTCTTAAACAATTTTTTAATATAAATTTGGGGATAGGTATAATAAAAAACTACTTTTTTTATTCGTATTTTCGACATATCTCCCTGTGTTTTTACTCAATTTTCGATCGCAAGAGCTCATTGGATGCGGAATTAAATTCCAGATCCAACGAGTACCCACTCTACATACTTTTGACAAGTCCCACTACCCCAAAAACAAGAAATACCTGAAAAAACATGATGATGATGTCATCGTCACATTTTTCTGGTATTTATTGTTTTTGGGGTAGCGGGGCCCGTCAAAAGTATTCAAAGTGGGTACGCATTGGATGTAGAATTGAATTTCACATCTAGCAAGCTCTCCCTATCGAAATTTGAGTAAAAATATAGGTAGATATGTCGAAAATACGAAAAAAAAATAGTTTTTTTCTTTTCTTCCTCCAAAATTAATAAGTATTATTTTATTATTTTAACTATTATTTTATTATTTTCCTTAGGAGGCCCATTTTGAGTTGAAATTTCCTCTAATGACTATTCAATAAAGACATGGATATATTTCTTGAAGACCAATATTGAAGTGTTCAGGAAATTCAAGGAATTCAAATCCTTGATAGAGACCAATCAGAAAGAAGAATCAAGACATTGAGATCAGATAATGGTGAAGAATATAATTCAAAAGAACTTGAAGCATTCTGTAAGGAGGCTGGAATCAAGAGGGAACTAACCTCCCCCTACAATCCTAAATAGAATGGTGTTGTAGAAAGAAAGAATAGAACCATATGGAAGTAGAGAAAACAATGATTCATGACCAAGACCTCCCCATGCACCTGTGGGATGAAGCAACAAGGACAACTGTGTATGTGCAGAATAGATTATCTCATAGCACTCTTGGATTCAATACTCCTGAAGAAATGTATGTAGGAAAGAAACCTAAAGTGATCCATCTCAATTTATTTGGTTGTCCAGTTTATGTACATATTCTGAAAGAGAAGAGAACCAAGTTGGATGCTTCTAAAAAGAAGGGAAAATTTGTTGGATACTATCAAGTATCCAAAGCCTTTAGGACATACATAGTAGTATTCCATCATATAGAGATTAGTATGGATGTAACATTTGATGAAGAGAAAGCTCTCAAGAAATCCAGAAGGTGTCAACTTGAAGAATTACATGAAGAGGATGTACCTCCCAGAATGGTAGAAGATGAACCATCTCCTGAAATAGTAGCATCTGAAGATCATGATATGCTAGAACCTCAAGAACCACCTACTATGGATATATCTTGAAAGATAAAACCAGCTTGGGTAAGAGAAATCATACAAGAAGCAGAGAAATATGGAGCTCCAGAAGGATCCACAAGAACAAGCAAAAGATTAAATCCATACTCTAGTTATGTAGCTTTGATGTGTGTCCTTGTAGATCAAGAACCCACCAACTACGAGGAAGCTGCATAGAAGAAAGAGTGGGTGGAAGAAATGGCAAAAGAATACCAGCCGATAATGAAGAATGATGTTTGGGATATAGTACCCAAACCAGAAAACAAGAGTGTGGTATCTTCGAAATGGATCTACAAGATAAAACATGCTGCTGATGGAAGTATTGAAAAGTACAAGGCAAGATTTCTGGCTACAGGATTCTCTCAAAAATAGGGGATTGATTATGAAGAGACATTTGCTCTAGTAGCAAGGTACACTTCCATCAAAACCATAATGGCACTTGCTTCCATGAAGAAGTGGGATCTACACTAGATGGATGTAAAGACAACCTTCCTGAATGGTATGATTGAGAAATAAGTTTACAACGAACAACCACAAGGATTTGAAGTTGAATACAGTGTGACTCATGTATCTAAGTTGAAAAAGGCTATGTATGGATTGAAGCAAGACCCTAGAGTTTGGTATGGTATAGTAGATATCTTATTGACAATATTGGTATTTACCAAAAGTAAACATGATCCTAACCTTTACATGCATATTATGGATGATGAACCTGTCATACTATTATTGTATGTAGAGGATCTATTTCTAAATAGAAATGGGAAACAGATCACAGAGAAAAAGAAGAAGCTAGCTAAATAATTTGAGATGAAATATCTTGGATTGATGCATTATTTCCTGGGGCTGGAAGTGTGGAATATCCCAAAAAGAATCTTTCTGAACCAGGGAAAGTATGTAGTAGAAATCTTGAAAATATTTGATATGTTGGATTGTAAATCCATGGCCACACCCATGGACACCAACCTAAAGTTGATATCTGATGAATCATCAGAGTTAGTGGATATGAATCAGTACAAACATATTATTGGGGCATTGATGTATCTAACGAATACAAGGCCAGATATATGCTTTTCTATGAACACCTTAAGTCAGTATCTAGTCAAACCTGGATGAGTTCACCTGATAGATGCAAAGCATGTGATGAGGTACCTAAGACTTTGGACTTTACTATGTTAGAGATCATGACTACATATTATATGGATATATGGATTCATATTGGGCAGGAAGTGCCGCAAGCAGAAAGAGAACCTTGGGTGGATGTTATTGTCTAGGATCCACCATGATCTCATGGTTTAGTAAGAAACAATCTAGTGTTTCTCTTAGCACAGCTGAAGCATAGTACATACCAGCTTGCTCTGCTAGTTGTGAAGCAAGATGGCTTCAGAAACTGATGTCAAGACTATTTGACATGGAGTTGGATACCACAATGATTCTTTGTGAGAACCAGAGTTGCATAAAGATGGCATAGAATCCTGTGTTCCGTGATAAATCAAAGCACATAGAAATCTGATACTTCTATATAAGGGATATGGTACAAAAGGGAGCTATAGAGCTCCAGTATGTAAGTACCAATGAGAAATTTTTTGATGTGCTAACCAAGCCTCTATCTTGAGTAAAGTTTAAATATTTCCCTGACAAGATTGGCGTAGTTAGAAAATACTTTCCTCGCAAGGAGGAACAATGATGATACTACAAACTTTCCTTGCAAGAAGGAATGATGAAGATATGGACTCTCTTCGGAAAGGAGGAACAAGTCAAAGATATGGACTCTCCTCGGAAAGGAAGAACAGGTCAAAGATATGAAACCTCCTCAGACAAAGGGGGAGTAGGTTGATGATATGGATCCTCCCTGGAAAGAGGGAGTAATTATAAGACTGTCATTGATGATGGGATGACAGTGAAGCTCCAGTATGAAAAAGGACACATACGCCTGAAGATGATGACAAGGTTTGACATTCACTTGTGGATGACAATATCCTCTCTTAAGGATGTTCTTGCAAGAAATAACACTTTGTTCCTAAGAGTGGTCCTTACTAGCTAAGGATGGCCTGCAGATGTTACTCTTGCATGGAGATTACCCACATTCAATTGTGCATACCATAGAATAACACTCACTTAGGAGTGGTCCTAGATTTGAAGCTAAGGATGCTCTACGATGAGTCCTTATGGATGACAGGGCATACATTTAGGTGTGGTCGATATATTCCTTGCAAACATTACTCTTGCATGGAGAGTGTACCTACATTTATATGTGGATGTTTCAACATAACATTCGCTTGCGAATGGTCCTAGTTTTCATGCTGAGGATGTCCTACGATGAATCCTTACAGACGTTTTAGTATACCGCTATCATGGAGTGATCTTAGCTTTGACACTGAGGATGTCCTATGATGAGTCCTTATGGACGATAGGGCGTGCATCTACGTGCAGTCAATATCTACAGTTGTAGATGATACTCTTGCATAGAGAGTATGCCTACCTGTACATGTATATTTCGTAGTATAAAACTCACTTGGAGTGGTCAGATCTCTAACAAGTTGAGGATGGTATACGATGAGGCCTTACAGATGACAAGTCTTGCATTCACGTGCATACGATATCTACACTTAGTTGTAGACGATTCATATGGTCGATACTATGGACACTCCTTATTAAGGGGGAGTAGGCTGATGGATGATTGCATCATCCTTGGACCTATGTCCTAAAGTGATAGGGATTGATCATCCCGCAAAGAGATCATGTGTGTTGTAGGTAGTGCAATGACAAAGGATCAAAAGGGTCGAACTGCGGCTACAAAGGATCAAGAAAATTGAAGTGTTGCTGCAAAGAATCAAGAATATCGAAGTGATTCAGCTTGAAAGGATCAAGAAGATCAAAGTGTTGCTGCTACAAAGGATCAAGAAGATCAAAGTACTGCTGCAAAGGATCGAGAATATCGAAGTGCTACTACGAAGGATTGAAAGATCGAAGTGTTGTTGCAAAAGGATCAAGTGATCGTGTGTTGCAGAAGATGAATACATTCAAGAGTAATTGTTCTAGTTACTGATGATTACTGAAAACTTCCTATGACATATAGATGTATTTCCTTGATACTGTTGAAGATTCTCTCTCTCTCGTTACTCCTATAGTTGATGATGATGTTGTCAGTAGAATACCCTTCTCATTAAGGGGGAGTGTTGAAATATTGTAACTTCAAAGGATATTCTAAATGTATTTTACTGTTGTACCCCAAGGGAGATGTTATTATTCCTCCATCAGGATGTTATTATTGTAATTGGTCATCATAGAGTCATGAGGTAAAGCCTCCATTGTAAGTTGGGTCAATAGTACCCCAATGAATATAATATAA
This sequence comes from Pseudotsuga menziesii, assembly GCA_001517045.1. Classification (NCBI taxonomy): domain Eukaryota; kingdom Viridiplantae; phylum Streptophyta; class Pinopsida; order Pinales; family Pinaceae; genus Pseudotsuga; species Pseudotsuga menziesii. Next base: position 257,328 of record LPNX010179009.1, on the reverse strand, counting down.
TACGATTTTGAGTCTTCCTAGGTGAAGTCGGCCCAGTTAGTTTAGTGGGGTCGACTTGTTAGGCCAGTAAAAATAAAATGTCTTAAAGTGTATAAATAAAGAGTTGTGTTCCTCATTAGAGCACAAACTCACCGTTCACTTGTGTGGTGCATAGGAGAGAGAGAGAGAGAGAGAGAGAGAGAGAGAGAGAGAGATCAACAAGGAGGAGAATACATGTTTTGGGGTTTTATCTTATACATATTATACAAAGGAAGTTTTGTTGGGTTTTCTTCCCCTTGAGGGTTTCCCAGGATAAATACTGTGTCTATATTGTGATTGTGTTTCTTTTAGTGATTCCCCATATTCTACTATTGTGAGTTTGGATTAAAAACTAATGATATCTAGCTTAGCATATCAAATCTTAACAATTTGAAGTGCTTGAAATAATAGGGCCAATTTCATATAGAATTGCATTATCTACTAATATTAGAGATCATAATGTTTTCCATGTCTCTTTGTTTAAGAAATATGTACATGATTCTAACCATGTGATTGATTAGGATATGATTCAGGTGGAACCCGAGGGAGAGTTCCAAACCGAGCCACTATGCATCCTATATAAGAAGGAAACATTGCTCTAGAACTGAGCCATCAAACAAGTAAAGGTGCAATGGAAGACTTCGGTCCTAATGAGGTTACGTGGGAGTTGGAGGTTGCCAGGAAAGAGGCATACCCATTTTTGTTTTGATTTTGAGCAAACATTGAGGATGGTGTTATTTCAAGTGGGAGGGGATTGTAACACCCCAAATTTGGCTTGGAATGTATTTAATCAAAATCATATAAATGATCTAAATATGCTAATATAATTTCCTAGTGTGGGGATCAAGGCCAAGGCCCGACTAGTGAATGTCTAGGCATGTATGATGCATATATTTTTATTTGGACGCTATGGTTGGCTTATCCTACCAATTCAAAATGCATGTAAATATTATGTTGGAATTTAATAGAAATAGTCCAAGATGGTTGTGTAAAGAGCACTAGAGGGGCCATGATTCCAACAAAGGGGAAGAGGAAGAGGGCCTTATGGGGAAACTAAATCTAATGTTGTCAAGTGTTGACCTTAGAACTCATCCAAAATACGACATGTGGTTTAAAGTACTCAATTAATACATTTTTTGACTATTAACCTAATAATTCAATGCATGTGTGAGGTTGGTGAGGAAATTCACTTCATGTCGTTATTGAAGCATGGGGGTGGTGACAATTATGTTAGTTGTCAATGGTCATTTTATTCTATGGTCAGAAGCTATGTCAGTTGTCTTTTCACCATCATATAATATACCTTGGAGTCAACACCCTTTTGATCATTCTCCCATGCATGTTTTTCTACACCATGTAGAGTTTTCCCACTGTTGTTCATGTCCTTTAGCAGACTGTGCATAACTTAGAAATTCAAATTAGGAGATGGTACTGAATTTTGGGAAAGGCAATCAGATGGATGTAGGTGAGTATAGAGGTTGGGAAAAATAGGAATCCTTACCCATTGAGTTCTACTACTTTTAGGGTGCTTGATAAGTCATACTTTATGTTACAAGAGGTTCTCCAACATCATACAATAGGGTGGACTCTTACTACACACACTGGTAAGCACTATAAGGGTTGGATTCCCTGAGGGAACTATGGATCAGTGAAGGAGAATGTTTTCCTTATTTTGTGTGGGGAAGTTAGAAGTAGTTCCATGGTTGTGACGATTGAGTGAGATATCTATAGAGCTTTGTATGAGTTTGGCTAAGCACAAAGAGCAAAACATTAGAGGAAATTTCAACTCAAAATGGGCCTTTTAACTTTTATTCAAATTCCATGTCATCATGTGTTATCCAATGAAATTGCTTTAAATTTGAAATACCATATAGGTCTTAAACACTTTTTTAATATAAATTTGGGGATAGGTATCATAAAAAAAACTACTTTTTTTGTTTGTATTTTTGACATATCTCCTCATGTTTTTACTCAAATTTCGATCGGGAGAGCTCGTTGAATGCGGAATTTCATTCCACATCCAACGAGCTCTCCCGATCGAAATTTGAGTAAAAACACGGGGAGATATGTCAAAAATACAAACAAAAAGGTAGTTTTTTTCTTTTCTTCCTCTAAAATTAATTAATATTATTTTATTATTTTAACTATTATTTTATGAATTCATTTTAGGAGGCCCATTTTGAGTTTAAATTTCCTCTAATGTGGGTTGTGTGTTGAGTGAGAGAAACTTGTAGGTGTTTCCTTCACCCTAGTGGCCTCATAGCCCAACTTGGGGGTGGCCTCTGAGAGAAAAAATAGTATATGCTTGACAAAGTGCCTATGGTTGGGTGGAAAATCACTCTTACATAGCCAGTTGCTTGGATCTTTTTTGTTAAAGATACATATTCTCTTTTGTGCTTGAATCTGCAAGTGTTTTAATTAATTCATGTAACGACTCTTAAGCTTACATATGCATGCTAGATGTGTGTAGATCTTTATTCCCACTGTTTATTTTAATTTTATGCATATGCACACACAACTCACACGTTAAGAATCCATTATTATGGTTATTGGGAAAAATTTGGAAGCTTGGATCAGTTCATGTCCCCTCCTGTCGATCAGATTGAGGGATGGGGACATGACAAGATTGTATTGATAGTGGCAGGATTATGATATAGAATCTCCCCGCAACATTAGATTGGTGATTACTCCTGGTCAAATGCTACGCGCACTAGAGTAATGTGGTGTGGCATATATTACATATTTAATCCAACCCTTTCTTTGGCAATAGTTTCACTTCAAACCCAACAATACACTCGAGCATGGGTATTAATTTTAATTTTGGTCATTTTGAGTTTTTGTTATTATCCTTCACATCTCTTAATGTGCAAGTCTTCCTTGGCCAAGTACCGAAGAAGGATACAAAGGCATGACTTTCAACGGTCCTAGTTGAAACCTTTTTTCATAATTTGGCATCCTACATGTTTTATGTTCGACATATTATAGTTTATCTCATATTTCAACATACTATATGATTTTTTGATACATGAATTGTAATTTTGATATATGGATTGCCATCTGTGTTTGTCTTTGTATTTGGACAACTAGACCCATTAGTCCATTTTTCAATATTTTTGCATTGATATATTGAGAATTATGTCATGCATGGGACTCATTATGTTGGATGAGACTATATTCAGTCCAACTTTTTTACCATAGCTTTTTTTGTTTCTAAGATATATATATATATAATCTTCTCATAGGGTTTTTAGATATATATATATATATATATATATATATAATCTTCTCATAGGGTTTTTAGAGTCATAAGCTTATTTATCATCAAAGCCAACCCTCAGGATGAAATATACTTATGCACCTTTTAATATGGAAGTGTTTACGAAGAGCCTGGAAATATACCATGCAACTTTTAATATGGTACCGGTTAACAGAAATTACCAAATCTTACAAAACAAAAATATGCATTCGAAAATTAAAATTTTCACTTTTATTGTATTTATTCCATTTATTTAAAATGTCAACAAAATTCTCAAACTCATGTTTTTAATTTTCATCAAACTCATGTTTTTAATTTTCATCTTAAGTGAATTATCATCACATGATTAACGCATCACCAAATCCATCACGGAAGATCTAAAGTAAACGTGACCAAGTTCTTTTGAGGATAGTAAAATTCATCCATCACCGAAGATCTCAAATAAACGTGACCAAATTCTTTTGAGTATTTAGTAAAATTCAAAAATATATATACCACGGGATATTTCAAATAACATGTGACCAATTTTTTTTAGTTAGACCACAAAAATAATGTTTGTGTAACCTCATTTGAGCGAAAGTTACTTGTTTGGCTAAAGATAAGCCTATTTTTTTTCCCTAAATGTTGAGATGCATATTTGAATAAATGATGGTGTAATTATGTCAATATATATTTTATTTGAGATTTGGGGTGGATTACGACTCATTCTTTTTCATTTATGGATGAGAATGAGACAAGTGTACTGTCGAGATTGATTCTATACTAGTTGCTAAAAATTTGAAATAAACAATTATAAAAAAAAATATAAAAAATTAACTCGTAGTTGATGAATTGATAATTGGTAGCGATGCATATATAACTCATAGCTGATGAATGTATAACCCTAGATAACCAAAAGAATGTGAGATACAAAAAAATAAAGAATATAACAAATAACTGATAGTTGATAAATTAATAACAGGAAGAATGCCGGTGATCACATGTAGCTAGGCATGGATAACTCATAGTTGAACCCATTTAACTATAAGAAAATGAAGAAAAAATAAATTTCCAAAGCGTCCTCCATTCCATCACTATCTCTCAATCAATTGATCCCTATCGACGTGATCCAACCACAAACTATGTGGGTGTGGCAGTAATGCCACAAACTATGTGGGTGTGGTTGCAGTTAATTATAAATGTGATTGTTAGCATCGAGAAGGTGTTCTACGGTCCACAAAAGATGCTATAATCTTTATTATATAACATGAAATGAAAAAACAAAAATTAAAATTATTCATATATACTCATAAACTAAATATAAAAAAAAAAAAAAACCATAATTCTTAAAAATATGGATCGATTCAAGTTGGAAAAAACTCTTAATAATATTTCTTCATTATGAATGAATTTGGTATAGCTTTACTCATGTGAAATTTATGTTCTATTCTTATTAAATTAGATTGCTACAAAATTAGATTACTCCCTCTCATAAATGGTGTGTATGCATGTGCACACCATATTGAAAGCACGTGTTTATTAGTAGAGATCTCATCATCACCTACATGTATGTAGTTTATGATGTTGATATCTTTGTTCCCTTACCAAATCTCATCATCTAACCAAGCAGTCAAGTGAGTCTTCACCACTCACCTCTAGGCCTTGGTACAATGGAGTATGACAAGTTTTTTTACAAGCTTCATTACATGCACTCCTATAGACACAATACCATGGAATACCAAAACTATGAGCCCAATTAAAACCATTGACCCACATAAAAATTAGCTCAATAACTCATTTACACCCAAATCTTAAATAGCTATGATAATTTAAACTCTAACTTAATGTGAAAAGCTTGAAAAATGTTTATTATATGATTAAACAAAACAAAATAAATATCACTTTCATTTAATGTGTTTTTTTTCTCAAAATAATTATAAACTATACAAATTGAAAATATGTTTTTTTAATAGAGATAATTATTCACCATAAATATTGAAGTGCATATCTATATGATTCCATATTTTCACGAACCCAAAAATTACACCATAAAAAAAAAATTATTTAAATGTCGTAGAGTGTTTTCTTAGTCGTAAGTTCATTTCTATCTTTCTGCATGAATAATTCTAATTCAATTTCTTGTATGTGGGAAGACATGACTTGTCGTCCGTCCAGCAATAACTTCGACTATGACACTTCCAGAATAATCGCTTTACGACAAGGTGATATGTTAATCTTACAACGCATTTCTTTTTAATTAACTAGGAATAAATCCCCAAGTCTTGGACTGAAGTCCTACGCCATGAATACTAGACATATGTATCTAGATTTGATTGTGTTAAGGTTATAAGATGTGGTTTTCTTTTGTTGTTTACCCCACTTATATAAGGTGATTGATTCTTAAAAAGGGGGCATACATGCCTTTCACGATCTACATGTGATGTGGGAACATATATAAAGCATAGCCTATGCCAAAGTACTATGTTGTAACACATTCTGCTAAAGTACTATGCTGCAACACCCTATGCTAAAGTATTATGTGGAAACACCTTATGCTAAAGTATTATGTGGAAACACCTTATGCTAAAGTATTATGCTGAAACACCCTATGTTAAAGTATGTTATGTGACCTAAGGGAGTCACAAGGGTTAAAGAGGCTGCATGCGAAAGGATGGCAGCTTTAACGAGTTAAGAGGGGGTTTTAAATGAGGTTTTATGTTGTCCTTATCCATTGCTTGTGAGTTGACAATGCAACTAGGACAATTTAATGTTGAAGACAAGATTTAAATGCTTTTCATAAAAGAGAAGGTAGATACTGGCCCTACATCTGTACTCCATGCGATCCACAGCGTTAAAGAACTCTCAGGGTTTTTTTGGCAATTTCAGTGCAGTTAATTGATCGTGGAGGTTTTTGTTCTATGTTTCCATGTGGTGTGTTGGGCCCATAAATGACCCCTTTTTGACTACATTTACCTACCCCTTTTTTCCTCATCTTACTCCATTATGTACACCAAACAAATGTTTTCCTTCACTTGATCCCTCAATTCATATAGGTATGGTTAATTATTGTCTTATCTTATTAATACTTATGATTGTTGTAATCAGGGCTCTATATCTTGAATTATGCTAACATATGGTGATTTTATAAAGATAATTCGAGATGTAAAGGATACAGGTGTAGTAGGATGAACATGCCAAGAGAGGGATGGACATTCATTGGTGAGATAATCGCCATCTATTCCATCGTTTGCCAAAGAACACGGCCAAAGGTTACTATTCCACACAAGTTGTACAAAGGTGGCTGCAAAAGGCTGCAACAGATTCGGATGCAATAGTGCGCCACTGCTCAAGGGTGGCTGCAACTGACGAAGCATCTTATAGATTGATCATGATTCTCATTGCTGGCTCGAGTAACCACCTTCCTATATTTTCTTCTTCTATCCTGCCACATCTGTAACAGCGTATCATAATTGGGGCAGCCTGAAGATTAGAGATCTTCATGGCTGCCTGATATTAGTGTATAGAAGTTTTGATTGTGAATGTATAAATACTAGGAACTATTTCGAGCCAGGGGTTGGAAATTAATTGATTTTATTGTATAAGCTGTGACAAAGGTTGTGTGTTCATCTCGCCATTTTAATACAAGGAGTTTGATTCTTCATATCTTGGCGTTCTAACGTGTGCCAACTCCAGCATCTCTGTGCGAAGGCTAGGCCTGCGTTCCTACAGATATTGCTGAGTTAATTAGGTATTTTATTTATTCTGTTGTGTGGTGTGAATCTTATGATAAATTCATTTATTTATAGTAGCTGCAACAATCATCGATTTATTATGCGTTCCTTTGAATGATCAGTAATTGCATTCACTTTAAATTGTAGTGGTGTGGTGTGACAGTCGACTGTGTATGTTGACTTTCTCTTATGCAACTGTGTGATAGCTGTAACAGCCTTGTTCATCCCTAGTTCTTTTAATTGTTGTTTTCTTTAGATATTTTCAGTTCATCCCTTTACAATTATAATTGTGGAACTTAAATCTTGCACTTTGAATTCCTAGATTAAGTTGAATTAAGATAGTTGAGATGGATCTTCAAATGGCTTGCTAATTTAGGATTTAAATTTTTGCAAAAGTAAATCTAGATGTTTATTTTCTGAACCTCTCATTTCTAGATTAAAGATTGTAAGAAGGTATTTGTGATTCTGCATTCTTAAGAAGGTAAATTCGATTAAGTTGATCATGGGATGAGTTGGGATGAATAGGAAAGTAGCATAATTCATTTACAGTATCAGCTACTTAGTGTTTAAGCATATATAGTGTACATTATCTTTGAAATAAAATACTTCCCTGGATTGACAATTTATATTGAACACTCTATATGTTGTCTTTAATTAACTTGCATATAGGGTGCCCAAAATTTTGGCACCATTGCCAGGGAAAGATAATTATTAGACACCATAGTAGTTGTATCCAGTAGCTATATCTATTCATTTTTCTTTAGTTTTTAAGTTTGCATGTTTTGGGTTGCATGAATACGAGAAGAGTACAACGTGACATTCCTATAAATCCCAGAACCCCACAGAATACTAACATTGCAGGTGGTCAAGACCGTGGACGAAATCCAGCATTGGGAAGAAGGAAATTCATTGACGCTCTGGTTGATAGGACCAATTCTTATACTGGGGCTCGCCATCAGGAATCACCTGTCAGAAGAAGCCCGGTTACCCCTAGAGTGCCAGTAGCATCAGTTTCCATAGTGGAGAACACAGGAGAAGCTGCAACACCCTCGGGTATCCCTGTGGAGGAAGAAAAAGTTAGTACTATAGGATTAGCTGACTGAGATTTGATATATCACATTCACGAGAAGGTTGTGACAGAAGAGGAGTGGACACAGTTCCATAAAAAATTTAACGATCAGTGGAAGCACAATGATTATAAAGTAGAAGAAGACATGAACAATAGACATGATCCATAAGATCACGAAGAAGCAATGGGTGAAAATCAGCATCACGAGGGTAACTCCCATCCTAAATGGACGGTTGCTACACTTTAGTTCCTAATTCAAAAGCCAGAGGGGATAGCCCCCATGAAAAATATATCGCCATCGGTGTTGCCTCATTTTTATGGAAAAGAAGCAGAGGATCCGGATGAATTTATTTTTGAATTTGACATCCTCTGTCGTAGCTATGACTACACCACCAATGCACAGAAGCTGAAAATTTTTCCTTCTACTCTAAAGGGCAATGCATTACATTGGTTAATGAGCCTGGGTGGGGGAACTGTCACCACCTAGGACTAGATGAAATAGGTGTTCCTGGAGAAAAATTAGGAGTATTGCAATACCAAAGATAAGAGAGAAGAACTGTTTAAAATGGTACAAAGGGACGATCAAAGCTTGGAATATTTTTTTTAAAGGCTTTTATACAATGTGCAAAGAGCTGGATAAACTAATATGGAGTTATATGTGCTCAAAATAATCCTACTTAGTGGGATTAGGGATGACTTCCTAGACATTTTGAACATGTTAAGAAAGGGGGATATCTCAAAGGAGTCCTTTGAAAAGATTGTTGAACTATGCAAAAGGTATTCGAGGGGATCCTCCAGGAACAACAAATGGGACAAATGGGATAAATTAGAACGAGATGTCTTCGACAGAACACAGAAATCATCTAATGGAGGAGCCACCCAGTCATAAATAGGAAATCTCCTCAAAAATTTCAAGACATAAATGATGAGCTCCATATCCTTGGAAATAGATGTCCCGAGGGAAAAGCAGAAACAAGCAGTAGAAGATCTCACACTTGGTATATTCTACCCTAAATGTAGGAAGAACCATCCTCCAAACGAGTGCCCTCTCAACAAGGTAGAAGTGTGTTAGCTTTGTGAGATGAACCATGACACAAAAGAATTCCCTTCACTACCTCAAGTGAAGGTAGTTTTGCAAGCATCAACTCCAGATGTGGAACCAGCCTACTTTATTGCACAGAAAAATCCCTGGCAACCTCGAGATCAAGGTATGACTCCAGACTCATTTCCGTTTTTGAATAACATGAATAATTGGAATAATATGCAGCACATGAATACACAATTCCCTTCATCTTATTCCAACCATCAATGGTATCCCTCTCAACCTTCGATTCAAAATTTTAACGTCTGGAACTCTTGGACACAGCCACCAAACCAACATAATTAGAGGAAATTTCAACTCAAAATGGGCCTTTTAACTTTGATTCAAATTCCATGTCATCATGTGTTAGATAATGAAATTTATTTAAATTTGAAATACCGTATAGGTCTTAAACAATTTTTTAATATAAATTTGGGGATAGGTATCATAAAAAAAACTATTTTTTTTGTTTGTATTTTCGACATATCTCCCCGTGTTTTTACTCAAATTTCGATTGGGAGAGCTTGTTGGATGCAGAATTAAATTCTGCATCCAACGAGTACCCACTTAGCATACTTTTGATGGACCCCGCTACCCCAAAAACAAGAAATACCTGAAAAAATGTGATGATGACATCATCATCACATTTTTTCAGGTATTTCTTGTTTTTGGTGTAGCGTCGTCCGTCAAAAGTATGCTGATTGGGTACTCGTTGGATGCAGAATTTAATTCTGCATCCAAGGAGCTCTCCCAATCGAAATTTGAGTAAAAACACAGGGATATATGTCGAAAATACAAACAAAAAAGTAGTTTTTTTCTTTTCTTCCTCCAAAAGTAATAAATATTGTTTTATTATTTTAACTATTTTTTTATTAATTCTTTTTAAAAGGCCCATTTTGAGTTGAAATTTCCTCTAATGATTCTTGGTCTCCTGGATGGAGGAACTTCCATCCAGGAAACCAGTTTCCCCATAGCCAACCTCCTCATCAGTTTCCACATCAAATGTTTCCTCATCAATCGTACCCTCCTCAACAGTATCCTCAGCCTTATTAGCAATATTGGCAGTCGCAACTACAACTCCAGAATAATGTTTTCCCCAGTGTGCCTATCCAACTGCAATTTCCTGCTCAACCTAACCCCAACCCAAATAATAAAGCAGTCCATCAATTTGAGACTGTCAACATGCCCGCTTACTCCATTACTCCAGTTCCCTGTAATGACATCTGCTTACAATCAGGGAGGGTAGTGGAGCCTTTGGTCATTGAGGATGTTCCATCCTCTGTGCTTGAATAAAGGATGAACCAATAGTACTTATCCAATACAACGATCCCCATTATTGAGGACGTTGAAAATCCTACCACAATACATGATGAAACACAAGAAGAAAGATCTATTGACACACAACCTACACAATTGGTTAGGGAACCACCATACTTTGAAAGATTAATACTACCGAAGGTAGTGGGACAACCTCAATTTAACCTCTTAGGAGAGTTAAAAAACCTCTATGTCCAAATTCCACTCCTTCAGGCCCTTCATGATGTGCCTATCTATGGCAAAACCGTTCAGGACCTATGTACAAGGAAACCAGGAAGAAAACCCAGGGATCCTCTCACTATTCATGTCATAGGGAAAATATTTGAATTAATAATGGGAAGAACCCTCTTATCCAAATACGACAATCTTGGGAATCCCACTATCAATGTGCACATTGGGAGCACGCATATACCCAACGTACTGGTAGATTTACATGCAGCAATTTACGCCATGACCATTGAAACTGTAAGAAAACTTGGGCTCACTAATCTCAGGCCAACTCTTACCATTTTAGAACTTGCAGATAGATCCACTATTAAACCCGAAGGAATCTTGGAAAACCTCATTATCTCAGTTGATTCATGGGAATATCCTATTGACTTCTTGGTTTTACAACCTAAGTCGCAGCTAGGAGGACACCCACTGATCTTGGGAAGGCCCTGGTTAGCTACAGCTGATGCTTGCATCAACTGTGTGTCTGGGCCTATGACCATATTAGATGGAATTGAAATAAAGAACCTCACTCTCTATCCTCCATCTCGACCAAGTCTAGAAGATGAAACTCTATTATGGATGGAGCCAGAGGAAGAGGAGGGCATTCAACCATTATTAATGATAGGGAAGGCCTTGACTTTTAAAGATGAAAATGAAGACGATTCCATTAATAATTTCATTAGTGAACTCACTTCTGTCAATAAGAAAATTTATCAGATCATGAATGCTACTCTAGGTGAAGAAGAACAAGAAAATCTCACAGAGGAAACATTAGTCAGTGATAATCACATAGTTCTAGTCTTGAAAAATTCAAAAAGTGTTCCTATCGAGATAGAGTCTGGAAAAACCCTGAATATCAATCCCAGTTTTGCTCCGGATGAACAGGAACACCTAATCACTCTCTTAAAAAAACGTAAGGGGTCATTTTCTTGGGAGTACATAGACATGAAGGGCATCCCTTCATCTGTGCACCCACCACATTTATATCAAAAGTGACTCCCAGCCTGTGTGCCAGCCTCAACGAAGAATGAACCCCAATCTTAGGGACATAGTGAAGGAAGAAATTCAAAAACTCTTGGAAGCAGGATTTATATATCCCATCTTAGACAGTGAGTGGGTGTCTCCACTCGTGATAGTACCCAAGAAGAATGGTAAATGGAGAATCTGTGTGGACTATAGAGAGCTGAAAAAGGCAATACAGAAAGATCACTTTCCCCTACCTTTCATCGATCAAGTACTTGACACCTTATCTAGGAAGAAGTTTTTCTCCTTCCTGGATGGGTTTAGTGTGTACAATCAAATCCAGATTGCTCCTAAAGACCAGGATAAAACTACCTTCACCTGTCCCTGGGGAACTTTTGCATACATGGTGCTTCCCTTTGGCTTATGCAATGCACTAGCCACATTTCAGAGAGTCGTGATAGGCATATTTTCAGAATTGGTTAATGATAGTATGGAAATTTTCATGGATTATTTTACTCCTTATGGCAAGGACTTTGAAGAAGCATTGAAAATTTTGGAAAAGGTTTTAACACGTTGCGAGCAGACTCAACTATCTTTGAGCACTAAAAAGTGCCATATGATGATGAGTGAAGGGGTAGTGCTAGGGAATTTTATCTCTGCTGATGGTATCGAGGCAGATACCTCTAAAATCAGGGTAATAAAAAATGTACCCACTCCTAGAACTCAGAAAGAAGTGCGTAGTTTCTTAGGGCATGCTGGTTATTACATAATATTTATAGAAAACGTTTCCAAACTTGCCTCTCCTTTGTTTTCATTATTTATGAAGGATGTGAAATTTATTTGGAATGAGGCATGCCAGACAACGTTTGTTAAAGTTAAGGAGAAGTTGTCTACAACTCCCATCCTAACGGGGGCCAATTGGGCCCTGCCTTTTTAGATTTCTTCAGATACCTCTGATACTGCCATTGGAACAATTTTAGGACAGCATGATGGTCAAGCACCTTATGCAGTCTATTACATTAGAAAAAACTTAGCCCTTGCTGAACTTAATTATACCGTTACCGAGAAGGCGTTTTTAGCCATTGTTTACTCCATTAAAAAATTCAGACATTACATCACTAGATATCCTACCTTTATGCACACCGACCACTTGGCCATCAAGTATCTAATGAATAAATTATTACCAATGCTCGGGTAACTAGATGGCTGTTATTATTACAAGAATTTGATATCACTATTATATACAGACCTGGAAAAGAAAATGTTGTCGCTGATTTCTTATCTCATTTTACTAACAGTGCTGATAATCTTCTTGTTGAGGACTCTTTTCCAGATGAACACTTATTTGCAGTTTCAGCTCATTCCCCTTGGTATGCAGATGTCACTAACTACTTGGTTGCAGGGAATCTTCCGACACATTTTCAAAAAGAGAAAAGAGGAAAATCATTCAACAAAGTGGTAGGTATTGTTGGATAGGTGGTCATCTCTTCTACACATGCCCTGATCTTGAGATCAGAAGATGTGTAAGAGAAGATGAAATATTCCATATTCTAAAGGTCTTCCATGATGAGCCTTGTGGGGGACATTTTGTAGATAGGAGGACATGTCATAAGGTGTTGAGAATGGGATACTATTAGACGACACTTTTCAGGGATTCAAAAAAATATGTCCAGTATTGTGACAGTTGCCAGAGGATGGGCCAACCTAACAGATTGGATCAAATGCCTCTTCAACAACAGTTGGTGGTTGAACCTTTTGACAGATGGGCCTTAGATTTTGTTGGCCCTATCAACCCTCATTATAGGTAGAAATCCTACATCTTAGTTTGTACCGAATACATGAAAAAATGGGTAGAAGTTGTGGCTTTAGTAAAATCCAATGACTAGGCTGTAAATGATTTCCTGTATGGTGAAATCTTTACCCATTTTGGAGTACCCAAGGAAGTAGTTATAGATGGAGAACTTCAGTTTGTGTCACATCAATTTGAAGCTTTGCTATAGAAGTACCATATTCAGCACTGGATAGCTTCACCATACAATCCCCAAGCCAATGGCCAAGTGGAAAGCATTAACAAAGTTATTGAAGCCATCCTTACCAAAACAATCAGAAGCCATCGTAGAGACTGGGCTGATAGACTTCTGGAAGCATTGTGGCCATATCGTACTACTTCGGGCAATACTACAGGTTTCTCTCCGTATGACTTGGTGTATGAAAAAAGTGTTGTCTTCCCCATTGAATTCGAAATCAAGACCTTGAAGACAACTATGGAGGTAAACTTAGATGTGATTGAAGCCCGGAGGAGTAGATTGAATCAATTGAATGAACTTGATGGGAAACGTTTAGCTGTTGTGGATCAGACAGTATTAATTTAGCAACAGAGATCCAATTGGCACAATCGATTCATCAAAAAGAAAGTCTTCTATGAAGGAGACTGGGCATTATTATATGATTCAAGATTCAAAAGGGACTTCAAGGGTAAGTTATGCACAAGATGGTTGGGCCCATACCTAGTAGATAGAGTATTTGATAATGGTACATTCCACCTGGTTACCATTGATGAGAATCGTGCACCATTATTTTCTAATGGTCACAGGCTGTGACTGTACCATAAGCCCATTTCAAAGGACACATTCACTTCACAGATTGCAGCTAATATGAAATACCAGTTAGAACAAGGGCATGACTCTTTCTCTACCCCTCTCAATATTTAGACAATCGTCGTGATTCCTAAATAAATTTTTGTACATAAATAAATTGATATTTTTATCATTATTTTTATTTTTCCTTTGCGCTTGATTCTTTTTTTTTAAGAATATGTGTAGGGATGTACCTAAGCAGCAATGATCATGATCGGGCCTAACGACCAGGGGCGTCCTTTTGTAACTTGTTGATGTAATTGTAACTTCGAAATGTATTCACTTGTATATCTTATGTATTATACCCCGATGTTTATTCTGGGATGTGCTTGTAATGTAATTGAGTCATGTCATGCCCCGATGTTCCGATCGGGAGTTTCTATAATGTGACAAGTCATGTCAAGTCATTGTGTGTAACCCTCCTATTTGTCAAGGGTTAAAGTCCTCGCATTTGTGGGGCCCTTGGGTTATTAGACTATCCTAGAGAAGTCAACCCTAGGTGAGTCATTGTAAGTCAGGGAAATAGTCCCCACCATTGTGTTAAGGATAAACCTCCTTCTTGGTTGGAAGAGGCAAAGTCCCCACAAGTTGTGGGGCACTAGGGTTATTAGACACTCGTTGAGATGTCGGCTCTAGTAAGTAATTGTTAAGTGAGGCCGACATGTTGGAGTGGGTTTCAAGTGAACGAAAGAATATAAATAGATAGTTAGCCTCTGTATTTATCACACACACACTCACTAATCCGAAAATCAGATCTTTGCTACTCTATGAGGTTAACATGAAGTGCATAAAGAGCATGAATGAAGCTCACAAATCCATAAGAAGAGAACCAAACAGCATAGACAATATGCACATAAAGACAACAAGTTGATAACGGAGTTCATCCAGGATGGACTACATCTCCGGGCCTACTTCTCAATAGGAGGGTCGATCTATAATCTCAGCATAAGGCAAAATACATGGCAATGATACAATGATACCTTGGCGACAATGGTCAGGAAGAGAACCAAAGCCCAAAAACACAACCAGACTGCTTCCAGCAACTTTGAAGCCTGAAGACGGTGTAAAACGAGTATAAACACTCGTACCTTCCTCCTACAGAGCTACGCAATCTCCCTTCTCTCTTTTAGCTACAAAGTATCCACTCCAAAGCATGCCCTGTAAATGGAAATTAAGTGGGTTTATATAGGCTTGGCTTGCCCCACTCCAAATTCTCCTCATTGTTCTTTAGTTACAACAAATTTTTCCCAAGAAGGCATATGGTTCCAACTCCCCACACTTGGTTAGGCTCTTCTTAAATTATGTAGTTGACATAGTTACAACTATGCCAACAACATTTTATATTTTTAGAATATTACAATAAAATTATTTTCCCCCAAAACCACATGGTTCATTGAACCCACAATATGGTTTTTTTTTAAACAAATTTGTTATAATGTAACTTGTTTTTAGACCCACTTATAACCCATTTTATATAGTTTATAATTCGACATGTGCTGAAATAGAGCACGGGCTCTCGTGCTGGTCGAAGCTCTCGGTCATGCTAGGGGAAGAACCAAGGTCGGGGCTAAGCCCCAGCTCCTTTGGGGCTCGAAATGCCACTTTAAATAATATTATTTCCATACATTATACAAAGAACACTACCAGCGCAATTGGTAAAGGCGCGGAGATAGGGTATGGGAGGTCAGGAGTTCGAAACCGGCGGAGCAGCAACATTTTGGTGAACTTAAATCAATATTGGCCAATCCAGTGCTGCCACGTGGTATTTCCATATTGGTCCACCTCAATGCCCATCCAGCTACCAACTCATCTTCCATACTGCCAACTAAGTTGTGTAGTCACCTCTGTACTAACACGTGTCTCATTCGGATTGGTCCGTACTACTGACTGGATTGCCACCTCATCGTCCGTACATGACACATGTCGCATCCTGATTGGACTGTACTACCACCTGTCTATCCATACAACTACCATGTCATCCATTCGTACTATACATATGCCACATGTCACCTTACCAGTGGTGCCACGTGGCACCCCCATTTTTCCAAATTTGCTTGTTTCATCAATACAACAGAACGCGATAACTTTCTCATACAGAGTCCGTTTGAGGTGAAACGAACGTCATTGGACTCGTCTCAATGAGGCCTTTGATCTAACGCTAGTTTTTCTAAGATTGGAGGACTTCAAAAAAAATTCCTTCTTGGATCCTCCTGGATCATTCCTCCCCACTGAGAAGCTTTTGGCCTCCAAAAGCCTATACTAATCAACAGATAGGTGAGGGAATTGCTCCCTCACTTTATCCTTCTCAATCCACTTGGATTTTCTTGGATGAGTGCCTCTGATTCCCACTTGAAGATAATCAACATCACATCTGCGAGAAGTCCTTGTCCTTCTGTCCAGGATGACATCTTCCTATAGCTCATCCATGTACTCAAGAGTAAATTCATCAACTGATGGAAATGAGACATTCTCCCTTTCATCCATGATCATGGGAGGCTCATAGAGTTTCAAGTTCTCCACATTCACCACTGAGTAGATCTGCATGTATGGCGGTAGCTCTAAGCGAAAGGCATTCATCCCAATCTTCTCCAATATGGTGAAGGGACCATATCTAATGGGCTTGAGCTTCTTGCCTTATCCTTTGATCCTCTCCTTACTGATGTGAAGCCACACTTGATCTCCTATCTCAAACTGATGATCAACTCTATGCTTGTCATGGCAAGCCTTGTACTGGTCTTGACTCTTCTCCAACTGCTCTTGCACTGCTTGATGTACCTGTTGAACTCTCTGAATGAACCTGCGGGATTTGTCTTCATCCTTGGAAGCGCTTGAATCAACCTCTCTCCCATAAGTCAAGTCTAATGGAGTCTTTGGCAAGTACCCAAAGCATGTCTCAAATGGTGAGCTCTGAGTGGAAGAATGCATAGCCCTGTTGTAGGCATGCTGCACATACTGGATCTATTCATCCCATAACTTAGGATGCTTGTTGCAATAGCCTCAAAGCAAATGGACAACTGTCCTGTTGACTACCTTTGTCTATCCATCAGTCTGTGGATGGAAAGCATTGCTCCTCTTCAACTTGGTGTCCATCATACACCATAACTTTGTCCAAAACTATCCAAGGAATCAGGAGTCCCGATCCAAGATAATGGACGTAGGAAGTCCAAAGTGAACCCATACATGCTCAAAGAAGAGAGAAGTAGCTTTCTCTGTAGTGACCTACTTTTAACATGGCATAAGAATACACATCTTGCTAAACCTATCCATGACCACATACAAGTAGTCATGACCCCTCCTAGACATAGGAAAACCCCCCACAAAATCCATGGAAATGCTTTCCTAAGGGTGGGAAGGAACAAGAAGTGGTGAGTACAGCCCCAATTTTCTATTAGTGGGCTTACAAGTAGAGCACATCACACACCCCTTTACATATTTTGTTACAATGTCTTTCATGCGAGGCCAATAAACAAGTCTTTGCAAATGAGCCAAAGTCTTACCTACCCCAAAATGCCCTAATACAAGAGAAGTATGAGCTTCTCATATTACATGGACTCTTTCACTGACAGGAACACATAACTTTCCCAAATGATAGAGAAACTTTCCCTGCAAATAGTAGTCTTCCCCCTGTGTTCCATTGGTTAGCTTCTCATAAATCTCCTTGAAATCATCATCAATAGCATACTGCTCAATATAACTTTCATGGTACAAAGAAGCATTATTCAAAACAATAGATGCAACAATAGGAGGTCTAGAGAGCATATCTGCCACTTTGTTACTAGTACCCTTCTTGTACTTGATCACTAGATGGAATTGTTGAAGGAATCCCATCCACTTGAAATGACGATCTTACTGGAGCTTAGTCTGGGATTGGAGATATTGCAAGGGCTGATGATCGGTATGGATGATCATATCCTTACCCATCAAGTAGTGCTTCCACTTCTTGACACTTTGAACCAAAGCTTACAACTCTTTGTCATAGGTGGGGTATTTGATCACTGCTTGAGTAAAAGTCTCTGAATGGTAGCAAATAGGCTTGTGGTGATGCATCAATACTGCCCCCATGGCATATCCACTGGCATCTGTCTCTATCTCAAATGGTTGTTGTAAATCAGGCAAGGCCAAGACTAGGGCGGTGCTGATCTTTCCCTTCAATGTGTCGAAGGCTTTCTACTGCTTACCTCCCCAGTGGAAGGCTTTCTTCACACTTGTTAAGGCATGCAAAGGAGAAGCTATGTATGAGAAGTTCTGAATGAACCTCCTCCAATATTGAACAGCTCCTAAAAATATTCTCACTTCAGTAGTGTTAGTAGGCTTAGGCCAATTGACAATTACATCAACTTTTGAAGGATCAATTTTTAAATTTCCACCTCCTACAATATGACCCAAGTAAACTAATGAAGTTTTGCCAAATTCACACTTTGACAATTTTACATACAATTTCTCCTTTTTCAAAGTATCTAATACTTGCTTTACATGCCCCACATGTGCTTCCCAAGTTTTGCTAAAGACCAAGATATCATCTAAATATACAATGACAAAATCATCTAAGAATGGCCGGAAAACATCATTCATTACCCGCATGAAGGTTGCAGGTGCATTGCAAAGCCCAAAGGGCATCACCAACCACTCAAATAGACCTTGCTTGGTCTTGAAGGCCGTCTTCCACACATCACTTTCTGCAATTCGGATCTGGTGGTAGCCACTGCGCAAATCTAAATTGGTAAAGAACACAGCATCTTTCAACTGGTCGAGCAAGTCATCTATGCGAGGAAGCAGGTATCGATTCTTGATCGTGATATTGTTGAGATCCCAATATTCAATGCACATCCTCCATGTGCCATCTTTCTTCATCACCAACACAATCGACGAACCACATGGAGAGGAGCTGGGTCTGATCATTCCTTGGTCCAATAAGTCTTGAACCTGCTTCTTAATCTCTGCCATTTCAACTGCGGACAACCTGTACATGCCCACAGTAGGAAGAGGGGCATCCTGCTAGAGATGGATCTCATGTTAAATCTTCCTTTTGGGAGGAAAACCTATAGGTTCCTGAAATATTTCATCATAGTTAGCCACAATATCAATCATAGCCTTTTTATGAGAAGGATCACAACCTTTGAAAGCATCAGATGCTTCAGCATCTTTTGCTCTCACAACCATGAGCATGTATCTCTTATTAGTGTTGATGAGCCACTTCATCTGTCCTTCACTAACAAGAGTGGTGTTAGCCTTCATAATGTGAGCTCTCACAATGTACTCCACCCCATTTTTGGTGACATGGTACTTGTTCTCATGACGGAAGAATACTGCTTTTCGATCATAAAGTATGGGCTTCCCAATACGATACCACAGATGTCAAGAGGAAAAAAATCTAAGTCCACCTCATCGATCAACTTTGAAGCAATAGAAAACCTTAACCTGCATTGCTTAGTCACCTGTAGCTTAGCATTATCACATACCCATCCAAGAGGATAAGGCTTGGGGTGAGGTTTAGTCTGTATGCCCAACTTCTTAACAACTGATTCTGAGATCAAATTAACTTGAGAACCCAGATCAAATAATGTTTCAATCTTTGTATGCTTAGACACAACTCTGATGTGAAACAACTCACTTCTTCTTTTATCATTTTCTTTAGAAACATGAGTAGAACTTGAACCAGTATGAGGAGATTTGTTACCTTGCATTCCCATGGCTGTAATCATGGTTTTGTCACCTGAGTCGGAACCCAAATCTTGTTGCACTGTTGCAATGGTCATTTTCTTCTTATTGCCTCCATAATGCTTTGGCCTCTGTTCAGGATGCAACTTCCAACAACTTTCTTCATCATGCCCATCAGTGTCGCAATGTTTGCAATGGAGCTTTCCTCCTTCCTTCTTAGCAGTCGCTGTCTTCTTGCTCTTGTCTTTCTTTTTGGACTTGTGGTTGTTGTTGGGCTTGAAAGGCTTCTTCGGATGGTCTTCTTGCAAATTCTTCCCCTTGCTCTCAAGATGAGTAGCCTGAACACTTGCTTCATCCACACTAGTAGTATTCAACAACAGCAAAGTATGGTGTAGATAATGATGAAGAGCACCAATGTACTTCAAAAGAGTGTCAGGAGAATCTAAAGAAATATTCAACTCTAAAGATTTCTTTCTAAATTCTTCAGTAAAATTCTGAACACTTCGACCCTTTCCTTGTCTAAAACTTTTCCAATCCATCATAGCCTTTTGAACATAACCCAACGGATAAAATTGCTTACGTAAAGCAGAAATGAAAGCAGACCACGATGAGAGAATATTACCCATTTGTTTGCTACCTTGCTGAAGCTTTCTTTCCCACCATACAAGTGCGATTCCTATCAATCGAAGTGAAGCCAACTGAATATTTACATCTTCTTCTTTGATCTGCTGGACTCGGCAATAGACCTCAATTTTCCTTATCCAATTGTTTAACTTCTTTGCATTCGCTTACCCATTGAACATGGGCAAATCAAACTTCACATCGAGCTTCAATAAGGGCTTCTTTTGAGGCTCTTTGTGAGGAACCATGGAATGCTGAGAATGGGATGAGGAAGAAGCACTTGAACTTGTGCTTGAAGCTGAAGGTGAAGAGGGAGGCTCAGGAGGCTCTTCGCCACCTCCTCCTTGGTTAACTGAAGCTTTTCCTTCGTCCTTCACTTCTTTGTCTTCCTTCTTTACTTCACTACCTTTTTTTTCTTTTGCCATGCGTTCTTCATAGTCTGCAAACAACTTGTCTACATTGTTGGCCATCATGTAGAAGACCTTGTGAAAGTTTACCTCCATCTCAATGCGGGCATCATTAGCATCCATATTCCTCCTTCGGTGTGTACATCCGATCTCGGAATTGTAAGGCTCTAATGTACCCTCACCAGCTTGCAGTTTAGCCCTCGTGAGCATCCACAATCACAATCCAACATCAAATAAACCTGCTCTGATACCACATGATCCAAAAACAAGATCTTTGCTACTCTATGATGTTAACATGAAGTGCATAAAGAGCATGAATGAATCTTACAAATCCATAAGAAGAGAACCAAACATCATAGACAATACGAACATAAAGACAACAAGTTGATAACGGAGTTCGTCCAAGATGGACTACGTCTCTGGGCCTGCTTCTCAATAGGAGGGTCGATCTATAATCTCAGCATAAGGCAAAATACATGGCAATGATACAATGATACCTTGGCGACAATGGTCAGGAAGAGAACCGCTACCCAAAAACACAACCAAACTGCTCCCACCAACTCTGAATCCTAAAGACGGTGTAAAACGAGTATAAACACTCGTACCTTCCTCCTGCAAAGCTACGCAATATCCCTTCTCTCCTTTAGCTACAAAGTCTCTACTCCAAAGCATGCCCTGTAAATGGAAATTAAGTGGGTTTATATAGGCTTGGCTTTCCCTACTCCACATTCTCCTCATGATTCTTTAGTTACAACAAATTTTTCCCAAGAAGGCATATGGTTCCAACTCCCCACACTTGGTTAGGCTCTTCTTAAATTATGTAGTTGACATAGTTACAACTATGCCAACCACATTTTATATTTTTAGAATATTACAATAAAATTATTTTCCCCCAAAACCACATGGTTCATTGAACCCACAATATGTTTTTTTTTTTAAACAAATTTGTTATAACGTAACTTGTTTTTAGACCCACTTATAACTCATTTTATATAGTTTATAATTCGACATGTGCTGAAATAGAGCGCGGGCTCCCGTGTTGGTCGGAGCTCCCGGTCACGCTGGGGGAAGAACCAAGGTCGGGGCTAAGCCCCGGCTCCTTTGGGGCTCGAAATGCCACTTTAAATAATATTATTTCCATACATTATACAAAGAACACTACTAGCGCAGTTGGTAAAGGTGCGGAGACAGGGTATGGGAGGTTAGGGGTTCGAAACCGACGGAGCAGCAACATTTTGGTGAACTTCAATAAATATTGGCCAATTCGGTGCTGCCACACGGAAGTTTCACATTGGTCCACCTCAACACCCAGTCTGATGCCAACTCATCTGCCATACTACCAACTAAGTTGCGTAGTCACCTCCGTACTGACACGTGTCACATTCAGATTGGTCTGTACTGCTAACTAGATTGCCACCTCATCGTCTGTACATGACACGTGTCACATCCTGATTGGACCGTACTGCCACCTGTCTGTCCATACAACTTCCATGTCATCCATCCGTACTGTACGAATTCCACGTGTCACCCTGCCAGTGGTGCCACGTGGCACCCCAATTTTGCCAAATTTGCTTATTTCATCAATGCAACAGAACGCGACAACTTTCTCATACGGAGTCTGTTTGAGGTGAAACAAATGCCGTTGGAATCGTCTCGACGAGACCTTTGATATGACGCTAATTTTGCTGAGATTGGAGGACTTAAAAAAAAATTCCTTCTTGGATCCTCCTGGATCACTCACTCATTGGGGCGCATGAGTGAGAGAGGAGAAGTTCTCTCAAGTGAGAGAGAGAGAGAGGCAGAAGCTGTGGAGATCATCTTTATGTTTTCAGGTTTTACTACTGCCATTGGTGCTCATTCTATCTCTAAGTAAGTTGTGGGGTTTTCTCCTTTATGGTTTCCCCGAGGAAAATTCTTTGTGTCTCTTATCTCTTGTTTTTTATTGCTGTGCATGTTATTCTCTGAGTTAAAGATCCTAATATCATAATGCTAGCTTAGAATGATAAAAATCTAACATGGTATCAGAGCTAACCTGAGAAGAAGAAATTTTGCAACTACAGAAGCTATGGCTTCTTACTTTTTTTGGTCTCTCTCCACAATCCATCAGCAAAAGTATGCTAGGCTAACTCTCCATTGAAGGGCGCATCTTTCTGTCGGAGCGGAACTCAATTCCGAGCATTTTCAATTTTTGGTGCGGGAAATTAGGGATTCTTATACAAGACAAATTTTTGAGTGAGCCTAGCATAGAATTTCTCTACTCATCAAAATCAAATTTTAGAGACCTGGATCAATATTTTTGGTTGGGTAAAACTTCAGGAAATTCAAACCCTAGTTTGACCACGAGCTGGAAAAACCCTAAATACTAAAAATAATATGTTTTGGTACATTTGATATATCTCAGGATTGGCAAAGAATCAAGAGCTGAAAACTGAAAATTTTGAAGATAAAATACTTATTTACACTGTATCCAAAATTCCACCTTAGATTTGCTATATTCTGGGAGATATGATCCCTCCAAGTTTGGGTTCCAGCCTCTTCCAAGATTCATCCATAAACAAGACACCTGGGGAGAATTTCTGTATCTTGGGCTACAAAGGTCCAAATGAAATTTCTGAAGATGTTGCAGAAAGGGCACGGACTTTAATTTATTTTTTCCAAGTTTCAGACTTAGAAGATAAACCAGTGACACGTGGAAGTCCGTACAACTTTTCTATTTTGAACAGTCTTGAAACAGGTCACCTTGGGAAAATGATAATAAGTCCCAATTGGTGAAACCAATTCTAATGAAACCTACAGTGTTGGAATAGGGACATGCGAGGATACCTCAGTGCAAATTTTTAGAAACATAGGAGCAGTAAATTCAGAGATACTACAGAAACAGTAACAGGCATTTATGCGGAAGAAATTGGAAAACTAGGGCTTCCTATTCTGGGAGCTTCCCTCCACTGTTTTTAGAAAAGGAGTACATTGGAAAGCTCACTTTGAAGATCCGTTGTTTTTATAAAAGGAGTACATTGGAAATATCACTTTGAAGATATATCTCTTTCTATATAATCGAATCTAAAAGATTCCAATTTTTGAAAATTATGGTTTCTCTAACAAACTCTAGATCAGCCAGCTCTAGAACTAGGATGGACACCTCAAATCGGTAAGATCTACTCTTTTGCTATTTTCATTTGAGGTTGTCATTTCAAAGTGATCTATCACATCAGCTCGATGATAATCTTGGTGAAGTTGACAACTTCCGAGCATGGAAGTATATAATCTCTCTGAATAAAATGAATTGGATACCTACATGAGTGGAGAGGTTCCAATTCCAGAGGGAGATGAGGCTCAAAGCCTTACACAAGAAGAACTTGGTCAAGGCCAAGAAGATCATTCTTGATTCAATCATGGATAAACTTGTACCACAAGTGTGTTCCCTAAAGACACCAAAGATGTTTCATTCCTTGACCAAGCTATTTGAAGGGAAGAACATAAATCAGAATATGACTTTGAGAAAACAGTTGAAGAATGTGAAGATCCAGAATGCATAACAACTTGAAGCGATGATAGAAGAAGTGGAGAATGCAGAAGTGATGATATCCACCTTGAATGGCCTCCTAGGATCATGGGATTCATTCATTCGAGGAATGTGTGCCAGAAGGAAGTGATTAATTTCAGCAGACTCATAATAAGAGAAGAGAATATGGGAGCAACTGAATATTAAGTTCTCACCATCCAAAGAAGATCCCTCAACCAATGAGGAATATGAAGATATCAACTCTTGAAGAACCTCTTATCCATCTTAGCATTTGGATAAGAAACGATGCTATTATTATGAATGAAGAAGAAGATGAAGCTGAAGGCTCAAGAATGAGTCTACCCACGAAACAAATAAAGATAAGTATTCAATTGTCATTTCATGATACTATTTTGATTATGCATTTGTTTATATTGAGTTGATGTATTATTCATGATAGAATGTTTGCATTAATGACAGTATACTACTAATATGCATGTAATGGGTAAGTAGCTCATGGTACTATACAACTCTCCATTGCTAATTATCTAGAATGAAACCTCTTTGCTGACATATTGGATTAGTGCACAATCTCAATGTTGTCCTGGTAGAGATGGAAGGCATCTAGAAAGTTTCTGTGAGATATGGATGGATGTTGTATTGGCTAAAGTAGTTGCATGATCATATCTTTATGCATAGGAATTTTTCATTATGAATATACCTTATGAAATGTTTCTAACCATACAACTGCATTTGACTTGTAGGAAATATCGCATACATAATCACCTACAGGCAAAGAATAATGAGACTTGTTCTGAAGAACAAGTGACAATAGTTCAAGATGAAGAATAATAAGACGAATGCAGTGACATTATTGATGTAGAACCTTCCAAACATGAAGAAGTAACCAAGAAGAAAGGGAAGAACAGTTCAAGAAGAATATGTCTAGGATGCAGTATCGATACATGAAGAGAAGTTCATAGTTCCATCATGCAGTAGATGGAAACATCATGGGATACAAGGCAATATTCGTAGCATGAGGCATAGACTACGAAGAGACACTTGCAGCCACTAGAAATACACATGACAGGCAGAATCATGTGTGCGAATGAAAGAAGGCCTTGTGCGAGCTCAGAAGACACCCATGGGATAACAAATACATGAGGAGCTTGATGAAGATCTAAACCTTTGCTACAAGGTTGATAGAGGATGACAAGCTCACCGATGGGTGCGAGAAGAACTTTTGAAAAATTTCAAGATCTTGGTATCCAGTGATCCTAGATGGATACTACTTGTCACTCCGGTACAGAATGTTTCAGTGCATAGAGTACATAAGACAGAGGGAGAATGATGCTTTGCTTCAGAGGGAGTGACTGCAGAAGATCCTGATGTTCGACATGGTATGACAAGATGGATAGATTACTAATGACTCTAGGCTTTACTGAGAGTAAAGCGGATTCCAACCTTTGCTTCAAGGTTGAAGGCGGAAGACCAGTGATGCTCCTGTTATGTGTCAATGCACTATTTTCTAGGCATGGAGGTGTGGTAGAATGCAGATGGAATCTTCCTCGGACAAGGGAAGTATGCAGTAGAGCTCCTGAAGAGGTTCAAGATGATGGAATGCAAGAGCATGACCACACCTATGGCATCGAAGCTGAAGCTATTGAGTGTTGCTTCATCAAAGACGGTTGATGCCATGATGTATTGTCAGATGATTTAGCTGATGAATACAAGACCAGAGATTTTCTTTGTTGTGAACACTTTGAGACATGTTCACATGATGGTTGCAAAGCATGTAGTAAGGTTCCTGAAGGGTACAGTTGAGGATGGGATCAAGTGTGATCTCTTGGTTTGGCAGGATGGAGTCCTGCATGGTGCTGAGTACAGCTAAGGCAAAAGATGTTGCCACTTGTTATTTGGGAGGTAGTATGTTTCTTTTGAAAACTACTATTTGATTTGGTTGATCTGACTTGCATTTTTTGTATGATGCAGAGAGGAGCAGTGATCCAGATCAAGATCTTTTGAAATAAGGATTTCTAGCATAGTTGATGAGATAGGTTGCCCTCGTATATAATCGGTACTAGTGAAGCTTGCAGGTCATCCTTGGACGTAAGCAGCTCTGGTGTGATTATGCTAGAAATGGCCAAAGTGAAGTTCGAGTACTTCAGGGAGAATCTTGGTGTTCTCAAGATCGAGGTTCCCTCTAAAGGGAAATGATGAGACCTAGAGACATTCTGACATGGGAGAGGATTAGGTTCCTTCCATGGTCAGATGTAAGGGCTGAGACATTCTTTCATGGTCAGAGGAGTCAGGTTCCTTCCATGTCAGATATGAGTGCTGAGTCATTCTGATATGACTGTAGGATTGGTTCCTACATGATCAGATATAAAGGTTATTTCCATTCTTGGAATGGAGGTGCCTGGTCAGTTACCAGGAAAACTCAGTCTAGGACTAAGAGCCATTCTGATGTGATGGAGGGATGTGTTCCCACTTGATCAAATGTAAGGGATGAGCCATTCTGTCATGGTTAAAGGATTAGGTTCCTCCCATGTCAGATGTGAGTGCTGGGCATTCTGACGAGTAGGTCAGATGTAAGGGAAACTTCCATTCTCTGGGAGAATGGAGGCACCTGGTCTGTTACCAAGAATCCTCAGTCTGGGATTGAGATCCCTTTCGATGCGATGTGTTTACACATGGTCGAATGTAAGTGCAGAGCCTTTCTGGCAGGATGAGGTCGGATATAAGTGCTAAGCCATTCTGGCGCGATGTGTTTACACATGGTCAGATGTGAGTGTTGTGACTTTCTGATAAGATGGGGTCGGATGTAAGTGCAGAGCCATTCTGATACGATGTGCTTGCACATGATTGGATATAAGTGTTGAGCCATTCTGGCATGATGTGTTTACACATGGTCAAATGTGAGTGCTAGGCCTTTCTCACAAGATGAGGTCAGATGTGAGTGTTGGGTGTGCCTTTCTAACAAGATGAGGTCAGATGTAAGATCTGGGCTGGCCATTCTAACTTAAGTGTTAGATATAAGTTCTGATGAAGACCTACATGAAGGGTAGGCCTACAAGACTGACTCTGTAGAACTTCCTGTGACAAGAAGAATGAAGAGATAACACCATTTGATTGAGATAGCAGAAGCAGTAATGATGATGATGATTCAGTGATGATCCAACTTTAATGATTATCCAAATCAAGTGATGATCTAGACTTGATGATTATCCAGTAGTGACGATTCAGATCAAGTGATGATCTAGACTTGATGATGATCCAGCAGTGATGATCCAGATCAAGTGATGATCCAAACTTGATGATGATCCAGATCAAGTGATGATCTAGACTTGATGATGATCCAGATCAAGTGATGATCTAGACTTGATGATGATCCAGCAGTGATGATCCAGATCGAGTGATGATCTAGATTTAGTGATGATGATCCAGATCGAGTGATGATATAGATCCAGATGAAGATGACTTGAAGATGATGATAACTCAATGATGATCCAGATGATACAAAGAAGAAGACTTGTGCTGATAAATTGTGTCGAGAGAATACCTTCCTAGTTAAGAGGGAGGTTGATGTAATTGTAACTTCAAAATGTATTCGCTTGTATATCTTATGTATTATTCCCCAATGTTTATTCCAAGATGTGTTTGTAATGTAATTGATTCATGTCATGCCACGATTTTTTGATCAGGAGTTTCTATAATGTAACAATTCATGTCAAGTCATTGTGGGTAACCCTCCTATTTGTCAAGGGTTAAAGTCCCCGTAGTTGTGGGGCCCTAGCATTATTAGAATATCCTAGAGAAGTTGACCCTAGGTGAGTCATTGTAATTCAGGGCAATAGTCCCCACCATTGTGTTAAGGATAAACCTCCTTGTTGGTTGGAGGAGGAAAAGTCCCCACAAGTTGTGGGGCACTAGGGTTATTAGACATTCCTAGAGATGTCAGCTCTAGTAAGTAATTATTAAGTGAGGTCAACATGTTGGAGTGGGTTTCAAGTGAACGAAAGAATATAAATAGAGAGTGAGCCTCTCTATTTATCACAGACACACTCATTGGGGAAAATGAGTGAGAGAGGAGAAGTTCTCTCAAGTCATAGAGAGAGACAGAAGCTATAGAGATCACCTTTATGTTTTCAGGTTTTACTACTGCCATTGGTGCTCATTCTATCTCTAAGGAAGTTGCAGGGTTTTCTCCTTTATGGTTTCCCTAAGGAAAATTCTTTGTGTCTCTTATCTCTTTTGTTTTATTGCTGTGCATGTTATTCTCTGAGTTAAAGATCCTAAGATCATAATGCTAGCTTAGAATGATAAAAATCTAACATAACTTCTTGATTCAAAATAAAACTCCTTAAAATAAATGGTGAACAGTCAGTCACAACTGTGATTCCTATAAAAATTGCCTATTTTTCTATTTACCTGCAGCGGCAACACCGTAAAAACATTTTTTTTTCCGTTCCACACAGCTGCAACACCGTAAATCTTTGTCTATTTTTTCGTTTACCTGCAGCTACAACACCATAAAATAATTCCCTTTTTCCCCTTCCACACAGCTGTAACACCGTAAAATAATGCCCTTTTTCCCATTTCACATAGTTGCAACACCATAAAATAACTCCCTTTTTCCCGTTCTGTGTAGCTGCAACACCATAAAACCTTCCCTATTTTTTCATTTATCCGTAGCTGCAACATCGTAACCTAATTCCTTTTTCCGTATCGCAAAGCTTCGACTCCATTTCAATTTTTCCCATTTTTACCGTTTCCGGTAGCTATGACTCCATTTCAATTTTGCCCATTTTTACCTTTTCCAGCAGCTACAACTCCATTTCACTCTTGCCCATTTTTACCTTTTTCGGCGGCTGTGACTCCACAAAAACTGGCTAATTTTTCTACGATTCATGGCCGCGACTTCGCCAAACTGGTTGATTTTTCTATGGCTCACGACTACGACTCCCCTAATATTGGCAGATCTCTTTTCAATTTTGGTTCGTGACTCCTCCAGATTTGGCCAGAATTCCTGCTACTGACGATTTTGACTTACTTCACAGTATTCATTATGTTTCTAGCAAGATTGACAAGATGGTTTTGGTCCACTGGGAGAAAATATCATGACAGGGTGCTATTACGAAGAGAAATTCGTATGGCTTGGGGTACCACGACAAACAGATTAACTCCAAAAATCAATCCTTTCCTATATGCAAGAGAAACCAATCATCTAACACTAAAGGATCTCAATTCATACCTTATTCTGGACGGTTGATGTTGATCCCTGTTGAGATTTTCCAATCTCGCTTGTATTAGCAATTTGCTTCCTCAACATTCAGCAAACAAGACAAGCATGCTATATATAATTGTGTTAGAACTACTCTAGCATATATAATAAATAACATATAAGCATTTAAAAGCATCCATGGATCAAATACTCATTCAAATACACATTATTGGATAGGAAAATATATTTCTATTGATATAAAACAAAGATTACAATAGTGACAACCTCTGTTGACACGTCTGCGAATCGGAGAAACCGAGTCCCCCACTTGGGCCTCCACCAATTCAATCCTCCGTCTCTCAATAGCAAGATCACAAGAAAAAGGCAAGCTTGGGAAGAACACAAAGTGCTTCGAGGGACAAAGGGATGTAGACTCAAGTATAAGCTCTGGAAACAATGGACTATAGTTTTCTTGCTCTTCAATTCCTCCTCCTTCAATGTATCCAAAGGGTTCCTTATATAGCTCTTCAATGGGGTAATGGAAGGTTGAATCCGAGCGATCTCAAGTCATATGGAAGGCCAAGAGACAAGTGACTCGGATCCACATAAAGGAAAACTCTAAAATCATTTGGCCTTTTTCACACATCTCGATGTACGCAAGTTTAAGGGTCAAATCTGTGTATATACACGAAAAAGAGATTAAAATTTGCGTATGGAAATTATTGCATGTTTTTAGGGATGATCTTGGGAACATCAAAGGTACAAAAATGGTCCATGGGGTCTAAAGAGTCTGTAGAGGGATAGGGAAGTCCATAAAGGTGTGATCCACGATGTGTGGTAAAATCAGTTGTAACATATGCCCCCTAATGTGTGAGGTTAGAGGTGTCATACGATGGTCGAAATACATTATAAGTCCATCCTATAAGTGGAGTGATGAAGAACCCAGTGGAAGAACTAGCCATCCAATCAATACAATACAATGATCAAACTCTGCACATCACTGCAAATAGATGTAGCAGTTTCGGATACATAAGAGTACAATGGCCATGAATAGGCATGATACAAAATATGGCATGTGTGGTCATCGCCACGTACAATATAGATAGCTCAGAATCTGCATGATGAAGATATACACAGGATCATGATCTCCATGTAGGCTGAAGATATATAATGGATCAAGATCTCCATAATGGATGGAAATATCTGACATATACTGGAATCAAGTCACAAGAGCTGAAATCTCATGAACACTGGCACGATCAAGGAGGTAGCATATATAATATGCCACCAGTATGGAAGGTATTCTACACAAACCGCTATGAGTACATGTCCTACTATGTGAATAGAGGTGTCGAGATCGAACATAGTAGTCCATTGTCTGATTACCGGTCATTGATGTATACCATTAACAGACGCAATATCACCCACCGATAATGAAAATGGGAATCAAGGCACTAGAATGCAAACTAACAACTGTGAATAAATGTGTTGAGGTCTAACACTTGAAAGGATCCATCGATCAGGGGACATTGATGTATTCCCAAAATTGTCGATGGTGAGAGAACCTGCCACTAATGACTGGAAGTCTCAAGGCACTAAAAAATGACTCTAGATTCCTATCCCAGAATAAATGATCTGAATTCAATGGGATGAAATCTGCTGGAAGGAGGGCATTAAGGCATCCCCCATCATCCAACATGAGGTACTAAGCAAAGTTGTATAATGTGGAAGGACTCGATCATAATGTGCACGAACCAGTAACTGTACCGAGAATGGCCAACATGCAAAGTCAAGATAACCAAGGAATGGCCGACTAAGGTTTCAAATTCCTTGAAACAAGAGTATAAAGGTGAATGGTAACTGCATGTAGGAAGCATAAACTCAATATACAAAACTGGGACATCTCTGCGACACATGAGGCATTGATAGAGGCTCCATAGGGACTGGAAGCTTAACCAGTCGATGGAGATAAACTCAGAGAAATGAGTACATCTCCTAAATTCAAACTATTAACCCAACCAATGGATGTGATATACAATTCTCTATTCGAAGGCGACACGACTCGACTACTACCAAAGATAACATCTTTTCTTGTCTAGCTTTTTGGTTTTTTGATTTTTTTGGACTTTTTCAAATATTTTGAAAAGCTTGAAAAAGAATAAAAGTGCTTTATAGTTACAGAATAGGAGGAGACGAGTGTCAATGGGAAAATGAACTAGTTCCAAGCAGTAGAACATACCTATGCTCAATGCAAGTATACATGTGTAGGATAGCGACACTCGGGGGAAAATCCCCTCCCGGTAAAAATACGGAATCAAGCTGCAAAGGATATACAAAATGGATCTATGTGGCTAGTCATGAGACAAGATCAGGCTATATGGTTGATACTCAATGTTAGGGAAGCCGACATAAGGCTCAATAATGTAGGCAAAGCTCATGATAATGCAATTACAACTTGACATAAGGGAGTCTTGAGAAAACAGGCCAGCAAAAGATCGAGAGGAGTATGAGGCTCTTGTGAAATGACATGGCGATACTATACAATGAACTCCCACACCCTAAAGGACAAAGTGTCGTCATGGGCGCCAAATGCAAACAAGGAGCTAACTAGGGCACCCATGTAAGGTCAAACTCTACCATTCACACCATGTCACTTCTAAAACATCAAGAAGGTTCCGTGACAGGATATAATGGGTTCGTACCTAAGGTTATAATGAAATGTTCATAAGGTCATGTAAAATGCAAATAGAGGTGAAATCTAACCTATATGCCAGTTTAAGCATCATACGTGAGATCAGCACGAATGGGTGAAAACAATGGTCGAAACAGTGCTCAAAACGGTCTTCTACATCATCATATTAGTCAAAAATGGTCCAAAAGGGTAAAAAATGGTTCAAAACTATAGAAAAGGGGGTAAAAATTTTCAAAAATTTGAAAAATTTCTATAAATAGTAAATGTGCATTTAATGTTTTTTAAGACAACTAATGACCAAAACTCAATGTAAATGTGCAGGATAGTTCTATAATGGAGGGAGAGAGAACACGAGGACGTAGAAGAGGCTGTACGGGGCGATCTAATGGCTCAACAAGCTCTTTATGCATGTGGGCTATACAAGTTTTGGTGTCTTGGGGGCTTAAGGGCCAAACCAAGACTACTGCAGATGCTAGTAGACTACTGGGATCCTGACTCAGAGTCATTCCATATCGACGGGATGTCCCTCACTATAGAGGTGGAGGACATATACTTCATTACAGAATTGTCTCGACGGGGGTAAGTGGTGAACCTACGTTCTCGCGGGCCCGAAGGTAGCCTCACCATTGATGAATATATTGTTGTATACTATTATCCAGACACAGAGAAGGTTGGGAGTCAGATCCCAACAAACTCCATACAGGTACTAGGCCTGAAGGCCATACTACTGACACTCGGCGGGATAGTAGGGCTAGCCTCACTCCACCAGGCCTCATGGCCCTTGATGTTCTATGTAGTGGAGTGCATGAGACCCACGGTTTACGATTGGAGTACTGCGCTGTTGAGTAACATGAAGCAACAGCTCAGCGACTGCAAGATGGGCAGGGTACGAAACTTCGGTTTTAGTAGTATACTGAGCACGTTCTTCTTCGAGCATGTTCTGGGGCTCAGCCCTAGAGTTGACGTTCCTCCTCACGGGGTTCGAGATCCAGCCCAATGACATTGGGCAGATGCGATTCGCAAACTGGGTGGAGGTAGGGTGTCCAACCCTTACCCAGCTAATTTCTTTCCATGGTGGCAGTGGCAGATAGTTGCCATTGATGATTACCCCTATGCGGGGATAGATTTTCAAGGAGATCCTGACATGCCCCTACCACAAGGATCAGCATACGGTGACATTGGTAACAAATTCCAACCATCGTTTTAAGTTTTTTGAATTATTTAATTTTTTTGTGTTTTTTGATATGTGGAACCAAAAGACATGTTTTTGCATGACGACACATAGTGACAATCTATCATATGTATGCAGATGTAGGACCATGGCAGCCTGACGGTTTCCCTCGTCATAGACAGAGGGGAAGAGGAGATGACATTATGGGTGTGGATGCGGATTGGATGCTCCAAAGCATCAACACAAACTTTGTGCGGCTGACACATAGGGTACCCATGGTGCAAGTCGAGGACTTGCTTGAGGCCATGTAACGCCAAGTGGTGGGTATACCATGAGCATGGGTGTGGTTGTTTTGAAGGCTATCTAGAGCTGTGGTGAATTTCCACGATCAGAACCCCCCTTCTCCTCCCCAGGCTTAGATACCTGGGAGTGACACATTTTGTACTACCATGTATTATATTTTGGTGGCTCGGAAGCCCCATTTTTGTATTATGACACTTATGTATTGTCACATCCTGGATGTTTAATGAAAAACTTTTATGATGATCGATTTTATTTATTTGCATGTGTAAAAATGTGTGTTTGTGATGAGCTTATGGTATGTGGAACAAATGCCGATCTAACACATAGTTAGCATATGAGTCAACAACTTGATTATAAATTCTTGGAACATGTATGTATGTTATGTTGTCAAATTGTTGATTTAACAATATCACACGTAAGAATCTTCGTAATAATGTTGGATCCCTAACATGATATAATCCATTCAATTGTGACACTATTAACTACGAATCAAGATGTACCTCAAGAGAGAGAACACCATGTGAAATGGCATCCCGTAGAAGCTCGATAACGACACTATACTCATCAACATTGTTTGAAGAGGGTCATAAACATACACCTCGTGAAGACAATACCTAACCCGCAGGAGTATAAATCACCCAAGCAGCAGAAGTTGAGTATTGAGTGTGACGGCTAGCACCATCAGCGAATCCTATATATATGGAAGACTCCATTGACATCTGCCATAAGAAACGAAAGCTAATCAACACTCGATCACCATAAGAAAAACATAACTATGCAAAATACTGTACAATAATATACAATAATCAGCCCTGGTTGAGGATCATGCATAGTATTTTTTAAGATAGATCCCATTTCTAGGCTCCGCCAAGGTTGTCCCCTCATAATATACTAGCTCATAGGAGCCCATATCTAACACACGATTGACAACGTAAGGACCATGCCACATGGGGTTAAAATTTCCTGCCCCCAAGGGTTCTTTATCTTGATCCCACAAAAGGACCAAATCTCATTCACTAAACTACCTCGGACGGACAGACTTATCATATTGGACCTTAAAATGATGCTTATTTATTTCTAGAGCCACTAAGGCATCTCAATGCTGCAAATCAAGCTGCTCTAAGTGGACCAAACGTTCCTCCAATGGGAAAGTGTCTGGTAAGAGCTCTATGGCTAGATTCAATGTGTTAGAATAATCAACCCATAGTTAGCTACCTTAGACATTAATTTAATTATTTTTGTCTTATTTTCCTAGTTCATGTGTCCCACCTTATGCAAGTTGTCATTTACCTATCCATAGTGGTCAAACTTGCCTATTTTGACTCATGTAGCGCTTGGGAAACCTCAAGGAATCAATTATGCTTTATTCCTAGCCTCCTAAGTGCCCTTCTGCTTTTTCTGCTTTATTGCCTGCTTTTCCAGTGCTTTAAGGCAATTCGAAAAGTTTGACTAGGTGAGGTTAACTAGTTTTTTGTCCTCCACATCCTCCACTCTTTTCTCCTTTGAAAAGCATGTATGAGTTTTCATTCCATCACTCTTTATCTTGCCTAAGTGCTTTTTCCAATTCGTGAGCTCCATAACTGATTTGGAAACTACTTTATGCACCTATGGGGGATTTGCTTAATTTTAGTAAGCCTGCTTTTGACTAGATTCGAATTGCCTTCTCATGAATTTGAATCCCTTATGTAATTATTTAATGCAGCAACCTATTATGTTATAGGTTTGGCTATTGTACACTGAGTTAATACAGTTTAGTGTTCAGCTCCATTTTCAGTCTCTTTTGTGAGTGATTTTCCATGATCAATTGATAATTGTTGTGAGTAAAATTGTTCTATCACTGGGTTCAATTTCCACATGGTATCAAAGCCATTGTAGATCAATTTCTCTCCTTCAAAATTGTTTTGCAGGTTTGACATCAGTGACTGGGAGCCTTCTACTGACAGCCGGGACAATTTCTAAGCTATGGATCAATCTCAGAAGATCATCTTGACTCCCTTCAACTTCTTTTAATGGAAAGCAGAGATGGAGATACTGTTGAGAGCG
The DNA here is from genome assembly GCA_001517045.1 of Pseudotsuga menziesii. Taxonomy (NCBI): domain Eukaryota; kingdom Viridiplantae; phylum Streptophyta; class Pinopsida; order Pinales; family Pinaceae; genus Pseudotsuga; species Pseudotsuga menziesii. Next base: position 221,444 of record LPNX010179009.1, on the reverse strand, counting down.
AAAGGCATCTACAGGGTGACTATGGCAATAGAATCAGATCCCAATGCAACAGAGAAGATAAAATGGCACAACAGGATGGATGATGCCTATGGTCTCCTGTGTCTGAGTATTTCCAGAGACCTCCTTTTCCATCTTGATGGATTGACATCACCGAATGAAGTATGGGAGAAGATTACTGATATTTTTGGAAATATAGATGAGATGAGGGGACATCAAATCGAAAATGAGCTGATTTCCCTGAGTCCCAATAGCTTTGAATCACTGCAACTCTATTTCTCCAAGTTCAAAGCACTTGTTTTGCAGCTAAAACAATGTGGGATCGAAAAGAAGGATGATCAGCTGGTCTTCGCAATTCTCTCGAAGCTTGGCCCTAACTATTCAGTGTTTGTTTCGACCTTCTATGCCACAAAGTTGACAGCTCGAACCTGGAAGATGCCTAGCCTTGCAGATTTCATGGAATCTCTCACACAAGAATAGGACAAGCTGGTGATGATGGGCACCATCAAACCATCCAAAGACCAAGCTCTGGTTGCTGGATATTCAAAGGTGGATTTAAAAATAAAAAAGAAAGCTAAAAATCCACCTGAGAAAAAGAGAGACAAGAACAAGTCTCCAGAGGAGCCACAAGGTTCCAAGAAGAACTACCAGAAGAAGAAAAACAAAGGAGAAATGAACAAGTGCACATACTGCAATAAGGGAAATCACACTGAAAGCTCTTGTATGAAGAAGCAAATAGACATGCTGACCCAACTCCTGGAGCAGAATATCATCTCCCTTCCAGAAAGCTCAAAGAAGAGAGAAGGAGGATCAAGTTCAGATGACAGAGAGAGAGTTCATGCATTGGTTGCTGGAACATCAAGCTCACCCAGTTTTATCATTGATTCTGGAGCTTCAAGACACATGGTTTCGACCAAGGAGGCATTTTCCTCACTTGACATGTCGAAAGGACCACCTATAGTACTGGGAGATGACTCTCTCACTGAAAGTTTGGGCAAAGGGAGGATTGATCTTGATCATGGTCAGTTCAGCAATGTGTTGTATGTGCCTGGTCTTGCCTCCAACCTCTTATCAGTGTACCAGATGACTCACACTGGGTCTCCAAAGAAGGTCATATTCTCCCCTGATGAAGTTGAGATCACAGAGATCTCAAGTGGTAAAGTCATTGCAAAAGGAGTTGCAAATCATGCTCAAAAGGTATACATGTTCTCACACTTCCTACCCTACTCAAACCCCTTTGCTCTTCTGATTCATGCTAATGAGGCAAGCAAGCTTTGGCATGAAATATTTGGCCACCTAAATTACAAGCATATTTTTGATCTTAGTGAAAAAGAGATGGTCATAGGGTTGCCCAAGATAAAATTTTCCAAAGGAGTCTGCCAAGGTTGTATCCTAGGAAAACACTCAGAGCATAAATTTGAGAGAGCTAGTCATGAGAGAACCTCTGCACCCCTCGAGCTAATCCACAGTGATGTTGCTGGGCCATTCCCTCATATGTCCATGAGTTAGGAAAAATATGCATTAACTTTCATAGATGACTTTTCCAGGTATTGCTGGGTTTACTTCCTGAAACACAAGTCTGAAGTTTTTGGCCTCTTCAAAGTATTTAAGGCTTTGGTTGAAAACCAGTCTGGGAGGAAACTCAAGGTCCTTAGATCTGACAATGGTGGTGAGTATGTCAAGTCTGAGTTTATTAATTATTGTGCAAATGAAGGTATTCAGATGCAGCATTCTATCCCTTACACACCACAGCAGAATGGTGTTGCTGAGAGGAAGAACAGATCACTGAAGGAGATGGCAACATGCATGATGGAGGCCAAAACTTTTCCCCCAAAGTACTGGGCCAAAGCTATCAACTGTGCAGCCTATATCTATAATAGGGTGCCTCACAAACAGCTTTATGGTATGACTCCTTTCGAAGCATGGAGTGGGCACAAGCCAGATGTGACCCATTTCATGATTGTTGGCTCAAGGGCTTGGGCAAGAATTCCAATAGAAAAGAGAAAGGCTTTGCAGCCCCAATGCCAAGAGTGCCTATTTGTTGGGTACTCTGAAGATTCAAAAGGGTACAAGCTGATAAATTTGAGCACAAACAAATCCTTCATTGAAAGGTGTGTTCAGTTTCAAGAAGAACCCCTTGCAGTAGTGGAAGCTGGAGAAACCTCTTCACCACTTGAACCTCTGAAAGTAAGTGAAGAGTTTGTTGAACATGCTGATTCTGATATGTCTGATAGTGATGAGTTTATTGCAGACCCTAACATCCATACAAGGCCAAAATGGGAAGCCAAGACACTACATGCAGCAGGAGAGCTAGTTGGGGATCCTAATGACCCAAGGAGGACTAGATCTCAATTTGAGAGTGGTTTGTGCATGAAGGATCCTATGTTTGCTGATAAATGATATTTGATGGTGGAATCAGATCCTAAAACATATGAAGAAGAAGCAGGATATCCAATATGGCAAGCAGCCATGAAGGAAGAGTTCAGCTCACTCCAGAAGAGCAACACATGGGAGCTAGTGGATCTTCCCCCAGGGAGGAAGTTAGTTCAGTGTAAGTGGGTCTACAAGACCAAATTTGATGCTGATGGTTCACCTATGAAGTACAAGGCCAGATTGGTAGCCAAGGGATACTCACAGTTTCATGGCATAGATTACAATGAGACCTTTTCACCAGTGGCAGAGATTGACTCCATCAGGCTAGCCTTAGCCATTGCAACCTCAAATCAATGGGAGGTACATCACATGGATGTAAAGTGTGCCTTCCTGAATGGAAATATCACTAAAGAGATATATATGCAGCAGCCTCAAGGATTTTCTACTAACCCTTCTCTTGTGTGCAGGTTGAGAAAGTCATTGTATGGGCTAAAGCAAGCCCCCCAGGGCTTGGTATGCCAAGATTGATAGCTTCTTGCTATCACTGAACTTTGTTCGGTGAAAATCAGATCCAAATGTCTATTTGAAGTTAATTAATGGTTTATTAATGATCATTTTGTTATATGTTGATGACATCCTCATTACAGGAAGCTCAAAGGATGAGATTGCTTCCTTGAAGGGTGCAATGAACCAAGCCTTCTCCATGACAGACTTAGGGCTCTTAAGCCAATTCTTGGGGCTTGAGATTGCTCAAACCAAAGCTGGAATCAAGGTGCACCAGTCCAAGTATGCCTTGGATTTGCTGAACAAATTTAGAATGAAGAACTGCAAACCAAGCAAGACTCCTTTCCTTTCAGGAGTGAAGCTAGAAGAAGCTAATTCTCCACCTATGGTAAATAATACACTGTATAGGCAATTGATTGGATGTTTATTATATCTTACACATAATAGACCTGATATTTCTTATACAGTAAGTGTGGCTTCTAGATACATGGATCAGCCTCATGAGATCCATTGGAAAGCAGCCAAAAGGATCCTTAACTTTGTTCAGGGAACAAGGACACATGGGATCTTCTATAAAGAAAAATCTGATCTTGATTTGATTGGATTTACTGACAGTGATTGGGAAGGTGATAGCACAGACAGAAAGTCCACATTAGGATATGTGTTCATGCTTGCAGAAGGGCCAATTAGCTGGTCAATCAAGAAACAGAGTGCCATTGCACTCTCATCTACAGAAGCAGAGTACAGAGGAGTTGTTAATGCAACAACTCAATGTTTATGGTTGCAGGGTTTACTTGGAGAGTGTGGCTTCAAATCAGAGTACTCAAATACCATCTACTGTGATAACCAGAGTACCATTCGAATCTATAAAGATCCATTTCAGAAGCAGAGAACCAAACACATTGAGATCCATATGCACTACATCAGAGAGCTTGTGCATGATGGCACCATTCACCTACTCTTCTGTTCATCTTCAGAACAAGTAGCTGATATCTTCACCAAAGAATTTTGTGAGAAGACCTTCAGCAATCTCAAATCACTGCTGGGGATTGCTGATCATGCTGTGAAGCATAAGTGAAGACAAAATTTCCAAATTTTGTTTTACAGTCCATGTTTAAGGGAGGATTTTCCCATGTGGTTTTTGCCTATTTCCTTGTTTAAATGGACATGCAGTATATAAAGGGTGACTAATCCTTATTGCTAGGCCCTATAATTTTCTGATATATTACTCATAAGTCAGGCTTAAGGGGGGGTGTTAGAATAATCAACCCATAGTTAGCTACCTTAGACATTAATTTAATTATTTTTGTCTTATTTGCCTAGTTCATGTGTCCCACCTTATGCAAGTTGACGTTTACCTATCCATAGTGGTCAAAATTGCCTATTTTTTACTCATGTAGCACTTGGGAAACCTCAAGGAATCAATTCTGCTTTATTCCTGTCCTCCTAGGTGCCCTTCTGCTTTTTCTGCTTTATTGCCTTCTTTTTCAGTGCTTTAAGGAAATTGGGAAAGTTTGACTAGGTGAGGTTAACTAGTTTTTTGTCCTCCACATCCTCCACTCTTTTCTCCTTTCAAAAGCATGTATGAGTTTTCATTCCATCACTCTTCATCTTGCCTAATTTCTTTTGCCAATTCATGAGCTCCATGACTAATTTGGAAACTACTTTATGCACCTATGGGGGATTTGCTTAATTTTAGTAAGCCTGCTTTTGACTAGATTTGAATTGCCTCCTCATGCATTCAAATCCATTATGTAATTATTTAATGCAGCAACCTATTATGTTACAGGGTTGGCTATTGTACACTGAGTTAATATAGTTTAGTGTTCAGCTCCATTTTCAGTCTCTTTTGTGTGTGATTTTGCATGATCAATTGATAATTGTTGTGAGTAAAATTGTTCTATCATTGGGTTCAATTTCCACACAATGAAGGGATTTCACATTCAACTAGAAAGACAGACTCCATGTACATGCTAATATGGAGAAAAAATGGTGGCAGTCTTAACTGCGGTTCTATAAGCCCACAAAGCAGGATATAACATGATATTCCAGTTGGTCTTGTTTTGCGTGATGGTTCATTAGAGAATGGACTTAAGTGATTTGTTCACTACTTCAACCTTTCCATTCGCTTGAGGGTAATAAGAAGAGGAATGCTCCTGCTTATACCCTAACTTTGAGGCCAACTCTTCCATCATCCGATTCTGAAAGTGCCTACCATGGTCAGTGACAAGCTCCTTCGGAATACCAAACTAAGTAATGATCTGGTTGAATATGAAATGCGTGGCTGTCTCACCGTCAGATTTAACTATGGGCATAGCCTCAGCCCATTTCGTGAAATAGTCAACAGCTATAATATGATGATGCCTCCCAGCTAAAGCTGGGTTGCAATCCATGAAATGAGGCCCCCACTTAGTGAAGGGACTGACGGTGATAATCAGATGTAACAAGGCAGGATGTGAGCGCATATTGTGTGCAAACACTTGGAAAGGGTGGCACTTCTTGATCGCATTAACACAATCTTTAAATATCGACGACCAGAAATAACCCACTCTCAAGATTTTTTGGGCTGTAGAAAGCCCAGATAAATGACCACCACACGCCCCTCTGTGGAAATCATCTAGCACAAGCTCAGCCTCCTCATGAGTTAAACAATGACATAAAATGGAATCTACCCCACGACAATACAATGTGTTATCTACTATAAGGTAGTTCTTGGATACATGACATAACCGTCGTCGTTCATCCCATGAAAGGTGAGTAGGGACCTTCAATGATTGTAAATATATGACAATATCCCCATACCATGGATCCGAAGTTGAGATCAGGAAAATGTGCTCATCGACAAACATATCTTCACAAACTTCCTCCTCCTCCTCACTTGGGAAATCAGATATAAGCTCCGCAAAAATAAACGATTTTTTTATTTTGCCAAAACAAAGTCGAGATCGAATTCTTGCAAGATGACAATCCACTTATTATACTTTCCCCTGATCATCCTTCTAGTAAGGACGAATTGAAAAGGATTGACATGGGCTACCACCAAGGTCTGGTGAAGGAGAATATAGTGTCTCAACCTTTGAACCATATGAACGGTAGATAAGGAAAGTTTCTCCACATAGGAATAATGGATCTCTGCATTTATAAGGTTTTGGCTCAAATAATATACGACATGCTCATGGAGCTCCTCATCCTCTTGAACCAAAACCATACCAATCATCTCCATGGATGTGGTGACATAAAGTAAAAAGTCACGGCTATTGTCGGGTGGACTAATCACAGGGGCTAATGCTAAGGCTCATTTAAGTGCATCAAAGGACTCCTGGGCTCGCTCATCCCAGCAAAAGGTAGTGTCCTTCTTTAAAAGACGCATAAAGCCTCTAGTCAAATAGGAAAAATTAACCATGAATCTCTGTAAGAAATTTGCCATGCCTTGCAAACATTGAATATGTCTAATGTTTCTTGGGGGAGACAATTGAAGTATTGCCTCAACCTTTAAGGGATCAACTCTTATACCCTCCCTAGAGACAATGAACCCTAATAAGCGACCAGAATTCACGCAAAAAGATGCATTTATGAGGATTTAACCTAACCAAATAATGGCGGCATCTTTCGAACACAAATCTCAAATGGTAGGAATGACGCATCCTCTGACAAGAATAAGCAGCAAGGTCATCCAAAAAGACTTCAATAATCGATTTGAGATCATGGAAAATCAAGGTCATAGCCCGCTGAAATGTGGATTCAGCATTTTTAAGGCCGAAAGGCATCTTCCAATATGCAAAGGTACCCTAAGGACAAATCAATGTAGTTTTATGTTGGTCCTCGGGTTTGATCTAGATCTGATTCTATCCGAAAAAGCCATCCATAAAGGAAAATACCTCCCTTCCCGCACACTCATCCAAAATTTTGTCAATAAATGGTGTGGAAAATTTATCCTTAAGACAAGCACGATTCAAGTCATGAAAATCAGTGCATATACGGATCGCTCCCTGCTTCTTATCAACCGGAACAATGTTTGAAACCCATTCCATCAAGGGAATGGGATAGATAAAACGGACATTTAATAGTTTTTCTATCTCATCCTTAATCGTGGGTGCTTTTATAGGATTCACTGCATGCAAGAATTGTTGAATAGGATTAGTATTAGGATAAGTTTTAATTTCATGTTCAACAATGCAAGGGTTGATACTTGGCATTTCCTTGTATGACCAAACACATACATCATAAAACTCTTTGAACAGCTCGGTATACTCTTGAATCTCAGCATGGGAACATTCTGCCCCAATATAGACATTCTCAATCTTTCCAGGATTGCGAGAGATATTGATAGGGATGGTAGGAGATATATTCGCCATGTTTCCATCAGCCATCGGACCAGGAGAGCTCAGTGGAACCACGGGGCTACCAATTCTCTCACTAAGAATCTCCCTAAAGTCTTCACACTCCAAATGGTCAAGCTCAAGAAGAAAATAAGATCTATGATGTAACTCTTCCCAAGGTGGCTCAACTCCAGACATGGCCTCAATAATAGATTCATCTTATGGAAAAAAACTATCAAGGAAATCATGTGCGTGAGAAGACTCAACTACCCATGCAGGCAGCACATATGGGTCCTCCTCCTTCATCCGTGAAGAGGAAGGACTACGCTCTGCAACAAATTCAAGATTTGCTTTATATGCTATCATTGCTGCAGGAAATGGCATGTCCATTTCAATAGCCTTACCCGAAGGACTCGGTGTAGGAAGGATCCAAGGATATTCCATATGGGAAGTGCGAAAAGACACCAATCTCAATGAAGACAAATCCCCACTGGAACTAGACCCAATCATAATAATGGGTGTAGGACAACCAAAGCTTCCGATAAGGGATGGATACATGCCAACACCCACACTCCCAGTTTCCAGCTGAGAATGATTGTTGTAATCTCATAGATCACACAAGGTTACCAATAATACATACTAAAACATACATACATAACAGAGACAAGAGACAAGAACAAGTAGATAGAATAACATATTATATTAGCATGAGAGGGTCCATACAATACAGAGAACTGAACCGAGTTCTCATCTGGCTCAATAGCCTAATATATATGATTTACAAATAGTTACAAAATAACTACCTATTGGTTCGGTGAACCGACATGACCTTAGGTGGCCGACCTAATCTCTAGTTTAGTTGGCTGACCGACTAAGTAGGCTATCGTTCAAGTCAGCATACCGACTTGCTCCTCTAACATCTCCCCCACAAACCAAATTTTTCTTCGTCCTGAAGAAACAGGGAGGTACCAAAATTTCCTTATCTATCTAAGTAGTCTTTATTTTGTACTCTTGATCTTCATGGGCTATGAAGTCTGATGGTTGGTCTTTTCTGAATGCAGACTTCGACAATTGCTGGAGCTTTCACTGCTAGGTGATGTTGGAAATCTGTCCAACTCTGCAATATTTTATGTATGTCAATGGTGAGTGTAGTCATATAGGATAAGATCGACATTTTCTCTGGAATGGAAATTTCAGCTATTCTTTCCATGTCGAGACCCATAAACTGGTCCTTTTTATTCTACTATATTTCTGAGTCGTTTCATCTATGGGCAGATGATGTCTACTTTTTCCAAGTTAGGAATGGCTTGATGCACCCACTGATGTGATTCCCGCTCAAGCTTCTAGATTTTAGCTATCTCAAGCACTATTTGATCCTCAATTGTGCTTCTGAGTGCTTCGTCAGTGGTTTTCCTCTTGTCAAGCACTTGGATCTCTTGTCGAGTCTGCCTGGTGCGCTGATAGACTTGCCCGTAGTAAGCATGTCAGTCTATCAGTACTTCTTCGGTGATGAAAGACTCCTCCATGTGATTTTGCAACACTTTGTAGGATTCAGAAAAGGTTGTGTGCTACTCCATCAGGAGTCAGACGGTTTCTTCTTTCTGCTCTTTTTTAGCAATTGGCACTTGGTTATAACCTTAGAAGCCATCTGTAAATGAGTAGCATTCATGTCCTGCAACTTCATTTAATATTTCATCTGCATAAGGAGTTGGAAATGGGTATGTTAGTGTCACTTTATTTAGCTCCCTGAAGTCGACACAAATTCTCAATTTGGTCGGATCATGTTTCTTAGGTTGAACAACCATTGGACTTGCCCATTTTGATTGGTCAATAGGGTAGATGATGCCTGCTGCAAGAATGTTATCAATCTCCTTTTTTACTATCTCTTTGTATTAATGAGCTAGCTTATATGGCATTTTATTCACAGGTCGAACATCAGGTTTAGTGTTAATTTTCATTTCACCCATTTCATGGACTAAACCTTTGAGATCTGTATAATCTCAGGCAAATACATCCTAGAACTCTTTTAAGAGGTTCACTATTTTTGATATGTTGAATTCTCTAGTTTTGACCTTAGCGTCTAGACATTCTGGTGCTTTGGATTCATTGATTGGTCGACTTCCTTCTTTAAACTCTAAGAATGTGGCAGGGAAGTTGGCTGCAGTCATTTAGTTGGTATCGTCCTTGTCGGTGGTTCCAACTTTGAGTACTGTGCGAATAGGTTTGGTCGTTTTGACATGGTTTGATTTCAATCTAAAAATGATCCCTTCTGTATTTTCATTTTCTAACTGTAGTCGTGTCGACTGTGGTATTGTCCTGGTTTGTATATTGTTACAGTTCATTGTCTGTCGGTTGTCTTTTAAGGGTTTGTTTTCTGTCAGCTGTATAAATCCTTTAATCTGTTTTGTTGTTTTGACCAAATTATTATTTTTTGGTATAAAATTGAAATCTTTGATAAAATTTTCTCTGAGTTCAGGCCATAGGAATGTTTCACCTTGTGCTTCCTCCATCTTATACCATTTGTTTGGTAAGTCGACGAGGGTTTATGGGAACAGATGCGACCATGCGCATTCATCTTTGTACCCAAGTATTCTCCATTCTTTTTCACATGTCTTAATATGGTCTTCTGGATTTTGTCCTTGAATGAAAATAGGTATCTGAGCTTGGTTGGTTAACTTCTTTCCTCCAAACCTTTCTACAAAGTAAGTCGAAGCTGTTGTCAAGGTCTACAGTCTTGTTTGATGAGTATCCCACCATCTAACAGCTTGTCCTGTAAAAGTTTCTACTAAACTTTGTAGTCAACCATGTTCACCAATATTTTTGGACACTTGTTCTATGTGCATGAATGGTGATTCTCTTTCCTTATATCTTGGTTTTTGTGTAATATTTATATTTGTAGGTTTTAAAGTAGGGTATTCCCTAATTTTTTTCTCAAATATTTTTGGTACAATGGACACTATGAAGCACTGTCGGGTGGGATTTTTCTGTACTTTTTGGATAGTCCAGCACCCTCTTGCTTGTGTTTCATAGTTCTCGACTTCCCAATCATATAATTATGCATCTGAATTATATCCTACTGATTCTTGGTTTCCCAAATGAAGTTCTCCATAGATATTAGGTTCTGTATAATTTGCATTATTTTGTATATGATAAAGTTGTCGAATATCAACTTCTTCATCGATAGGTTCTGTCCAAGGTTCTCCTTGGGATGGATGAATAGGTACAATGATTTTTTGTCCGTTTCCTTTTAATTTTATTCTCTCTTTATCTAGGGATATCGACGCTTTCATCTTTCTTCCCCAAGGTCAACCTACTAAGGCTGGGAAGGAGCTAGATCCTTCCTTAGGGTTAATAATTTCGAAGTCGACTTTGGTTGATATTCCCTTAATTGTGGTGTCCACATTTTTCTAGACCCCAATAGGTTCAATTAGGCCTTGGTCGACTAGTTTCAGGTATATACCTGACTCATATAGTCGAGGTCTACCTAACTGTTCCCATGTGTGTCGAGTCATAATATTGACCTGTGATCCGAAATTGAGTACAACTTGTCGGACATGGTATCCTTCAATTTCCAAGTCGACAAGTGGGTTGGCATCACTTTTATCTTTTTGATTTAGACTACAAATATTCTTTGTTTTTTTTATAGTGTTGTTGTATTTTATTTCATATAATAATTCGGTGAATTGAGATATTGAGTTATCTGTCTATACTAGCTGTATTAATTCTTTTATTGTGTTATGTCGATTGTCATTTGCTTCTTCCTATCGTGCAAATTCTCTAAATATATTTGTTGCATCTTTATATATATTTTTTTTCTTTAACTAGGTCAAGATTAACATTTTTCTCTTTTATCTTGCTTACTTGGGGGTTATCACTCCCATTTTTCGTCCCTTGTCGGGTTATGATATGTAAATTATTTGTATTGACAGTATCATGTTTCTGCACACACAACAAGACATTAACATTGTTCTTTTTATTTATCTTTTCAAGCATAATAGGGCAATCCTCTAATGAGTGATCACCTACGCCACAATTAGTACATAATTTGAGGTCAGTCCTATCGTTGTATGGACAGTCTGTATGTTGGTGCCCCTCCTTATAACATGTGAAACATTGGATGGGTTGATGTGGTCGGTTATCTCGATTCCCAGAGAATTGACCTCAACCTCCATAGCCTCCACTTCGGTTGTCATATTGACGCTCGTATCTTCGACCTTCATATCTTTGATTGTAATCATTTGGCGCATGGTTTTGCTCATTACTTTGTGCAAATGCGTTGGTCTGATAGACTACATGATAATTTTGTCATTTTTTTAGGTTCAGATGGCAGTCGGTCGTGTTATGATTTTTGGTTTCACAGATTGCACATTAAGATGCCTTGCCATTATTCATGTTGAATGGGCAATATTTTGTCGAGTGGTCTCCATGCTCTTGGAAAATGTCACAAAAACATTTATTCTGCACGAATCAAACGTCCTATCAGTTGATGTCCTATCGACAGTTGTATTTTGAATGTCCAGTCGTTGAGCACTTCGTGCACCAAATATCCTAAATTTTGAGGTTTAATTCTTTTAATGACTTCTGTACGCTCTCGAGTTGTTCTTCTAATCTGTGATCGGTGGAGTATGATGATATATCCTCATCCATTTCTACTTGGAGATATTTTGTAAGAACATCTTCGTAAGTCTTGAATGTCTCTAGACATATGTGTCGACGAATTTTCTGTGATAAACCTTCAAGAAACCATTGGATTAATAACTGTTAGTCAATAACATAGTCCAATTGGCTAAGAAGGTCTTTCCATCATTTATCGTAATCGCGGACAATCTCTCCTAGCTTCTATGATGTCATTTTTAGTTTCTTTGCTACCAGATGTTTTGCATCTAGAGTTTTGAAAAATGATAGAAATTGCGCTTTGATCTCGGCTTTGGTTTCTCGGGGTGTTCTTTCAGAAAAGGTCGTGTACTAAGTTAATGCCATTTTCCTCAAGGCACCAGTGAACTACGCCATCTGCCTGTCTTCATCCGTAACTTGGTTAGCCTCCCAAGTTGACTCACAGATGAACAAGTGTCATCTGGGGTCCTCATCACCCTCATATAGAGGAAAGTGTGTGGACCCGTGACCCATGTCAGATTCACTGTCACTACTTTCAAGAGATGGCAGTGGTGGAGGTGGTGGTGGGGGTGGTGGGGTTATTTGCTTATTCCTCTCTGTAGAACTATCATCAACAGATCTCTTGTTCTCATTAGTTGTTTTTACCGTTTCCTCTTCAACCAGCAGTCAGTTGTTGCCGACTTCTTCTGTCTATGTCTAACTGCAATTATCTGCCCGCAGTTCTGAATGTTCAATGTCCTCCAAAGCTGTATTGGGCAGGGGGGTGCTCCTTCATTTGTCAATAAAAGTAAGTGGATACTTCGGTTGGAGGGTACCGCTTGAAGCGTAACCCAATTTCCTTCTTCTGGTCGACGAATAATGATATGTCTACTAGTGTACGTCTCATCGTCTAGTTGGCTCCATATACCAAAGTCACCAGCTCCTAGTCTGAGGTCCTCTTCGACAATATCTTGTATCCGGGTACACGGATCTATCGGAGGTTTTACTTCCTGGGGAACTTCTAATTGGAGAGCTTCTCACTGCTCTATCCACAGTTATTCTTCCATAGGGGACACCTCTTCGTCCACGCCTTCTTCTTGTTGGTCATGACCCGGATCCGACGGATATCTTTCCTGGTCAGTCACCCTAGTACTCATTCCTCTCTGCAGTGCTAAGGCTCTTTCTCTTCTTTCTTCCCTACTTTGTAGCCTCCTCTCCCTCTCTATTTTCTGGAAGTCCATCATACCTTTGTGTGATATGGTCTTCTCAATTTCCTTTTTAGTTTGACTTCTCATTACTAGTGATTGGTATTTCTTTTAGTCGACTAGAATCCACTCCACTTTATTTCGACATATGACCAGCTACCCCCCCATAGCCTACCCGACGCTTTAGAAAGCCCAGATAGTTCTATCTACTTTCTTAGGAAGTATTCCCACTCCCTTTTTGCAATGAATTTTTCCCACCTCTTTTGCTTTTCCACCCAATTATGGTTTGATTGCAGTCCGCAAAGTGATGGACAGGGTTTGATAATATGACCCACTCCCTTCTCGATCAGGAATTTAAATAGCAAGGTCGGTAAGGAACGCAAAAATTTCTCGATGAGGTCTGTGTAGAATTTCTTCTTGACGGTTTCCACTGAAGTTCTGTCTTCTACTGCTTGCTACTTGCAAAATTTGTCGGTGATTTTTTCAAACCACTCCGACAAGTTTGTTCTTCCCCCGCAAATCAGTTTTTCTAGAAACTGTTGATATTTAGTCCCTTCTGGCCTTTTCATCCAGGAGTTTCTTCAGAAGTTGGGGCACTGATTCTACAAACTTCTCATGTGCCTCTGTAAAGAATCTTTATTTTTCTTGTGTGGTCATCAATCTATTTCTTCGTGCATAATTTTGCAAATAATTTGCTACTTTATGCTCCCACCAGTCCTTAATCTCCTGTTCTCATATCATCTGCTTGCATACATCTCAGACATGTACTACAGACAATGGAACCAATGTTGTAATCTCACAGATCACACAAGGTTACCAATAATACATACTAAATCATACATACATAACAGAGACAGAAGACAAGAACAAGTAGATAGAATAACAGATTATATTAGCATGAGAGGGTCCATAAAATACAAAGAACTGAACCGAGTTCTCATCTGTCTCAACAGCCTAGTATATATGATTTACAAATAGTTACAAAATAACTACCTGTCGGTTCGGTGAACCGACACGACCTTAGGTGGCAGACCTAATCTCTAGTTTATTCAGCTGACCGACTAAGTCGGCTATCGTTCAAGTCGGCATATGGACTTGCTCCTCTAACAATGATCAATAATCAAGATAGAAGCTCCCGATGATGCAGTAACACTCAGATTTTTGAATGATGTCCAATCAATCGTAACAATCTTCCCATTAAATGGAAAGCATACAACTCGAAATAGAGAATAAGCTATGGCTTGCATACTATACATCCAATTCCTACTGAGTAACAGATTGTAGTGAAGGGGCGCATCAACCACCTCTACCTAGATCGCGACGATCTTCCCCCCAAATGGAACTTAAGAGAAGGAAGAATTATGTGCGACCGAAACGATATACCATCAAAAGAAGTCAACATGGTAGCGGATTTAGACAGCTCGAGGGAACCCAAACCCTTCCAGCATGACAAAGACATCATGGAAGTAGCAACGCCTTCGTCAATCATAGTGCGCTTGATGGTCATGTTAAGACATTCTACATGAATCAAGAGAGACACATAGTAAGGCAAGTGAGGCTATAGTCCCGTGGTTTCAAATTTGATGATGGAGGAAGAATTATCATCGTTAACACCAAGAGAAAAAAGTAAATCCTTTCTTTTTGAAGGACAACTTTAAATTACTTCAAGTGCAGACATCGCACAAGGAGTATGGCTCAAATCCTTGACAACTGAATACTTCTGGGTGGCTTGGGCATTAGGATTGTGTCCCAAATGCTTTAGGACTCCCTTAGGAATGCAAGGTGTGACTTCAGGTTTATCCATATGGTTTTCAATACACAAAGGACTCCAGGGTGGAGCAGGTTCCTTTCCAAGGTCTGGTAGTGACGAACCATAGTCCTTCACATGAGTCACAACCTTAGTAGCACACACCATATTGATGCAACCATGACCACTACTAGATTCCGATGGATCTTGATCTCCACCAGACTGATCATGGGTCCTCGAGTTCATGTTTTGATTATGTGGTAAAGGGTTGGTCAGCACAGCTGGGCCCTGTGCTCTGAATCTCTAGGCGTCTTCCATATGAGGGCACAAGTGAGTGAGGTGGTCATCCTTACACAACTTGCAAGGAAACTTAACCTTACATTTAGACTGCTTGTCCCCCCTAGCATTGCAGGCGTTATTGTCATTAGAATTGGCATTTTCATTCCTATTCCCACCCTTACGATTCTTTTTACCCTTTTTCTTATTCCTTCTGGGTTGTTGGTTACCCTTCTTGTCCAACAATTGCACCGAAAGCACATTCACCATTTGGGTGGGTTGAGATGAAGCCATGGCTTGTTCTGAGACAGATTGGTTGATAGACAATTGACTCACCTGTTGCACAACCGAATCTGCAGGTTTGGTACTCATACAACCAACAATGCCATCGACATGTGGTCCAGGTTTGACCTTAGGGTCAAAACCAGAATGTGGACCGTTAGGAATGATCTCATATAACAAGCCGGATTGAGCATAAATCATATCCAATTCCTGTGCCCTAAAAATGGATTGTTCCTCATTCTGAACTTTGGACACAGAAACATCCTTCACTATATAAGGCAGTAACGATTTAAGGAACCACTCGAGGAGAAACTCCGGTGGTATGAAGGCCTAAATCAATCTCTTCCATCTATGCCACTCTTGGATATGGTCTGAGATATGCATAGATTTGTCTTGCAAAAATTTCGACAAGAGTTCTGTACCAACATCGTAACGCACTGGTAGTTGGAAGTGATTGAGAAAATTCATTGCTAGGTCATCGAACAAAATGAATGCCCCCTAGGTAACTCTATGTACCATTTCGTTGCAGGCCCGGTGAGGGTGCGTTGAAACAACCTTAAACGGATCGAATCATCATGTAAGGAATTAGAAGAGCACCAAAGGTGAAATGTAGTAACATGTTCACTAGGATCTTCTCCCAGTTTTCTCTCAAATTTGGGAATTTCCAAGGGAAGCTTAGTAGGGATAGCCGTCCAAGCTGGGTCATGAGATACCGAGTCGTTCGTTAGTCTTGACAAGTCAGGTAAATTTAACGTTGCGAGGAAAGGGAGCCTAGGTTGAGCAGGTCGATGCCACGTCCACTGATAGTTTTGGTTTTGTTGAGGCATGGAAAATCACAGTAAACAATAGTAAGGGATTCTCCCCAGTCAACTTTCCCAACTAGACCATGACTATTTGGTGTAGGGAATCCGTCCAGTTTACAGTCCGGCTACTGTAGGTCAAGTAACAAAAATAAAAGGTTTTACCAGTTGTGGACCAGTCCACCATGTATATTTTTGTGGTTTTAGTTTTAAGTATGATATGCAGGTGCTTATCTAAAATGCAGATTGATGTAGAATATGAGGAGCGGTCACAATGTGATGCGTAGGCTCTTACCTCTCATCTTAAAATCTCTCACATCTAAATCACACACAGCAAGAAAACAAAACTAACTACCTAACCTATCCCTAGGGAGCAAGATTATCATTTATTAATGAGCAATGTATTTTGTACATGCATCATGAAAAATCACAGATAGCTGATACTTCATTCAAAACACATGAAAATTTAAAGATATTTGAACAACCAGATAGCCAATTGTTTATGAACAACATTCATTACTCATAGTGGAAATTTTCATAAAATAAACCAGAGAACATTCATACAAGAACATAGGTTCATAGAGTTAGAACGATCTCACATTTAATGGACACAAAGTTGAAAACAAAATAGTTCCTCTTCAACAAATCCATAGCACAACATTTGAACAATCCTCCAAGCTTTTTCCAACAGGAAAATTGTAATTATCTATTGCAAAAGGAAATAGTTCTTCTTACAATATGTCCTCACAAATCTCACTCGGAAAAGTCCCCCCCTCCTATCTAAATCTTCTATATTTATACAAAAAGAGAAAAACTGTTGGGCTGCCCACAAACAACTCTTAGGCTTCCCCAACGCTTCACCTCCCATACTTTTCTTTAATATATTACAATAAACAAATAAAGTGCTTATGAGGAGGGTCCCGCTTGACTATTCAAGAAATTTTTCCACGCTGAAGCCTCTGAGAAAATGCTTTCGAACTCGAAAGGTTCTAACAAACGAATATTAATTTCAAATTTAGCGGCTTGATTTCTTATTACTTCTATTCTAACTACGCTCAGGCAAATTTGGTCCTCTAACAACTGCACACTAACTGCGCAATGAGCTACTTCATTCCTCAGGTTCTGCTCATCCAGGGCTTTGATGTGATGGATCCTTTTTCCATCTTCCTGATATCTTCTTTGCAATATCTCCAAAAACAGGCTGTGGTCTAGAAAGGTATCCATTCTCTGTTCAGCCTCAACCTGGCAACGATTATAAGTAATCAAAAGTCTCCTGAAGAACTTTGCACAAGCCCCCTTTGTCCTCTTAAAGGCCTTCTTGAATTCTTCGGCTGTGTTTATGGAAAACTCCAGTAAATCGTAGTCTTGCTTCAGGGCTTGTTGATCTTTTGATGGCAGATCTACAGGGGTTTCTTCATTCGCTTCTAATCTTTCCATCCTCCCCGTCAGGACTTCTAAGATATCCTGAAATCTGTCTACAAAATATGAAGAGGTTTCCAAAATCTCTTCGAGCTGATTGGCTACTTGCAAGATCTTGCACCTTTCTTCCTCCATGGCTACTTGTAGCTAGTGCATATTACTCCTTTGTGCTAGTACATGCTCCTTGAAAGGATAAAGATTGGCTTGTTGTTCCCTGGCCTCTTCTAGAGCTGCTGTTAATGAGGTAACCTGTCCTTTAAGCTCTGCAGTCCATCCCTAATATTTCCTCTCACATTCCTCCAAGGTAGATTTCTGTAGCTCCAACTCCCCTATCTTACCTAGCAAGTGCTCCTTTTCTGTCTGAAGACTCTCACATACCATATTCAACTCATCCTTTTCTATTCTTAACCCTTGACATTCCTGCTGTAATTTCTCTAGACTTCCTTGGGTAGCCTCCAGAGATCTCTTCTCTACTTGGAGGGACTGGAGCTCAGCTTTCAAAGACTTTATTTCATATTGTACATCTTCAAACTTTCTTTTCAATCTACTACTTGCCTCTCTCTCTCTTCTTAGGGTATCCTTTAGCTAGGCAGTAGACTTCTTTGACTGTTCAAGATCAGTCATTATTTGATATACATTGTCAGTAGAAGCATGGATCAATGCAGCCCCAACTCTGATGGTGAATCTGGGGTCCTTGTCTATCCCATATACGACAGGTTGTATCATTTATCATTTTACCCAACTGCCCCCCAGTATCGACCTTCCTCTCGGTCCTCTTCACTATTCTTTTCCTTTCCCTGTCATAAAAAATAGTGTTGAAATCCAGTACCTCCTCCCCTTTCTTATGCTCGAAATAAATTAGCCTCAGGGTAGGGATCATTGACCTGTCCTATTGTGCTTCCAGCAGATACCTTAGGATCTTGAATATCAGGATTACCCAAGTCCTAAGCCTGACTGTCTATAGGATCGAAAGTTGATTGCTCTATCACTGCCCCTATCAGTTTTAGTCTTTCTGCTTCCTGCTTCCTCAGTTCCTCATCCATCTTCCTTTTTTTTTCCTCGTCTTCACTCTGGGTAGCTTCTCCTGCCTTTCTAGCTGCTTCTTGTTCAGGTCTTCTCTTTTCTTCCTCCTCACCTTTGAGCCAGCTTTCGGCTTCCTGTGCCAGTATCCTAGCATCTTCATCTCTTTTTCTAGCCTCTTCTTCCTCTTCCCTTTTCTGCTCATCCTGTCCTTTCCCGCCTTTGGTGGTGATTTTCTTTTTAAATATTCTTCTTAAGGCTGTTATATTTTCTGCACTGTGGAAAATGGATTCATCTTTATCCCAGTGGCTTGTGTATTCAAAATGTACATTTGCCTCCTTGTAGTGCTCTGCCACTTTATTCCGAGAATCGCTCCTGTGGAAATTTATTTCCCCAAAATGGAATTTCCCCAATTCTTCCACAAATTCATTAGCTTTCTTCACTCTTGTGAACTTATAGCTTCCCAACCTAAATGCTAAGGGAGGATAAGCCGCTTTCTTATGTTCAAATAAAAATCTCCCTATGCCATCTAAGAAGACTTTCCTAACTGCCTCCTTGTACACTACATAGTCGGTGGCATATTTTGGCAGTAGTGAGGGTGCTTTGGAGCATCCATACATTCTGAAATACAATCCATCCTCTGTTAAGTAGTAGTCTGCATACTCTTCAATAACCTGCAATTCTTCCTCCGACATGCAGTTGCACTCTTTTAAGAAGATCAATGTATATAATGGCATGATGAAGTTCTCACACACTTCTCTATAGTGACTATGGTAATTGTGTTCCCACAGTGGCTTGTAAGCTGAGTAGACTAGTGTTCTCTCTTGGTCCCAGATACAACTCAGATTTGGGAAGGGTTGGTTGCATAGTATGCAATCAATCAATATAGTGCTCATATAGAACTCTGATTTCTTCTGGGATACTCCTCCTAATGCTGAAGCAATGTAGGATAAGAGGATATTGGACACAATGTTTGCCCAATTGAACACTATCCCATGTGTTGCAACATAGAAGATATTAGGCACCCACCCCAACTTAAATATTTTACCGTGGGCCCTTCCAAAAATCATATTCAGCATCAGGGCAATGAACCTATAAGGGGTCCTCAAAGTGGCAGTATCATATTTCCCGGACGGCCTAGTCCTAAATCTCTTTCCAGGCACCAGCATTCTCTTCAGTGTCTTGACTAGGTCCAGATTAATTGTCTTTAGCTAGTCTTCAGTTAAGTACACTTGTGCTTCCGGTAAGTGGTAGGCCAGTGATACGTACCAAGGGCTATAAGCAGCATAACCCTATTTGTCAACATTTTCCAAAATCATGGTGGTTACATCTGCCCTGGCCAGAATCCATCCAATCACCTCTAAGCACGGGAAAAGCTCAGGTCTAGTGGCAACACTCATCAACGCAGATCTCTCTATATTTGCATATATGGTTTCCTCCTCAAAACCTGTGTCAGGTATCTCCCGATGTGTTATTAATCTATAGACTTCCCCCCATTTATATTCAGGTTCCATACCAACTATGCATTTGGTATCCTCGTAAGTGTACTCAACTCTGGTGACAATTTCAGCCTCAGGTTCCTCCTCTACTACGGGAGCCTTCTTCTTCAGCCGTTTAAACATCTCGGATTTTGAATAATTTCCCTGTCCTACACAGAAATTTATTTAGGTTCTGTTGGGCCATTCCTAGATAACATTAAAAAATGGAGACAAATTGTATGAGCATTTTACCTTGTCTATGCTAAACATGTTTGTAGCTATGAAGATAAACAAACAATACTCAAAAACCAAATGTTCCCGCATAAAACCAATCTGCCAAAAAGCTAAAACCAGCACATAACTAAAGATTTGCATAATCAACTCATAATATCATGTACTTTCTAAAATGAAGAAGATCCCCCCCCCCTCCCGTCAAGGAGAAAACAGTCTCAAATCCCCCTCTTGGCGTTATAAACTAAAACGTTCCATGGAACATATGATGCCCCATCCCAAGTGAAGGATACTTCACTTAAATCACTTTATGCTTGAGGTTGGTGGTAAAGAGGGATAGCAAAGCGACTGAACAAAGAGAACATAAGGTGATGGGGCGGTGCCTCTAAACATCTTCTGCATTCGGCTTGGATGTGGAAAATAAGAGGACGTTGCTTCTTGCAAAAAACACTCGCATCAAAATCCACATGGATAATGCATTCTGAACCCTAAATTGGTCAGGGTTTCGTATTTGAGTTTTAACAATCCCACCTAAGGGGCGTAACTCCAACATCGCGACCCTGGTTCACAAAAATGAGAGTGACCATACTGTGGAACCAAAACCTCGTCATCTCTGAAGTAAACAATAAAACGCTCTCCTTGAACGGCCACACACAAATTGGAGGATATTGGTGCGGACAGCGTAACAGTCGTCTACACTGGCTTCCCCAACAGTTGAGTGCGGCCTGCAAACCCATAATGGCTACGAATGTAGTCATCCAACAAAACAACAAAACCCCCAACTGGGCAGCCAGACCATTTACCTAGATTATATATATACGCTGAAATGGAAACCTAGGTATCCACTAACCGTCGAGACAGGAGCTAACCAAGGGCGACAAAAACAGTTTGACCATTCGAACGGAAAGGTAAAATGGGCATAAAGGCCTACCTGGAAATGTATTGCATGAATGGTCGAGAAAAATTGCAAACCTCGATGACGGAGCCACCTAGGAGCGAGGTAGCGACAGCGAGTGCATTGGTCTGCTCAAGCGATAACGACAGCACGGGAAATTTGCAAAAATAACAATAAAAAATAATAAACCCCAACCCCAATATATATGTCACAGTCAACCATAATCGGCAGGAAAAATAAAACAATCGGGAGGCGGAAGGGCTACGGGATCGATGATCCTATCAGTATCACCTCCGCAACGGCGGATGATGAAATAGCTAGGAGAATCACAATGGCATTGGCAAGAGAAAGAAATAAACCTCACATCGGAGCTCGCCAAACTAAGGCCTTGGACCAATAGTTGGTTGAAGAGCCGCAACAGCAGAAACCATAAAGGAACTGAGTTCTGCAGACCAATAAAAATTGGGGCTAAAAATAAACATGACTTTGGCCAAAACGAAAAATCGATCAAGCGGAAAACAAGCTACAACGGAAGGACAATGCTTTCCAAAGCCACAACGGCGAACAATGAAAGCCTAAGGATCTGCGAATCAAAATAGTGGGGATCAGAAAAGGATAATACAACCCTCAGGAAGCTTCACAATACCTCCTCTGCAACAGCGGAAGGAGTAGAGACAAACGTTCCGATGGGATCTTAAAATAGCCGCCGATGAATAAAGTGCATCGGAGACCAATAACCCTTGAATCGGTCTTGATGTCCCGTTCTTTTCCGAAACGGCGGGCGTGCAGATAATTGGACTCCCAACTCAATAATCTGAAACACTTCCAATGGTAGGGCAGAACCAAAACAAACCATAAAACATCACTGGCAAAAAGGTAATCCTTGCGCAAACATCAAACAAAACCAAGGAGCTGAGCAAAAAGGAGGGTCCCAAATTTTTTTGAATTTTGGGAAAATTTTGCAGATGCAACAATTGGCGACTACCCAGTGAACCCCAAATTTCCAAATCAACTTCTTCCCATTAAAAGACTGTTTAATCATTTAGCTCATAAGTTGAATTCTTCTAGATGCTTGTATTCCTAAGATGGCAAACACATGCATTTAAATCATTGATGACAGTCCATTCTTTGGAAATGGGAACACCTAAAATATTCGAAAGTCTGGATAACTCTTTTAAGGCTTAGTAGGTGAGTTTTATTTTACCTCTGTCTTTGGGTAGTTTCTAGCTTGGACACCACAAGATTTTAACATATGGTAAATAGAACTATTCATTTGTTCCTCATTCCCATGCCAATTGCACTTTTGTGCCTTTTGAACTTTTGTTCTTTTGAGTCCTCCATGTGCCTTTCTTTCTTAATTTTATTTAGGCTCTTCTATCCATAGTGTCTTTTTGTGTGAGAAATGTATTTACTTTTCATCTCACGGATAGAGAAGAACTTCTGGCAGATTGATATTCATGTTTCTGATACTTTGCTTTGATATGTATTGCTTCTTTTAGGAGTTTTGACTCTTAACAGCCTTTAGGATTTTAATATCATGGCATGGGATCATTTATATATAATAAACTATTTACCTTGCTTCCTTTCCATGGGTCTTTTTCTATCACTCCCTAGTACATCTTAGATTTGAAATGGATGGAGCCCCGAAATAGTATTCTAGATCTCTTAATTCTGACTTATTTTCAGGGGTTAAGCAGGACCTCAATGAGTGCATAGTCATTTAGGAAAACTACTTACTAGAAGAAATTCTATCATTTCAAAATAAAAATGCACAGTCTTATCCCAAATATTTCAGTTAATCAAGAACCTTGATGCTTTCCATGTAACCAAAAGTTTTCCTCTTTTATTCAAAAACAAATCAAAATAACCAGAAATAACAGCGGTAAATCAAAGTAAAACGGCATCAAATTATTTATGTACAAGGTCATCAAATAAAAAATCAAAGTAAAATTTGAGAACCAACCACTACCTGATCAGTTCTATGCCCACCCCTAAAATTCTATCAACCTATGATCCAAGGGGCTAGGCTTGATTGCAAGAGTGAAATACCTAACCATGATCTAATTCTGCAATTTTTGAAACCGAAACTACGTCTACCAAATTAAAATCAATCTCATCACCCCGTGAACATTGAAGGAGATCAGGCTGAGTGTCATTCATACTGTTGGCTTCTTCTGATGCATGATTTCTTAGTTCAAGCTCCGTTAGATAATTCCCCAAAATATAATTTGCAGATTCATTTCCTTCTTCCAACTTAGTGATAGTGTGCTTCATGTAAGGTTCCCTTAAAATTTTGATCTGATTTGGGACCCCTTTATGAGGAAACCATAAATGTGACCAATCTGAAGCAAAATACCCCTTTAACCTTGTGGACCAGTCTTGGTTTAGAATAAGTCCATACCCATCTGGTATGTCTGCCACCACAATATCAATAAATTGACATATCTTTTCATTTGCAGATAAACGAATGAGAACATTTTCCATTTCCCCAACTACTTTGACACTAGTTCTGTCTAGTTAAGTAACCTCCCAAGTAGTAGGTTTGGGCTTCCCATTAATTTTTTTTCAAACTGTGAGTAGCATAACATTCACTGATGATCCAGAATCTACCAAACAATTATGCACCTTATGGTTTAAAATTTCCAAAGTCAAAAGGAAAGGTGGGGTTTTTAAACCTAGCTTTCCCTTCCCCAATTGATTCAACATCTTCCTCCATAGGTTGGTTTTCTGTAGGTATCTCTTCCACTGGTTCTTTAGGCCTTTTAGTGTTTTCCTTATTAACACCTACTTGGTCTTCCATAGGTGTAACAGGCTTGTTGATTTGCTTCAGATCTTGGCTGATAATGGTGGTTTCAGGTATTTTGTCATCAACATTGGTCTTTGGTTGTCTCCTGACATTCTCTTGCAACTTCCTAATTTTTGAGATCATTGACTTGTCTTTATTCACCAAATCCTAGTCTTTTGTTGTCATTGGTATATTCTCAAGTTTCAGAGTACTTTTTTCTGTATCAAACATCGAGACACAATCCCATAAAAACATGGTATCATTTTCTTGTTTTTCTATGGTCTTAATACATTTTTCCTCTTCATCATTGTCCTCAGTCAATTTAGAATCCAAGAGCTTATTCATCACCAATGTCATCAAATTTAAGCATTGAGGACAATTCTTTTTAGAATGGGTTTGTTGGTGAAAAGTGCAAAAATGATCCATCCCTACCTCTGTCAAATTCATTGATGTTGAATCGTGTGGAGGGGTTTTGAAATGGTTGTTATCTTCTCTTTTGTTGTAGTAAGGCTTATAAGCTTTCTAAGCTTCTTTTTCCCTCTCCAAATCTATTATTTTGTTGGAAATATTTTGCATCATCTTTAACATCCCCTCAAAATCATGTGATTGCTCCTCTTTAGGTTTGGAAAGCAATAAGGCTCTTTTCCCGAAAGTTTTTTCTCCAGATTGCTCGGGATAATCTTCTATACTTTCCTTTTCAGCCTCTACTCTTTCTGATTCTTCATAAGTCTCTACTAACATAGGCTTAACTTAAGCTTTCGCGAACATAACCAAGCCAGGACCTAAAGCTGAGGTATAATGCTCAATCAAAACTTTATCAGAGGGCTTATCAGTTGCAAAGAAATTCTTGAGGTAAGCAGAAAACCTTTGATTGAAACTATGTACCTTTTCTTTCCTTTCTTTTTTTAAAGCGCCTAAACCTTTCATTAGTGTTGCATGTGTCTTTTGGGCTGCATACTTACTTCTAAAAATCCTTTCAAAGGCATCCCAATCTGGGATAGAGTTTGCAGGCAAACCAAAATACCATGATGTTGCTGCTCCTTTAAGGGTGTGTGGAAAAAGTCTAAAAACTACATCCTCATGTTCCCCGGCCCTTAATCCTTCTATTGCCAAATAGAAACTTTGCAAATGGTCATCTACTACAACCTTCTCATTTGGATCAAACTTAGGTAGCAACTTCTAAAAAGCTTGAGGTAATTCATGCAACGGAGGTGTTAGGTTCAAGGGTGATCTGGATTTCCAAGCCGGTGGTGGATTTGGTGGGTTAGGTGGCTGGTTTGCATTTACACCTGCCATGAGTCTAGGTGGAGAGTGAGGAGGTGAAGCAACGGGAGTCTGCATAGGAGAACAGTAAGGTGTATTTGGGCCTACTCGATTCAAAGGCTAAACAACTTCATGTAAAGCTACTTCTACTAACTCTTCCAAATCTCCAACCAACACTGAATCTTCCAAGAGGGGACGATATTTCTTCTTGTATTCTCTTCAGGGTAAATCAGGGATAATGGGTAATCCTACAATACTCTTTACATAATCCCGTGTGTGTCTTCTCAGATCATTTACTACTTGGTTGTCCACAGCAAACAAATTTTCTCTATTCTCTTCAGTATTTGGGTCAGGGAATAAACTACTTTCAAAACTATCACTGGTGGAGTTATTTCGAGGAAATGGATTTCCTCGGCCTGTTTGTCAGGGAATAAAATACTTTCAAAACTATCACTGGTGGCCCTCCTTCTAGCACCAGAAACTGTTGAGGCCTGGAAAATCACAGGCAACAACAGCGAGGGATTCTCCCCAGTCAACGTTCCCAACTAGCCCATGACTGTTTGGTGTAGGGAATCTGTCCGGTTTGTGGTCCGGCTACCGTAGGTCAAGTAAAAAAAATAAAAGGTTTTACCGGTTGTGTCCCAGTCCACCATGTATATTTTTGTGTTTTTAGTTTTAAGTATGATATGCAAGTGCCTATCTAAAATGCAGATTGATGTAAAATATGAGGAGCAATCACAATGCAATGCACAGGTTCGTACCTCTCGTCTTAAACTCTCTCGCATCTAAATCACACATAGCAAGAAAACAAAACTAACTACCTAACCTATCCCTCGGGAGCAATATTATCATTTATTAATGAGTAATTTATTTTGTACATGCATCATGAAAAATCACAGACAGCTGATACTTCTTTCAAAACACATGAACATTTAAAGATATTTGAACAACCAGATAGCCAATTGTTTATGAACAACATTCATTACTCATAGTGTAAATTTTCATAAACTAAACCAGAGAACATTCATACAAGAACATAGGTTCAAAAAGTTAGAACGATCTCACAGTTAATGGACACAAAGCTGAAAATGAAATAGTTTCTCTTCAACAAATCCATAGCACAACATTTGAAAATTCCACCAAGCTTTCTCCAACAGCCAAATTGTAATTATCTATTGCAAAAGGAAATAGTTCTTCTTACAATATGTCCTCACAAATATCACTGGGAAAAAGTCCCCCCCTCCTATCTAAATCTTCTATATTTATACAAAAAGAAAAAAACTGTTGGGCTTCCCACAAACGATTCTTAGGATTCCCCAATGCTTCACCTCCCATACTTTTCTTTAATATATTACAATAAACAAATAAAGTGCTTATGAGGAGGGTCCCACTTGACTATTCAAGAACTTTTTTCCATGCTGAAGCCTCTGAGGCAATGCTTTCAAACTCGGAAGGTTCTAAGAAACGAATATTAATTTCAAATTTAGTGGCCTGATTTCTTATTACTTCTATTCTAGCTGCGCTCAGGCGAAGTTGGTCCTCTAGCAACTGCACACTAACCACGGAATGAGCTACTTCATTCCTCAGGGTCTGCTCGTCCAGGGATTTGATGTGTTGGATCCTTTGTCCATCTTCCTGATATCTTCTTTGCAATATCTGCAAAAATAGGCTGTGGTCTGGAAATGTATCCATTCTCTATTCAGCCTCAACCTGGCAATGATTATAAGTAATCAAAAGTCTCCTGAAGAACTTTGCACAAGCCCCCTTTGTCTTCTTGACATCCTACTTGAATTCTTCGGCTGTGTTTATGGCAAACTCCAGTAAATCATAGTCTTGCCTCAGGGCTTGTTGATCTTTTGATGGAAGATCTACAAGGGTTTCTTCATTCGCTTCTAATCTTGCCATCCTTCCCATCAGGAATTCTAAGATATCCTGCAATCTGTCTACAAAATATGAAGAGGTTTCCAGAATCTCTTCTAGCCGATTGTCTACCTGCAAGGTCTTGCACCTTTCTTCCTCCATGGTGTTGTAAAGGAAAGTATCCTATGGCTAGGGTTTACGACACAAAAGGTGAAGGAAACTGCAAAATGGCCGACAAAGGTTTAATCCTTGAACAGTGAGCAGACACAAAAGTGACTTAGGCAGCTTTTGACACAAAAGGACCAATGAAACAAATCTGCAATGTAGGAGACATTGACAGATTCCCCATATAATTGGAAAAGAGACCAACTGGAGGAGTAAGAAACTCTGAATCTGGATAAGTTCAAAATACTAGGACCCAACTGTTGATAGACTCAAAATTGGTGCTTTGTTCAAGGAAACAAGACTTGCTGCCATGATGTAAAAAGACATGAAAATAAACCTTCTCCTTCCCTTCTTTCTTGTAAAGGTTTAATGAGTCCAAGAAAGAAAACTCGGGACCATCTTCATTTTTGGCAAGCTCGAAGAAAAGAAAGAAGAATGCTTGATAAGGTACTGATTCGTGGATTTTACGAGCCTGAACTAGTACATGCTCGACGGTGTTTTCATAGTTTAGAGAGTCTAAAAACTCCAAAGAAGACTCCAGGGGGGTCCTTTTTCGTACAATTTAGTCTCCTAAGGCCGAAAAAGTATAAAACAAACCAAAGAAGAACTCTCTTAACTTTCGAAGAAGAAAAGCTGCACCTTTTTCGTACTTAGTCGGGAAGGTCTGAAAAAGGTTAAATTACCACCTACCCAACGTTCCTTCAAAAGCAGAATATAGCCTGAGTTTTACGAGTGTGAAGGAAGGAAAGATCACTCGGAAATATCCATTTTATTACGACAAATGGGGCTTACAACAATAAACTCGATGCTTTGTTCTTCAGAGTTTAACGAGCATGACAAAGACACAAAGTACACTCGAAATATTTTTCATGTTTTGGTCCAAAGCACGAAAAAGAGAAAACTAAGCTCATACCAGGGGTTCCTTTTCCATAAGTTTAGTCCCTCAGGTCCGGAAAAGAGATAAACCTATGCCTGAGAATACTCTTCTCAATTCAGTAGAAAAGAGAGGGATCCTTTCTCGTATTATTCCACATGGTCCGAGAAAGAGATAACCTACCACCAATGTGGATGCCCATTCACATATTCTTAACGAGCCTGAACGGACAAGTTTACTCGGTAGTCAAGTCTATTTTAAGGAGTCAGACTTGGGCCTAAAGAAACTCAAAGTCTTTCCCATGAAGTTTTAACGAGTCCGAAAAAATTCAACTCGCAGCCTCCTTACTGTTTTTAATGAGCTCAAAGGAGAGCAGAAAGAATGCTCTAAATGCAAGGAGACGAGTGTCATAGACAGGCGAAACTAGTTCCAAGCGCAAAGAACAAACCTATGCATAATGCAAGGAAAGTGAGCAAGATATGGACACTCAGGGGATCTCTCCTCAAGGTAAAGGGTGTCAAGTTGCAAAGGCAAAATGATACAAGGCTTAGCGACGATGAGAACAAAGATGAGGGCTTATACAACGAGCTAAAAGCGTGGAAGCCGGCATCAGGCTCATAAGCACGAGCAGGGCACATGCAAATGCAATTACGACTTGAACAGCAAGGTGAGGCCAGTAAACAGTTGTGAACCCAACTACAAATCCTATCTCCAAGAAACAACAACATCAGAATCATATTCAGAAGAAATGATCCGAGGCAGGTCACTTTGGTAGAAACACATGTGACTTTGCTATCTTCTATAAAAGGTAAAGTCAAGGCAGAACCAACCGAAGGAGATTCTATAGAACCAAGGCTCGAGGGTTTATAATCAATAAGATCAACCTCAGAAGGACAACAAAAATAAACAAGGGAGATAGAGTCTGTAGAAACAAATTCAATATCACAGGAGTTGAAAAATTTATAAGAAAAATCAAACTCATCAGGATCACTGACTTGCTGTTCGAAGGGAGAGTCCAAAGACTCAACAAGACCAACATAAGAAGAAAGGTCAGGCTTACTAGGCAAATCATGGTTAGACTTAGTCACAACTGAACCAACATCCAAAAGAAGGTCAGACTGTATCAAAGACTCTAGGAAGACATCATCCAAAGGAAGGAGATCATCCGAGATAGGACACATGTCTAAACTTTCAAAAGGATCGACAGAGTGGAGAGAATGCTCTACAGTCTGTATAGGATGACTCACCAGGTCAACTACTAGGACCAAGTCCTGAGAAGGTAAGCATGAAAACAGAGGCTGCTTCTCAGAAGCAATTGAACACAAAGGACAAGAGGCCACATAGTTCACCTGTGGCGGGGGAGGGTCTATAGAAAAACTGGGGACCAATAAAAGAAAAACCTGGGCTCTAGTTGGGGCAGGGGAAGGATCAAGAAAATCCAACTGATCGATAGTGACAATTTCTTTGCCATGATTAAAGTACATCACACGAAAGAATGTTGACACCACAGCTTGCATGGCATAGACATAATCACGTCCAAGGAGCATATTAAAGTCCAAGGGGTCTTCTATCACCATGAAGTCAACTAAGACGGTCTTCCCACCCAAAGTAATAGGTGTTTGAGCAAGAATTCCCAACGCTAAACAAGTTCTTCTATCAAATGCCAATAACTAACTAGCAGTTGACACAATCCTGGGAGATCCCATGCCTCACCAAGCACGAGGAGACAAAATACTAACTGAGGCTCCTTCATCAACAATACAACAAGCAATCGTATAAGGTTCAACTTTGACCTTTATCTGGAAAGGTGCAGCAGAAGGAAGGCGCGGCTCAACTAGGCTATCCCAATCAAAGGAAGCAATCTGAGGGCTTGGTGGGGGTTGATCCGAAGCAAGTTCAGTGCCCCCTTGTTCAGTAAGTTCTGAACTGGCAGTGAAGAAAATGTGACTAGTAGACACTTCACTCTAGAAAGGAAGAGTGGGATTGATCGACAATGGAATCAATTCAACCGCTTCGTGAAAGTCACTCTCCGAAGGGAGAGTGGGATTGACCAAAGATGACATTGGTTCAATCACATGAGGATCACTCTCCGAAAGAAGAGTGAGATCGACCAAATATGAGATTGGTTCGACCACTTGATCAACCAGAGGTTGAGTAAGTTGTTGAGAAACTATAGGTTTTTCTTGAGAAGAAAATCCATGAGTCTTAGACCACACTCGTTGCACCTCTACGATAGCAGGGCATAGGTGAGTAAGATGATCTCCCTGGCATAACACACAAGGGAACTTAAGATGATGCTTCGAACGACCAGTTTTCTCAACTGAGTCAACATGACTAGCAGTGGTTGACTGTTTGCTCTCAATATGACCTACAAAGGATGAGAGTTTGCCCCCAGCATGAACTACAGATGTTGGGTGACTAGGTCCAACCTCACTAAGAGAGGCTGGTTGTTGAGAGACGATAGAATGTTCAAAAATGGGATGACCATGAATCCAAACTCTTCGCACCTCCGGGATAAAAGGGCATTTATAAGTAAGGTGGTCTCCCTCACAAAGCTTACAAGGAAACTTGGGCTTGTGTTTTGAACGGGTAGTCTTTTCAATAGTGTCAACATGACTCGCAGTGGCTGACGGATTGTCTTCAGCATGAACCACAGAGGCTGAGAGACTACCCCCAGCATGGCTTGCAAAGGCTGAGAGACTGCCCCCAGCATGGCTTGTAGAGGATGAGAGACTAGGTCCAACATGACCTGCAGAGGTTGGATGGGCACCACCAACATGAACAACAGAGGTTGAATGGTTAGGATCAACATGCTTTGCAGCAGTTGAGTGTGTGCCCCCAGCATGAACAACAGAGGATGGGTGGATGGATCCAACTTGAACAACAGAGGTTGGATGGGGAGGTTCAACTTGAAAACCAGAGGTTGAATGAATGTCTTCAGCATAAACAACAGATGCTAAGTGACTGTGTCTGACATGATCTGGAAAGGTTCGAAGGATCCCACCATCATGATCAACAGATGCTAGATGATGAAGATCAACTTGACTTGCAGAGGTTGAATGCTTAGATCCAAGATGGCCTGCAGAGGTTGGATGGGTGCCCCCAGCATGAACCACAGAGGCTGGGTGGTGAAGATCAACTTGACTTGCAAAGGTTAAACTGGTGCCCCCTTGCTTATGTGCCTTCTTCCTATTCCTCCTTCTTTTACTCCTTTTAGACTGTCGGTTACTAGTATCAGTACTTTCACCGCATGAGGTAGAAGGAGGAGGAGAATCAACTACAGGTGAAGGGGAAGTGGTGTTTTGATGCCCTTGATATAAGGAGCTTGCTTGAGAAGCATCAGGATCATTTAGGACAATTGGAATGAAAAACAACCACACCGGTAGCCCTAGGGTGAATCCAGGAAGATTCAGGGTGGCCATCAAGGGAACACCAACATTCCCCGTGAGAGGAATAGTACAAGGAGTTTCCAT
>LPNX010179009.1:147819-189837 GCA_001517045.1 Pseudotsuga menziesii | reverse complement strand
TCAAAGGGGTGCTAGCCATAGTTTCAAAACTAGAGACAAAGTCTGAGGTTGATAAGCAACCAAAATTACAAAGCATACACCTAAAGGCACACTAAGTACAAACAAACCACAGAGCACTCACTAAAAATTCCTAAAGCCCAAACAGACAAACAGGTATAAGATATACTTTCTAGAAGAAAGCTGATAGATAGTTACTTTGCGTCCCTCTAGATGTTCTTAGGCACAAGTGGAGGAATCACCCACCGCCTTCCCACACTTTCTACCGGGGTTACCTTCCAAGTCCATCCAAGGTCAACCAGAAATAACCTTCCGGTGTACCTGTGTATGAACCCTAGATGTCAAAGAAACTAAAGGCTACCTTAACTAAATTGACATTCTGGGGGGACAGTCGTCAACCGAACTCATACGCATGGGCAGGGTAGCTGAGCCCGAAACTCTGTCTAGGACAGAATCCCCAGATGCGTAAAAGTCTTGAGTTACGTTTTGACAAGGATTCGAAGGGTTATCTCCTCTGTCCAAGCCTCCATGCGGCCTAGTGCTTGACTCCCGTTTGAGAGGAGCTTCCCAGATACAATCAATGTAGAAAAGGATTTACCTAGTGATAGGCCAACTACGTCTGAATTTAACACTTGTGGGGAGTTTAAACTCCCTATCCCACAAGTCTAGCCTAAGCTAGTTGGTGTATGACCCTATAAAATAAAACTTACTAATAACTTTTAAATTATATCGTTTATTTTAAGGGCTGTTATTAGTCAGGGGGTAAATGGCATGAAACTGATGTGGTGTTTTGACTCAAAGCTGAAACAAAATGACTAAACAAAGAGATATGAAATGCAAAAAGCAAAAACTATTCTCTTTATATTTTCAAATAGAAAACTTGAAAGCCAAAATATCAAATATTTTTTTATATTTTTTCAAAAACAACGATATGCTATGCAATCTAGACTAAAAACCTAATCTACATGCATATAAAGCAAACATGTGTTTTTGTATTTTTCTTTTATAAATGCAAAAGAAAAATCAGCCTATCAACTAATGCAAGCAAGTACTGAAAGAAAAGAAAATAGACAACTACTCTACTCCCCACAAACAAACCCTAGGTTTCCCTAAAGTTAGATATCAACCTCTCTTGAAAAAGAAAGCTTACGACAGTAAATAAGCCCACAAATTTGGAATGAAAAGACCGAGCAAATAAGACTGATATAAACAAAGGTCAAGAAGTCCCAAGCATCAATCTAGATCTAAAAACAAAAGCTGCTCAGTACCTTGTCCAACAAGGTCAAGCCAAAGAAGGAGGTGGGGGGAACAAGCAGCAAAACAAGTTCTTTTTAATTTTCTTTTATAAATGGAAAAGAAAACTACCTACAAAACAAGAGCATGCAGATAACAAGAACAAAGCAAAATGAACTTTGCTATGCAACCACCAAACAAACTCTAGAATCAACTAAAGTCAGTATAAAACCCTGCTTGGAAGAAAGGCTTGCATAAGAGACAAGACAACTATTTTCGCACGGTGAAGTTAACCAGCAAAAGAAGAAGGAAACCAGCACCAACAAGATTCTGAAATCAGCCAAAGATCACTAACAGAGGCTGACCAAAAACATAAGCCAAAAATCTAACCAAGCAAAGGAGATGGGGGAAAGAGCAAAGAGCAAAAACTAATTCTATAAAAGGGCTTACCACATAGATAAAGAACAACCAAAAGAAGATGACACTAAATCCCTGGAGTCATGCACCTAAAAGGACCCTAAAAGACCTACCCAACACACCTTCAAACAGAAGAAAAATCACAAAAGAGGAAAAAACACTGTTTAAAGGGGGATTCACGACTATCTATAAGTGCAACCCACGAATGACTCGCGACTATTCAGTATAGCAACCCGTGAATGCAAGCAAGTATTCGCGACTGTTCAAAAGAGCAAGTCATGAATGGGTGGAAAAATTCCCAAAAAGGTCAAATCCCACCTTAAGAAGGAAGGGGAAGTGTGCTATCAGATTTATAAAGTGTTCCTAAGTGGCAAGAAGGACCTGAAACAATGTAAAAGGCTTAAATAAATCAAGAGAAACCCCAAACAGACAAGGCTCTCCCCAGTGGAGTCGCCAGTTCTGTTGTAAAGGAAAGTATCCTATGGCTAGGGTTTGAGAGGCCATCAACGTACTGGGGTTGAAAGAGAGATGCACAATGTTTAGCAAGCATATATAAGCAATATCAGAGATGAGAAAGGTCCACACCTGAATAAATGAAGGCTGGTCCAAGCTTTCTCTTCAATCCTCTTCTTGCTCCTCTCGCTCCAAGAGACCTGCAAAACAAGTTATACCTTCCTCAAACCATTATGACCACATATAAAGAAATGATAATCAAATAAATCTGAAATAATAATCTGAATAACATCATCATATGATCATAAACAGAGATTCAATCACACATTGAACAATGATTTGGGAAGAAGAAGGACATCACATCTTTATTAATCTTGAAAACAAGTACAAATATACCTTCTCTTCAAGTTTGGCACCTCACGAAACCTTGATTTGGTTCTGCTGCTTCTCTTCTCCAAAGAACTCAGCCTCCAATCTCTGCAACACAAGGGGAAGACCTCCAGGGAAAAGGTGTGGGCAAAGAGAGTCCCAATTCCTCCAGCATAACAATGCAAAAATTCAAGTCCCTTCTCATGGACCTCCCTACCTCTATTTATATGGGTGAAATAAGGTATTTTTGAAGGTTGGAGAAGTTACAGCAGTTAAGGAAATTAAGTTAAATGACTTAACTAATCTCCAATTAACTCATGTTTTAATGTTTAAATGCTAAGAGGCACATTCGTGGGTTTGCCTTAAGGAAAATCGTGAATGAACAAAAAAACGCATTTTTAGGGTATTTCTGGGCATTTTCAGACTTTGGTGTCTTCTAGAAAGTTTTAGCTAACTGAAATACCTTTCCAACGGTGCAGAGATGAGGTCAAACGGAGTTACAAAACTCAAGATATGGGTCCTCCAATATAGGTGTTTTTTCAGTGACTTTCAATGACTTTCATGAAGGGCCGTCATGCGACGGAAGCATGGGAAAGTGGTCACAGGAAGAGATGTGTCATTTTGAGCTATAACACATGGCTACTTTCAGCTGGTGCATATTACTCCTTTGTGCTAGTACATCCTCCTTGAAAGGCTGAAGATTGACTTGTTGTTCCCTGGCCTCTTCTAGAGTTGTTGTTAATGAGGTAACATGTCCTTTAAGCTCTACATTCCACCCCTTATATTGCCTCTTAGATTCCTCCAAGGTATCTTTCTATAGCTCCAACTCCCCTATATTACCTAGAAGCTGCTCCTTTTCTGTGGGAATACTCTCACATACCGTCTTCAACTCATCCTTTTCTGTTCTTAACCCTTGACATTCCTGTTGTAATTTCTCCATACTTCCTTCGGTAGCCTCTAGAGATCTCTTCTCTACTTGGAGGGATTGGAGCTCAGCTTTCAAAGAAATTATTTCATATTGTACATCTTCAAACTTTTTTTTCAATCTACTACTTTCCTCTCTCTCTCTTCTCAGGGTATCCTTTAGCTGGGCAGCAGACTTCTTTGATTGTTCAAGATCAGTCATTATATGATCTACATTGTCCTCAGAAGCATGGATCAATGCAGCCCCAGCTCTGATGGTGAATCTGGGGTCCTTGTCTGTCCTATATACTACAGTTGTATCATTTATCATTTTACCCGAATGCCCCCCGGTCTCGACCTTCCACTCGATCCTCTTCACTATTCTTTTCCTTTCCCTGTCATAAAAAATAGTGTTGAAACATGGTACCTCCTCCCCTTTCTTCTGATCGAAAGGGATTAGCCTCAAGGTAGGGATCATAGCCTATCCTAGTGTGCTGCCAGCAGCTGCCTCAGGATCTTGAATATCAGGATTACCCAGGTCCTGAGCTTGATTGTCTATACGATTGAAAGTTGATTGCTCCGTCATTGCCCCTGTCATTTTTAGTCTTTCTGCTTCCTTCTTCCTTAGTTCCTCATCCATATTCCTTTTCTTTTCCTCCTCTTCACTCCGAGCAGCTTCTTCTGCATTTCTAGCTGCTTCTTGTTCAACTCTTTTGTTTTCTTCCTCCTCTCCTTTGAGCCATATTTTGGCTTCTAGTGCTAGTCTCCTAGCATCTTCATATCTTTTTCTAGCCTCTTCTTCCTCTGCCCTTTTCTGCACATCCTGTCCTTTCCCGCCTTTGGTGGTCATTTTCTTTTTAAATCTTCTTCTTAAGGCCATTATATTTTATGCACTGTGAAAAATGGATTGATCTTTATCCTAGTGGCTTGTGTATTCAAAATGTACATTTGCCTCCTTGCAGTGCTCTGCCACTTTATTCCAAGAATCGTTCCTGTGGAAATTTATTTCCCCAAAACGGAATTTCCCCAATTCTTCCACAAATTCATCAGCTTTCTTCACTCTTGTGAACTTATATCTTCCCAACCTAAATGGTAAGGGAGGATAAGCCGCTTTCTTATGTTCGAATAAAAAGATCCCTATGCCATCTAAGAATACTTGCCTAACTGCCTCCTTGTGCACTACATAGTCGGTGGCATATTTTGGGAGTAGTGAGGGTGCTCTAGAGCATCCATACATTCTAAAATACAATCCATCCTCTGTTAAGTAGTAGTATGCATACTCTTCAATAACCTGCAATTCTTCCTCCGACATGCAGTTGCACTCTTTTAAGAAGATCAATGTATATAATGGCATGATGAAGTGCTCACACACTTTTCTATAGTGACTGTGGTACTTGTGTGCCCATAGTGGCTTGTAATCTAAGTAGACTGGTGGTCCCAGATACACCTCAGATTTGGGAAGGGTTGGTTACATAGTATGCAATCAATCAATATAGAGCTCATATAGAACTCTGATTTCTTCTAGGACACCCCTCCTAATGCTGAAGTAATGTAGGCTGAGAGGCTGTTGGACACAATGTTTGCCCAATTCAACACTGTCCCCTGTGTTGCAACATAGAAGATAATAGGCACCTACCCCAACTTAAATATTTTACCGTGGGCCCTCAAGAAAATCCTATTCAGCATTAGGGAAATGAACCTGTAAGGGGTCCTCAAAGTGGCAGTATCATATTTCCTAGACGGCCTAGTCCTAAAGCTCTTTCCAGGCACCAGCATTCTCTTCAGTGTCTCGACTAGGTCCAGATTAATTGTCTTTAGCCAGTCTTCAGTCAAGTACACTTGTGCTTCTGGTAAGTGGTAGGCCAGTGATACGTACCCAGGGCTATAAGTAGCATAACCCTGTTTGTCAACATTTGCCAAAATCATGGTGGTTACATCTTCCCTGGGCAGAATCCATCCAATCACCTCTGAGCACGGGAAAAGCTTAGGTCTAGTAGCAACTCTCATCAACGCAAATCTCTCTATATTTGCATATATGGTTTCCTCCTCAAAACCTGTGTCAGGTACCTCCCAATGTGTTATTAATCTATAGACTTCCCCGCATTTATATTCAGGTTCCATACCAACTATGCATTTGGTATCCTCGTGAGTGTACTCAACTCAGGTGACAATTTCAACCCCGGGTTCCTCCTCTACTACGGAAGCCTTCTTCTTTAGCTGTTTAGACATCTCACATTCTAAAGAATTTCCCTGTCATACACAGAAATTGCTTTAGGTTCTGTTGGGCCATTCCTAGATAACATTCAAAAACGGAGACAAATTGTATGAGCATTTTACCTCGTCTATGCTAAACATGTTTGCAGCTATGAAGATAAACAAACAATACTCAAAAACCAAATGTTCCCACATAAAACCAATCTGCGAAAAAGATAAAACCAGCACATAACTAAAGATTTGCATAATCAACTCATAATATCATTTTCTTTCTAAAACAAAGAAGATCCCCCCCCTCCCATCAAGGAGAAAACAATCTCAAATCCCCCTCTCGGCTTTATAAACTAAAATGTTCCATGGAACATATGATGCCCAATCCCAAGTGACGGATACTTAATTTAACTCACTTTATACTTGAAGTTGTTGGTAAAGAGGGATAGCAAAGTGACTGAACAAAGAGAACATAAGGTGATGGGGCGGTGCCTCTAAACATCTCCTGCATTCGTCTTGGACGTGGAAAATAAGAGGACCCTACTTCTTGCAAAAAACACTCGCATCAAAATCCACATCGATAATGCATTCTGAACCCTAAATTGGTCCGGGGTTTGTATTCGAGTTTTAATAGTCCCATCCTAAGGGGCGTAACTCCAACATCGCTACCCTGGTTCACAAAAACTAGGGTGACCATACTGTGGAACCAAAACCTCGGCATCTCTAAAGTAAACTGTTAAAACGCTCTCCCCGAATGGCCACAAACAGACTGGAGGATATTGGTGTGGACAGCGTAACGGTATTCTGCACCGTCTTCCCCAGCAGTTGAATGCGGGCTGCAAACCCATAACGGCCGCGAAATGTAGTCATCCATCAAAACAACAAAACCCCCAACCAGGAAGCCAGACCATTTACCTAGATTATATATATATGTTGAAATGGAAACCTAGGTATCCACTAACCGCCGAGACAGGAGCTAACCAAGGGCGACAAAAACAGTTTGACCATTCAAACAGAAAGGTAAAATGGGCATAAGGGCCTACCTGGCAATGTGCTGCGCGACTAGTCGAGAAAAACTGCAAACCTCCACGGCGGAGCCACCTAGGAGCGAGGTACCGATAGCGAGTGCGTTGGTCTGCTCGAGTGATAACAACAGCACAGGAAATTCACAAAAGTAACAATAAAAAATAATAAACCCCAACCCCAATATATATGCCGCGGTCAACCATAATCGGCGGGAAAAATAAAACAATCGGGAGGCGGAACGGCTACAGGATCGGCGATCCTGCCAGTATCGCCTCCGCAATGGTGGATGATGAAACAACTAGGATAACCACAATGGCATTGGAAAGAGAAAAAAATAAACCTCATATCGAAGCTCGCCAAATTAAGGCCTCGGACCAATAGTTGATTGAAGAGACGCAACGGCGGAAACCATAAAGGAACCGAGTTCCGCAGACCAATAAAAATTGGGGGTAAAAATAAACATGACTTTGGAGAAAACGAAAAATCGGTCAAGCAGAAAGCAAGCTACAACAGAAGGACAGTGCTTTCCAAAGCCGCAACAATAAAAGATGAAATCCTAAGGATTTGTGAATCAAAACAGCGGGGAATGGAAAAGGATAATACAACCCTTGGGAAGCTTCACAATACCTCCTCTGCAATGGCGGAAGGCGTAGAGATAAACGTTTCGACGGGATCTTCTAATGAATAAAGTGCATCGGAGACCAATAACCCTTGAATCGGTCTTGATGTCCCATTCTTTTCCAAAATGGCAGGCGTGCAGATAACTGGACTCCCGACTCAATAGTCTAAAACACTTACGATGGCAGGGCAGAACCAAAACAAACCGTAAAACATCACTGGAAAAAAGGTAATCCTTGCGCAAACATCAAACAAAACAAAGGAGCTGAGCAAAAAGGAGGGTCCCAAAAAATTTTGAATTTTGGGAAAATGTTGCAGCTACAACAAGTTCACATAAGACTAACTAGCGTAACCACCATGGTCATGGCCATAGTGTCCTCCTCCCATTTGACCCGTGTAGGGTGGCATGGAAGCACCATAATGTGGTGTACCTTGACTATTTGGAGCTACAAAGCCATAATTCAGGGATTAAGCGGGTTGTTGATACCCGTACCCATAAGGTGAATAACTCTATGCATATTGCGGTCCATAATATTGTCCATGATAAGATCCATAAGATGTCCCATGAGAAACTCCATAAGTAGGAATATGAGGAACTCTTTGTGATAGGCCATAGGACATTCCAGAAGTAGGAATATGACCTCCCAAGACAATAGGATGTACTTGACTCTAAGACACAACTACGTGAGTAGCAGCAGTATGAACATGACTACTAGAAACATTCCGGCCTAAAGGACCACGTGAATGAGGGGGAGGAATAGCATTCGAAGAACTAGGAATACAGGATGAAGGTACATGTGAAGTGATGTAAGTGGTATTCCCTATAGTTACTCGTCTTGGTTCTGGTATCTGAATATGACTACTAACACCAGGTCTAGGATGAACATGTGATGTAGCCTCCACCGCTAGGATGGAGGGTGCAATGTGACTCGTGCTCCCAAATCTCTCCACATGGAAAAGAATAGGAGTGCCCCAGGCGTAGTGTTAGGTTCAAACTCTGACTCGGCATGGTGTGTCAGATCATGTGCAGGGATACAAGACATGCCATAACTAACATAACTAGTGCTCACAGGTTCATGATGAGTCTCCTCGCCCGACATCCAATACCAGCGGCTTGTGAATGAGGGATAATACCTAGAGTGTGTAGTTATATCAGGTGAAGGATCATATACAGGAGTAGGATCTTCTTCCCCGACCTCATGAGGTGGAGAAGACAACTCAGGAATTTCATCTTCATGATCTCCCATCATGTGTGATTCAATGTGAGAAGTAGTCTACATGGACTGTCTGTTTCTCTCTCCCAAAGGAGGAGGAGATGTAGAAGGTGAAAGTCCTGCTAAACGACGAGAACGACGAAGTGCCACACCCAAATCCACAATGACTCAAAAATGAAAAAGACTCTTCTAATTACACAAACCCTAGGCAAGCTAGCGTGCACAGAGAATACACCTATATAATATAAAGCCAATCATAAGAAAACAAGGGTAGGATATGTGAGATCCCAAATGAAGCAGGTATGTCTCTCCTAGGAGAGGCTTGAGACTCCCATACACAACAAGCAGAGGTTTGTAACCAATTATTGTGGCCCTCAGCTTCAATGCATATAGCGACTGTGCTATCTAACCCCAACCTGGCTGGGACACCTGCAGAATAACCCCTGTGAAGTACCCCCTTGATAACCTAGGTAAGTCAACTGAGGTCACCTCAATATAATCAATGCTCAGGTGGACAGTCGCAGGCAGTATTAACCGTATGGGCAGGGTCGCAAAGTCCGAAACTCTCAAAAGAGCCCCCAGATACAAATACAATCCTGGAAATATCTCTGGTGCTACTCAGTTATGACTAGGGGTCATCCCAATCAATAACCACTCACACTACCTCGTGCTTAACTCCCTTGTAAGAGGAGGATCCTGAGAAACACTAATTATACCAAGGAATTTCACACTCTCACCTGGATAGACACATACATGTTGTTGTTTAGTGGTCTTGGAGAATTTACTCACAATGAACTATTCCAAGACCCTAAACCCTAATCTTGTTGGTGTACCCTATAAAAGAAAATAGTGTAATCCATTTTAATTAAGCGTTAATTTTATTTGGCTTATTACTCAAAAAGGTAGATGATCGTGCAACCAATGGTGTTATGACACAACATGAAGTAAAATGCACACCTAAAAATCAATGCAAATGCATTGTGTCGAATAAAAAACAGGGCATGTTACTACGTGAAATGCAAATTTTTCTTCAAATGACAGATGCAATCATTCCTATATGAAAACCTGACTAATACTTCTCTAAGCAAACCTAGTGCAAGTACCATGCAAAATGCAAAGTGCAATGATGCATAATGATGCAAAGAAGCAAATATTTTTGGATTTTTTGAATAAAAATGAGATAATAAAGCAAAAGAATCACTCTACCAGCCCCAGACTCTGCAAGCACTATCAAACAACACCCACGCAAAGCACTAAGGTAAAAGAGACCGAATGCACTAATACAAACACAAAAAATAAAAAATGCAATTACAAGAACATTCTTAAAAAGAATTTACCCTAAAAAGCGTCTCTGGTCAGAAACGGGGGTGTATACAGACTCTAGAAGCACCTAAGGAGACTCAGCAATCATCAAAACTCACCTAGTAACACTCAATCTTGCTCTAAAAGGAAAAACTCAAGGCATACACAACTGTGTGCAGAAAACCCGTGTATATACGTGGATATCTCAATTAAAACCACGTGTACACGCGACTGTGAGGAAAAAACTTGCATACAGGAAGAAAAAGAGATAAAAATGAAAACAAATAGATAAGCTGAGACAAAATTCACTCCTATCAGACACTACCAAGCAAACATACCCCATACCCAACTCAGAAACAGAGAAATCAAAGCAATTCAAGAACATTGAATGCCGATAAAAACCCCCAAAGGAAAAATGACTCAGAAATCCCCAGCGAAGTCGCCAATTCTGTTACGGAGAGAAATTCCTATGGCTTGGGGTACCACAACAAACAGATTAAGTCTAGAAATCAATCATTTCCTATATGCAAGAGAAACCAAATATCTAACACTAAAGGATCTCGATTCGTACCCTATTGATCCAGATGCTTGATGTGGATCCCCGTTGAGCTTTTCCAATCTCGCTTGTACTAGAAATTTGCTTCCTCAACATTTAGCAAACAAGACAAGCATGATATATATAATTGTGTTAGACCTACTCTAGCATATATAATCAATAGCATATAAGAATTTAAAAGCATCCATGGAACAAATACTCATTCAAATACACATTATTAGACAGGAAAAGAGATTTCTATTGATATAAAACAAAGATTACAATAGTGACAACCTCTGTCGGCACGTCTGCGAATTGGAGAAACTGAGTCCCCCCACTTGGGCCTCCACCACTTCAATCCTCCATCTCTCGATAACAAGCTTACAAGCAAAAGGCAAGCTTGGGAAGAACACAAAGTGCTCCAAGGGACAAAAAGATGCAGACTCAAGTATAAGCTCCGGCAACAATGGACTATAGTTTTCTTGCTCTTCAATTCCTCCTCCTTCTATGTATCCAGAGGGTTCCTTATCTAGCTCTTCAACGGGGTAATGGAAGGTCAAATCTGAGCAATCTCAAGGCATATGGAAGGCCAAGAGACAAGTGACTCAGATCCACATCAAGGAAAACTCCAAAATCATTTGGCATTTTGCACACATCCCAATGTACATGGGTTTAAGGGTCAAATCCGTGTATATACGTGAGAAATAGATTAAAAGTCGCGTATGGAAATTATTGCATGTTTTTAGGGATGATATTGGGAACATAAAAGGTACAAAAATGGTCCATGGGGTCTAAAGAGTCTGTAGAGGGACAGGGAAGGCCATAAAGGTGTGATCCACGATGTGTGGTAAAATCAGCTGTAACACGCACCTGCCATAATGTTCAAATTTAAATGACTACACTTCACACA
Organism: Pseudotsuga menziesii; assembly: GCA_001517045.1. NCBI lineage: Eukaryota > Viridiplantae > Streptophyta > Pinopsida > Pinales > Pinaceae > Pseudotsuga > Pseudotsuga menziesii. The sequence goes on along the minus strand of LPNX010179009.1, from coordinate 178,655 downwards.
CTTTATCATCCTCAAGGGTCACTGTTCATAGCATATTTGCAAGGGTATGGTTCTGATTATCTACTTGATTAAGCGTTAACTAGATTTGACAGAATTAATCATGCCTCCCTTTTTGCGCCCATTATTACACCCGCATACTGTTAACTGTCCACTCATACAACTTAATGGCCATCTAAGCTTATCCGATAACTGCCACCTTTCCTAATTTGGGATAAATTTTCCAAACATTTCCATGCTCTTAACTTTCTGAATTTACCCAACTCCACTCTCAGCTGTTCACGCATACTCTGTGCTTTAACCTCCATTGTCGGGACCTACAATCTATGGGACTGATAAAGAATTTAGAAGTCAAACAAACATGGGTATCCTAGCTTAGCACGAACCTCCAAATACACAAGAAATAAGAAGAAATGCTAAAGTTTTGGCTATTTGTGAAGCTACGGGATGGATTGAATTCTTCTAATGCCTGCATGGGTTCCATCGAGAGACGGTTCTACAATTTGCCTTAAATCTTACAAAAACCCACTCAGAGGTTAGGGGGTTACATATAAAAGTCTCTGAAGCAATAGTGGTTGAATTCACCAGCCTTCCTCAGGTGGGAAGAGCCTGGTTTGGCTGAAGAACCCCCAATGTTGCTGCAGTATAGGATTTTCTGATAGAGTGGGAACAAATTCATCAGTCAAGGGGAGGGATAATGTTACAATCACTGCCTCGACCATGGGATCAAGTAGCAATCTTCCTCAAAAAGTATATCACCTGTGAAGGTAGGTATCAGATTGTTTATTATTCTGAACTTCCTCTATTGTCCCATCTACGCCATAGGGCCTTACTGAATATTCCATTTTATCTATTTAAATACCTACACCATATAGCAGGGTTTGTCAGAACAACAAAGCATCCAAACTCCTCCCTTACCCACCACAGCCTAATCAAATTGATAATCTTAAGGGCCTTAGCTCAAAGGAACCAAACTTGGGGGAAATTCACAAATCAAATTCAAATAAACCATGAATCCTCCCTTTTGCCTAGCGTTCCAATAGAGGAAGAAGTAGAAGTACCTGTACCCTTAGGGGTTGTTCAAATCCAAGAGGAGCATGCAAATGTACAGCTGTGGGGAGATGAGGAAAAATAGGAGGACTGGAGTCCCTCCAATTTAGTTGAGGGGGGAGATGAGACTGGATTGGATGATCATTCAGATGACCAAGCAAAGGGATTTCAGGAAAATGCAAGAGGAAACCCTGGGGAAAGATTAAATAATGTGGAAGCTCTGAGAGTAGAGGCTGAAGCTGGAGCAGCATTGGATGTTGCGATAGCTGAAGCCGAGGATGTTAGATCCATGATAATAGAAGGAAACATAGAGCTATTAACCATTGAATCTTCCCCTGAATGGGGGGGAACTCTGATTGAAGAAGAAGAGGATAACGTTGAGATAGAAGATATTCCTTCCACATCAGCTTCAAATATGGAGATTCCTGCACCACCAAAGAAAAGAAGGAGATGAAAAGAAGAGGTACAGGCATCACTACCAATAAGAATAAAAAGAACCAGGTCAGTTACAGCAGCTGAAGTAGCACAGGAAAGATGGGAAACCATAGAAGCACAGATTGAATTCCCCATTCTGAGACCCAAAGCAAATGATGCCCCATAGGAACCGACTGCAGAAGAACCTCAGATTGAGGTACTTTTGTACGAAAATGGTCTATTGAAAGAAGAAGTACAGACACTTTGAAAAGAACTAGAAAATTGGAAGGAAGCATGCAGGAAGCAGGTAGAAAGGAAGCTACACCCACTGGTTGAAGCTGCAGACCGATTAGAAGGATCACCTCCTGCTGAGGATGGTGAGGAGGAAGAAAGAGTGGTCTGCCCTGTGTGTGGAGAAATCTTTAACCATTTAGGATACAAATTCATATTTCATGCCTTTGTGACACAACAACCTGTACCAGCATCTCTGGAAGAACAAGGACAAGAAGCACCGAAGGTGGAAGTGAGGGATGCAGAAGAAATAGAAATGATCCCCGGTACAGAAAAGGGAGAAAATGAGCAAGTACAGTCACAACCAGTAGAAGAAACAAAAGTACTCCTGGGACAATCTAATTGGAAAGACAATGAAGCTCCCCAAGAGCTACCTCAGCAATAGGAAGCAGTAGATAAATAGGGTGTTGATACACAAGAACCAGCACCCCTGAATATTCTTGTTGAAGTTGCCACCCAAATTGGGGCAGATGAACCAGAGACTGAAAAAATTCCTGATTTTAACGAAGAAGTCTATGCTGTGACTCCTGAACCGTCTCAGGGCACAAATTAATAGAAATGGAATCCCAACAGCAGGAAAATGATGAAGTTGACAAGGATGTTGTCACACAAGAACCAACATCCCCAGAAATTTCTGTGGAGATTCTCATGCAGCAATAAGAAATCAATCCCAATATGGATATAATCCCTAATTTGGATTTAGGAGAGGATGAACAAATTCAATCACAGTCCTCGGGGGACACTGAAATTCTCGAAGAACAGCTCTATATTGCAAAGGACATGGAAGTAACTCAAGAACAACCCTAGTAGCATGAAGAAATAGAAGGGGAGGGCTCTGATACATAAGAACCAGTAGCCTTTCATCTCCTTGTCAAAGTTGTATTTGACAATTAGGAAGATGGGGAGATTAAAATTCAGGAATAGGTTGCCACACAAGAACCAACACCTTCACAAATGGATTATGAGGTTGCTGTAGGGGAACTCCAAGGAGAGGATACTACTACACAAGAACCAACTTCCCCAAAAGTTGTTTCAGGGGTACCTACACAACTTGAAATTTATATAGGATAATTCCAAGGAGAGGATGTTGTTACACAAGAACCAGCACCCCCAGAAGTTACTATAGGGGTACCCATGCAGGTAGTATAGGATGTTCAAATTGGAGCATCAGATGATAAGGTATGGCTCAACTTCCTCAAAATTTTGTCAATTTGGATTCTGATAATGAAGATAATGCTGAAGATGAAGGAATCCAGAGGCTGAAAAAAGAACTCTCAATCCTAAGAATAGAAGTGAGGAAGTGGATGAGTTAGGTGGAGAGGTGCCAAGAAGGGATGGTTTCCCTTGCTGAACATAGGAATACCATCAGGGAATTAAAGGAAAGATGGGAAGAAGAACTCATGTTCCAGAAACTCCGTTGGGAAGAGATACAGAAGGAGTTGAAGGAGCTGAAAATTTTCAAATCCATGCAGGTTTTAAAAGATCAGTTGTATACTCTTTCTCAGGAATTGTTGGGTACCAAAGTACCATCCTACTCTTACCATGTGTTTTTATTTGATCAGTTAATTTGGTTCAAAATAAAGGCTGTAAAAGAAGGAAGACCTTATGAAATAGACACCTCAGCTAAATTTCTGGAAACATTTCTGGCAAGTGATTTTATTGAGCAAAACTTGCTTTGTGAGCTTTATTTACATGAGATGGCTTGTCCCTTGGACCATTATTTGAATCCTGCCCTATTCTTAGGTGATGTTCAGCTGAGGGCTTTTGCTTCCTTTGTTAGCAATCATGTTCAGTGGGAAAGATCCTTCCAAACATTTTCTCATAATGAGTCCCACTCTAACCTTTGGGTTCGAAGTGAACCTGAACTTCCTCGTCGTCTCCTTACTCATCATCATCATAGACTCACATGTCCCGTCCAAACTCACCAGATGATGGAACTTCAAGAAGAAGTTATCTCTACCTGTGTCAACCAGAAATGATCCCTTTTTTACCACATTTACCTACCCCTTTTTGCCTCATCTTACTTCATTATGTACACCAAACAAATGTTTTCCTTCACTTGATCCCTCAATTCATACATGTATGGTTAATTATTGTCTTATCTTATTAATACTTATGATTATTGTAATCAGGGCTTTATATCTTGAATTATGCTAACATATGGTGATTTTATAAAGATAATTCGAGATGTAAAGGATACACGTGTAGCAAGATAAAAATTCCAAGAGAGGGATGGACATCCATTGCTGAGATAATCGCTATCTATTCCATCGTTTCATAAAGAACGTGGTCAAAGGTTACTATTCCACACAAGATGTACAAAGGTGGCTACAACAGGCCACAACAGATTCAGATGCAATAGTGTGCCGCTGCTCAAGGGTAGCTGCAACTGACGGAGAATCTTCTAGATTGATCATGATTGTCATTGTTGGCTCGAGTAACAACCTTCCTATATTTTCTTCTTCTATATTGCCACAGCTGTAACATCGTATCATAATTGAGGCAGCCTGAAGATCAGAGATCTTCATGGCTGCCCGATATCAATGGATAGAAGTTGTGATTGTGAATGTATAAATACTGGGAACTATTCCGAGCCAAGGGTTGTAAATTAATTGATTTTATTGTATAAGCTGTGACAAATGTTGTGTGTTCATCTCGCCCATTTAATACAAGGAGTTTGATTCTTCAGATCTCGGCATTCTAATGTGTGCTAACTCCAGCATCTTTGTGCGAAGGCTTGGCCTGCCTTCCTACAGAGATTGTTGAGTTAATTAGGTATTTTATTTATTCTGTTGTGTGGTGTGAATCTTATGATAAATTTATTTATTTACAGTAGTTGCAACAATCATCGATTTATTATGCATTCCTTTGAATGATCAGTAATTGCATTCCATATAAACTGCAGTGGTGTGGTGTGACAGTCGACTGTGTAGGTTAACTTTCTCTTATGCAACTGCGTGATAGATGTAACAGCATTGTTCATCCCTAGTTCTTTCAATTGTTTTTTTCTTTATATATTTTCAATTCATCCCTTTATAGTTATAATTGTGGAACTTAATTCCTGCACTTTGAATTCCTAGATTAAGTTGATCTTGGGATGAGTTGGGATGAACTGGAAAGTAGGATAATTCATTTACACTATCAGCTACTTAGCGTTTAATCATATACAGTGCACATTATCTTTGAAATAAAATACTTCCCTGGGTTGAAAATTTATATTGAACACTCCGTATGTTGGCTTTAATTAATTTGCATATAGGGTGCCCAACATTTTGGCGTCGTTGCCGGGGAAAGATAATTATCAGACACCAAGGTAGTTGTATCTAGTAGCTATATCTACTCATTTTTCTTTAGTATCTAAGTTTGCATGTTTTGGGTTGCATGAATATGAGAAGGGTATAGCATGAAATTCCTATAAATCCCAAAACCCCACATAATACTAACATTGCAGGTGGTCAAGGCCATGGACGAAATCCATCATTGGGAAGAAGGACATTCATTGACGATCTAGTTAATAGGACCAATTCTTCTACTGGGGATCGCCATTAGGAATCACCTGTCAGAAGAAGCCTAGTTACCCCTAGAGTGGCAGCATCAGTTTCAATAGTGGAGAACACAGGAGAAGCTGCGACACGCTCGGGTATCCCTGTGGAGGAAGGCGGAGGTTTTACAATGGGATCAGCTAACCGAGATTTGATATATCACATTAACAAGAAGGTTGTGATAGAAGAGGAGTGGACACAGTTCCATAAAAAATCTAACAATCAGTGGAAGCACGAAGAGAATAAAGTAGAAGAAGACATGAACAATAGATGCGATCCAGAAGATCATGAAGAAGCAATGGGTGAAAATCATCATCACGAGGGTAACTCCCTACCTAAAGGGACGATTGCTACACTCCAGTTCCCAATTCAACAGCCAGAGGGGATAGCCCCCATGAAAATATATCACCATCGTTGTTGCCTCATTTTTATGGAAAAGAAGTAGAGGATCCAGATGAATTTTTTTTGAATTTGACATCCTCTGTCGCAACTATGACTACACTACCAATGCATAGAAGATGAAAATTTTTCCTGCTACTCTAAAGGGCGATGCGTTACGTTGGTTCATGAGCCTGGGTGGGGGAACAGTCACCACCTAGGATCGGATGAAACAAGTGTTCCTGGAGAAATATCAGGAGTATTGCAATACAAAATATAAGAGAGAAGAACTATTTAAAATGGTACAAAGGGATGATGAAAGCTTGGAAGATTTTGTTGAAAGGATTTTATACAATGTGCAGAGAGTTGGACAGACTAATATGGGGTTAGATGTGCTCAAAATAATCCTACTTCGTGGGATTAGGGATGATTTCCTAGACATGTTGAACCTGTTAGGAAAGGGGGATATCTCAAAGGAGTTGTCACATGCCCCAATTTTGCAAAAACAATTTTATATTATTTAATTTTATTTGAGGACAATATGTTAAATTTTATGTTAAGTTGTAATTGATGACTTAGCAGAGTCAAGGATATTTAATGTAATTCTGAATAATTTAATTATAAATAAATAAATGAGACAACAGCTTAGGAGAGTTGTTAAAAGAGTGTTTACTGGTCAAATTGGTGGAGGAGACTGGGTGGAGAGAAAACTGACATATGGCAACATCCTCAAACCACTTCCAACTGTTGCAGGTGGAAATATCCCTACATTTGGGGTCATGATTCCCCAAGAAAGTGGAATTAGAGCAGGTGGCTCAATTAATGACAACTGACCCAAAAGACCTAGGCAATCTTTATAAAAGTTTCCATTGAAGAGAGCTAGGGCTACTCATTCTAGAGAAGTGATCATTCAGGTGAATGTACTTCAGAGAAATTCAATGGAAGGGAATTGTGGAAAGAGTTTGAGGGGATAACTGCTAAGTGATCTAGTGCATCTTTTAAGCTGAAATATCTTACTGCTGAGTGCAGGGTGTTTTACTGAGTCATTAGACTAGTCTACTAATTGCATGCTCCACCAGTTCTCGGCCAAGAAGACCAAGAACAGGCTCGGGGGTCCTGAGGAAGCGTTGTTTGAGCGCTCTCGAGGAGATTGGTAGGGAGGACTGGCCTCCTAGCATTGTTGTCGTCTGTTCTAATCAGGTTCTACATTATTTTGTTTTACTCTGTTAGATAGACAAATCTGAGTCTGACTGTTATATGAATGATAAATATCCAGTTTGTAAATGTTAGAATTTAGTAGTCCTTTTAGTTTATTGAAGGAATGAATTTGGAAAGTAATGTGTTAGAATGGAAATAATTCCTAGTCTGTGTTTTTCCACACCTAGAACTCTAGGTAGTACTCCAACATAGGTAGAATGTTTAGGAGGATAAGAGAATGATTGAGTAGATAAGATTGTGTATTTACATATAGTAGAGTAATTTATTTCATGTTAAAATATTATGGAGGTTAAACAGTGTTATGATATGTTTATACTTCTCTGTTTTCACTTAGTAACTGAATGAAATGCAGCAAGATGATCACATTAGAGTTACATGGATTACATATAGTTAAGTAAATAAACAACTACTAATTACATAGTTTATTTTCTAACAATATCAACTAAATCTAGGTCTAATATTTACTATAAACCAAATAGGGTTAAATTTAAAAGTACTTAGATTAAAAAGAGTAAACTGAGTTACGGGATTTATGCTATATCATTTCAAAAACTCTAAGTAATTCCTACTTGACAAATTAGTAAATAAAAGCAATGAAAATATAAATAATGGCTAGTATAAAACTAAATAATACCTATGTAGAAACTATTTATAAATATTAAACATCCTTATACTTGTAATTGTAAAACTTCAGGGTCGAAACCCTAACCAAGTTATTTAAATATTATAAATAAAACATCTAAGCTACAAACCACTTACTTGGATAGTTATTAAAATAAAATTTTAGTCTACTGTAAACTGTTACAGTCCTTACTGAAAACAAATGTACATTTACACAACACATCTGTAATAATAATTTATCCAAATTAACAAGTAGTAGAACCTAATCATTAATACATTGAAGAACTCATATAGAAAAGGGTTTCATTTTTAGGAAAACCCTAGTTGTATAATTTGAACAAGTAAATAAATATTATAAATTATACACTACGACCTTACAGTCTTATAATAACAATAAACTATTTACAAAAAGATATTAGACAGTAATGTTCTTCATTAACAGACGAATAGGAAGAACCTAACGTACACAGAGTCAAGATATACAAGAATGAGACAGAGCTCGAATTAAAATCTTTTTTTTAAAGAAAAACCCAATGTATTAAACTGACAGGCCGTAAAGGCTATAAACTTAACCAAATTACAACACCCAGCTTAGGGTCGGTGTACCCAACATCGTGGCATGGGTTTTTGAAAACAAAACTAACATTTAATTTATCAAAACCTACATTACAGTAAATTCTTTATAAGTCATGAAAAGAGTAGTACAAGTCACGGCATTGAATGTCGTAGCCACCCTGCTATATGCAAGGGTTTAATAACAAAAAACCAATATTAAAAATTGAAGAACAAACATCCCAAGACTAGAGGAACCAACGTCGTGACTTCTTCCCAACCGAAACCATTTTGTTTCCCTAAGTCTGTACAAGTAGGGTTTTTCCACATTGTAAACAGGGCTTACCCGTAGGAATTGATGCCAATCCAAATGTGAAGAGGATTCTTCCAAATGAAAAGGTGAACCATCAACTGCAAGTGAAGACCAAATATTGGTTAGAAACTGAGTTTATAACTGTAACTGTAATTTTTAAAGCTTATAACATTTATAAGATGATTTTCTTTACCTGGAAATGAAAGATTTGTAAGCCAAGGAGTATTTTTTCCCACACCATGAACAACACAATGAACAACCCAAAACCCTCATGTTCACAAGTGACAGAGTTGACAGAGCTCACAGTACATGCTACACTGACGACGAGAACAGGAGTAAGCCTTGGCAATGGCCACAAAAGAAAACAACATTTAAAAATTACTGACAGAGCTACACTACCCTCACACACAGCAAAGTATTGTATGCAGGAAGAAAAACACCAAATGCGAGCTGTGAACTTCGCAACCCTTACACTAGAGTGGCAACACTCCTATTTACACAAAATATGGAGCTGGAGACGAGCAACAATGAGCCCTCATGGCCGCAGTGAACCCAACAGTGTAGAGACCAAAACCCTTGATGAAAAATAAGAAGTAGGGTTGCGTGGTGAGATTATAATCTATGCTTTGCACGGTGGTGGATGTTCCATGTTCCCTCAAATCTATCTAGTCCACAATGGGTCGAGTTGTATAGTCTCCACTACACTATCGGATACAAATTATTGTTCATAATTCACACAACGATCACAATGATAATATATATTATACAAAGTCAATACATATCATTCCAATGATAAACATTAAGTCAAACAATGTTGGAGCATGAGATTATTATGGTATCGTTAAACCCTTGTTTTATTATAAACCTTGGAACCTTCGTTGGTAACGAACCAAATCATACATTGTATCGTTAACCTTGATATATGTAAACATTGAAATATTCAATGGAAAAATAACAACTATGGAGAGATCCCTATTAGGGTATAAGCCCTTAAGTACAAGTTAATAATTCTAATAATAATCATTGATTCAAATATTACATTGAAGGACTATGTTCTTAGAACTAGTCTTTATGTAAACACTAATGGTTAGAATTTAATTTATAAATCAATATTTTGTATATAAAAAATTATTACACTCTAGAATAAATTCATATTGTTGTATGAAGTCCATAGTACTAAGAGTAAGGTAAACTTCATGGAAGTTGTAATCGTTTGGTCTCCATAAGTAAACAATGCTCCAAATGAATTCAACCAAGGCTAGATTAGCCTTGGTAGTAAAGGATAGTAAAAACTATCTAAGAATACATATAGTATCACTATTATTTATAAATAAATAATATGATAATGTAATTTCATCACATTACTTATGTCACGAAGAAGTTTGGAAATTAGAAATTACAACTTGCCGAAATTTATGCAAAGGATCGTTTATAAATACAATGCATTAATAAGTTGATAAACTCCCTCTACTGAAGCTTAAAAAAAAGGTAAAGCTAAGAGTTATGTATAAGCTTATTTCTTGAAGGCCCTTAGGTCTGTGTCCATACTTATAAGCAGTGTTGTACATTTTATACATAGCAACAGCAATAAACTTTTGTTTCAATAAGAGTATTGATATATTAAATCTTGAGCTCTATTAAGAACTGGAAATAGCTTAGAGTAAAGATAGAAAGAAGTTTTATCTAACGTCGTAGTCCTTCTGATAAAAGACAAACAATAGGGAAAAGTTATTGACCTTTATGACATGAAGTTTAAGTACTATCACAGTTGCAAAGCAATTAAAAGAAACATTACTTTACCTGGTAGTATCCTTGAATTATTTTAAGCAAACTTTTACTCTAGCAGTATATTTTTCATGCTAAAAGAAGTATATCTGGATTAATGCCTTAATAAACTCTTACTGGTTCAAAATTTACCTGTCAAGCTTGTATGATCCATAATTCCAGATAAGTTAGCAATCGCTAAGTAAGCCCTAGTTAGAAAGTAACTCCTCACCTACTTGAAAAAATAAAACTATCAATGTCTAAAAACAACTGAATGCAGATTATGTACATCACATATCAAAATTATAATAGTACTAATTTGTATGTGTTTAAGTTAATCATTAGTTTGTTAACTGTTTCATTTATCCATTAACCTCTAGCAGTTAACAAGCTGCGACTATAAACAATTTATGTTACATCAAAAATTTTATTTTTTTCTGAAATTCTAGGGTTTTGACATGTGGTGTCAGAGCACAAGGTTCAAACACCAGGCCTTGATGAAGCCCAACTTTTTTTTTATGAAACAGTGAATTTAAACTATTTTGCTAATGTTATTTTCTTTTAATGTTATTCAACAGAGAAAATTGTTTCTGAATTTTAACAACAGGTATGGAAAGGCTGCAGGAATATGCGGAAGAGGAATCTCCATTTAATGAACAAGAAAACTTACCAAGAGACCCTATACAAGAAGATCTAACTACTAATTCCTTGGAACCTTTACAAACAGTAAAAGACTTAAAATATGAAATGGAATCTGTTAAACGAGAGAATGAAACGATTCTGAGGGCTCAGGAAGAGCTGAATCAGATCCTAACAGAAAGATTTCAAACTGAGGGTAGGGGTAAAAGAGCTGATTTATAAGACACTATTCATCAACATAAATATAAAAAGATTAAACAGACTAAAAATGAAAGTAGCTCATCTTCAGAGGTATTTGGTGATCAACGTAATTTTCATTCCATTAGTGATAGTAGTGATGACAATCATTATACTAAAAAGAGAAAATATAAACCCTATGAGGAAATTTTTGGGGAGTTTAAAAAGATTAAACCACCAACATTCAATGGAGAGACTGAGAAGGGGGAGGAAGAAGAATCCTGGTTATCTGGGATGAAGAAGTACTTCTAGATTTATAACTATTCTAACCAACTAAAGGCTAGAATGGCTCTCTACAATCTCTCAAGAAAGGCTGATATTTGGTGGTAGGACTTGAAGAGAGTGAAGGGAATAAAAGAGAAGAATGTAAATTGGAGTACCTTCAAGAGGTACTTTAAAAAGAAATTTATTTCTGAATAGTACTATGAAGATACAACAAAAGAATTCTATGAGCTTAAATTAGGATCAATGACTATGAAAGATATAAATAGCAATTTTTTAAGTCTGCTTAGGTATGTGCCATACCTTGTAGATGAAAAAACAAAGGTACAACGATTCCTCACCTGTCTACCTTATCATATTAAGGATAGGATTGAGTATGACAATCCAAAAACTTTGAAAGAAGCTATGAGGAAAGCCAACTTCTTTTATGAACAGAAACGGAAGAAGAAAAGCATGGCCAACTGGAAGGCCAAGAAGAATAATAACCATTATGATCAAAAGAAGAAAGAATTTGTGCCCAACAAGAATTCTAAAAACAATAAGGCCAGAAATTTTCCTAACAAGAATTTCCAAGAGAATAAGAATAATTCACCAAGCAATCAGAATAATTCCAAGGGTAAATAATTTGCTAATAACCGTGGTAATTACACCAAGAACTTTGAATGCAAAGAACCTATAAAGTGTTGGGAGTGTAATGGCCCACATTATGCCTCATCCTGTCCTAATCAGAAAAAGACTGTCAGTAATATTCATACCATACAGGAGGAAATGACTGTCAGATATTTAGCGAGGACTATGCCCAAAATCAATGCAGCCTTGGAGAATCGACAAACAGAATATCAAACTTCCAAGGTGGAAGTAGAAGGTATGATAAACCAAACCCCTATAACTATTTTAATTGATTCAGGAGCTAGTCTTAGTTATATTTCACCTAAAATGGTAGAAAAATGTAAGTTGCCTGTTGAAAAATTTGAAAATTCTTGGCTGGTTCAGTTAGCCACTGGTGCAAAAAGGAAGGTAACTTGTTTTGTAAAAGAATGTGCAGTAGTTATGGATCAATTTGAAACGGTTGTAAAGATTAATGTATTACCCCTTGGTTCTTATGATTTACTGATTGGTATGGATTGGTTAGAACAACATAGGGTTATTTTAAATTGTTATGATAAAACCTTTACGTGTTTAAATAATGATGGAAAACCAATAAGTGTAAAGGGAATCCCTAGAAAAACTACCATAAGGCAGATTTCTACTCTGCAGCTTAAGAGAGCTGTTAGGAAGGATTGTAAAGCTTATGCAATAAAAATAATCGATAAGGAGAATCTAAATTAGACAGACAAATTAAAATTGGAGGACATACCAATTTTAAGAGAATATGTGGATGTATTTCAAGAAGAAATTTTGGGACTACCTCCGAAAAGGGAACAAGATTTTACCATTGACCTGGAACCTGGTACAGTACCCATCTCAAAGGCCTCTTATCGAATGAACATACTTGACTTTAATGAATTAAAGACACAATTAAAAGAACTTATTGACAAAAAGTATATTCAACCTAGTTTGTCTCCCTAGGGGGCACCTGTCATCTTCGTTAAGAAGAAGGGCGAAACCATGCGACTTTGAATAGATTACCGTTAGTTGAATAACATGACCATTAAAAATCGATACCCGTTCCCTCACATAGATGATCTATTTGATAAACTACGTGGAGCCATAGTGTTTTCGAAAATTGATTTAAGGTCTGGATATCATCAAGTTGGGATTAAAGATGAAGAAATCTCTAAAACAACTTTTAGAACTCGATATGGCCATTACGAGTTTGTCGTCATGCCATTCAGGCTTACTAAATGCCCCAACTGTTTTTATGTGTTTAATGAACAACGTTATGCATAAGTATCTAGATAAGTTTGTGGTCGTGTTTATCGACGATATCTTAATCTATTCAAAAACTGAAGAAAAACATAAAGAACATTTAAATATTGTTTTGCAAGAGCTATAAGATCATCAACTCTTTGCAAAGATTAATAAATGCGATTTCTTCAAAGATAAAATTCAGTACTTAGGTCATGTGGTGTCTAAGGAAGGGATTTCGGTGGATTCCGAAAATATAAAGGTGATCAAAGATTGGTCAGTTCCTAAGGATGTAACTGATGTTCAATCCTTCATGGGAATTACCGGTTATTACTGGAGGTCTATTGAAGGTTTTTCAAGAATCATGAATCCGATAACTTCTTTGCAGAAGAAAGGAAAGAAATTTGATTGGAACCAGAAATGCGAGGAAATATTTAAAAAGTTAAAAACTTTATTAACCAGCGCACCTATTCTAAGAATACCTGATCCAAACAAAAAATGTGTAGTGTGCACTGACACCTGCAATGATGGTTTAGGCGGTGTTCAGACTCAAGAAGGGCATGTTATTGCCTATGAGTCTAGGAAATTAAAAATTCATGAAAAGAATTATGCAACTTATGATCTGGAATTAGATGATGTTATGCATGCTCTAAAGATGTGGTGTCATCACCTAATTGGCAAAAAAAATATTTTAATGATTGATAATAAAGGACTAAAATATCTATTAGATCAGCCTAATTTAAATGCCAAACAAGCTAGGTGGCTAGCTTTTCTAAGTGAGTATGATTTTGAAATTCAACACATTAAAGGTAAAAAAATAAAGTTGTTGATGCATTAAGTAGGAATGCAAGGTTGAACTTAACAACATTTATCAGCACTTACACAACAGATTTGGATAAACAGCTTAAAGCAGGGGTAGAACAAGATGAAATTCACCAAGACTTACAAGCTAAAACAAAAGAAAATCCAACATAAAGCTTAAGTAAAGGGTACAGTTCGAATGCAAAAGGATTTTTACTGTATAAAGACAGGATGTATGTACCTAATATACCTAAAGTTAAGTTATTAATTTTAGATGAAATCCATAAAACTCCATACTCAGGTCATCCAGGCTATCAAAATAGTATAGCTATGTTAAGAAAAGAATATTTTTGGCCAAAAATGAAGACTAAACTAGCAGAGTATATCACTAGGTGTTTTGAATGTCAGCAGATGAAAACTGAACATCAACACCCAGCTCGATTACTTCAACCATTTCCCATTCCTAGCTGGAATGGGAGATAACTAGTCTCGATTTTGTTACTGGACTACCTAGAAATCATAATTTAAATGATTCTATTATGGTAGTGGTTGATAAATTAAGTAAAGCAGCTCACTTTATACCTGTTAAAACTACGTATAAAGCTGCAAACATAGCTGATATCTTTCTAAAGAAAATTTTCCGACTGCATGGAATACCGAAAGTTATAATTTTAGATAGAGATCCTAAATTTACAGGTAACTTTTGGAAATCTCTGTTTAAAGGATTAAACACTATGCTAAATTTTAGTACTTCATTCCATCCTCAAAGAGATGGACAGACTGAAAGAGTAAACCAAGTATTGGAAGATTTATTAAGAATGTATGTGAAAGACCAGCCGGGTAAATGGGAGGATTATTTTCATTTGCTAGAATTTCCTTATAATAATAATTATCAAGCATCTGCCAGATTTAGTTCCTTCGAAATATTGTATGGAAGGAAGTGTAATACTCCTATCTCTTAGAGTAATCCGATGGATAGATTAGTATTAGGTCCTGAACTATTAAAGGAAATGGAATAAATTGTTAAGCAGGTACAAAGTAATCTGAAAATTGCGCAGGATCGCCAGAAAAGTCAAGCAGACCTTAAAAGAAATCCAAATGAGTTTCAGGTAGGTGAACATGTGTTCATCAAGGTGAGGCCCGAAAATATCTCTTTGAGATTGGGTAGTTGTGAAAAACTAGCACCTCATTACTATGGTCCATTTGAAATACTGTCAAGGATTGGACAAGTAGCTTATCAATTAGCATTACCACCAAATTTAAGAGTACATAATGTTTTTCACATTTCTGTATTAAAGAAATATTTTCATGATGCTACTCATGTTGTTAACTGGAATAATGTACAGTGGAACCAGAAGGATATTTTCTGGTGGAACCAAACTGTATCCTCGGGTGGAGGGAGATCACACTTCGCGACCACACCATTAGTCAAGTGAAGGTGCAATGGAAACACCTTAGTCCAAAGGAAGCCACCTAGGAATTGGAAAGAAATATGTGGGATGCATATCCAATTTTGTTCCAGGGCAATTCTATCACATGCCCCAATTTTGCAAAAACAATTTTATATTATTTAACTTTATTTGGAACCAGACTGTATCCTCGGGTGGAGGGAGATCACCCTTCGCAACCGCACCATTGGTCAGGTGAAGGTGCAATGGAAGCACCTTATTCCAGAGGAAGCCACCTAGGAATTGGAAAGCAATATGTGGGATGCATATCCAATTCTATTCTAGGGCAATTCTATCACATGCCCCAATTTTGCAAAAACAATTTTATATTATTTAACTTTATTTGAGGACAATATGTTAAATTTTATGTTAAGTTGTAATTGATGACTCAGCAGAGTCAAGGATATTTAATGTAATTCTGAATAATTTAATTATAAATAAATAAAGGAGGAGAAAACAACTTAGGAGAGCTATTAAAAGAGTGTTTACTGGTGAAATTGGTAGAGGAGATTGGGTGGAGAGCAAACTGACATATGGCAGCATCCTCAAAACACTTCCAACTATTGCAGGTGGCAACCTCCCTACATTTGGGGTCATGATTCCCCAAGAAAGTAGAATCAAAGCAGGTGGCTCAATTAATGACAACTGAACCAAAAGACCTAGGCAATCTTCATAGAAGTTTCCATTGAAGAGAGTTGGGGTTGCTCATTCTAAAGAAGTGATCATTCAGGTGAATGTAATTCAGATAAATTCAATGGAAGGGAATTGTGGAAAGAGTTTGAGGGGATAACTATTGAGTGATCTAGTGCAGCTTTTAAGATGAAATATCTTACTTCTGAGTGCAGGGTGTTTTACTGAGTCATTGAACTAGTCTACTGTTTGCATGCTCCACCAGTTCTCAGCCAAGAAGACCAGGAATAGGCTCGGGGGTCCTGAGGAAGCATTGTTTGAGCACTCTCGAGGAGATTGGTAGGGAGGAATGGCCTCCTAACACTATTGTCATATGTTCTAATCAGGTTCTATATTATTTTGTTTTACTATGTTAGATAGACAAATCTGAGTCTAACTGTTATATGAATGATAAATATCCAGTTTGTAAATGTTAGAATTTAGTAGTCCTTTTAGTTTATTGAAGGAATGAATTTCAAAATTAATGTGTTAGAATGGAAATAATTCCTAGTCTTTCTTTTTTCACACCTGGAACTCTAGGTAGTACTCCAACACAAATAGAATGTTCAGGAAGATAAGAGAATGATTGAGTAGATAAGATTGTGTATTTACAAATAGTAGAGTAATTTATTTCATGTTAAAATATTATGGAGGTTAAACAGTGTTATGATATGTTTATACTTCTCTGTTTTCACTTAGTAACTAAATGAAATGGAGCAGGATGATCACATAATTAGATTTACATGGATTGCATATAGTTAAGTAAATAAACAAATACTAATTACATAGTTTATTTTCTAACAATATCAACTAAATCGAGGTCTAATATTTACTATAAACCAAATAGGGTTAAATTTAAAAGTACTTAGATTAAAAAGAGTAAACTGAGTTACAGGATTTATGCTATATCATTTCAAAAACTCTGAGTAATTCCTACTTGACAGTTTAGTAAATAAAAGCAATGAAATATAAATAATAACTAGTCTAAAACTAAATAATACCTATGTAGAAACTATTTATAAATATTAAACAGGATTATACCTGTAATTATGAAACTTTAGGGTCGAAACCCTAACCAAGTTCTTTCAATATTATAAATAAAACATCTAAGATACAAACCACGTACTTGCATAATTACTAAAATAAACTTTTAGTCTAGTGTAAACTGTTACAGTCCTTACTGAAAATGAATGTACATTTACACAACACATTTGTAATAATAATTTATCCAAATTAACAAGTAGCAGAACCTAATCATTAATACATTGAAGAACTCATATAGACAAGGGTTTCATTTTTAGGAAAACCCTAGTTGTATAATCTGAACAAGTAAATAAATATTATAAATTATACACTACAACCTTACAGTCTTATAATAACAATAAACTATTTACAAAAATATATTAGACAGTAATGTTCTTCATTAATAGTCGAATAGGAAGAACATAACGTACACAGAGTCAAGATATACAAGAATGAGACAGAGCTTGAATTAAAATCTTTTTTTTTAAATAAAAAACCAATGTATTACATTGACAGGCCGTAAGGCTATGAACTTAACTACATTACAACACCCATCTCAGGGTCGGTGTACCCAGCATCGTGGCATGGGTTTTTAAAAACAAAACTAACATTCAATTTATCAAAACCTACATTACTGTAAATGCTTTATAAGTCAAAAAAAGAGTAGTACAAGTCACGACATTGAATGCCGAAGCCACCCTGCTATATGCAAGAGTTTAATAATGAAAAACCAATCTTAAAAACTGAACACCAAGCATCCCAAGACTAGAGGAAACGAGGTCGTGACTTCTTCCCAACTGAAACCATTTTGTTTCCCTAAGTCTGTACAAGCAGGGTTTTGCCACATTGTAAACGGGGCTTACCTATAGGACTTTATGCCAATCCAAATGTGAAGAGGATTCTTCCAAACGAAAAGTCGAACCATCACCTACAAGTGAAGACCAAATCTTGGTTAGAAACTGTGTTTATAACTGTAACTGTAATTTTTAAAGCTTGTAACATTTATAAGATGATTTTCTTTACCTGGAAGTGAAATATTTGGAAGCCGAGGAGTATTTGAGCCCACACCATGAGCAACACAACGAACATCCCAAAACCCTCGTGTTCACAAGTGACAGAGTTGACAGAGCTCACAGTACATGCTACACTGACGACGGAAACAGGAGTAAGACTTTTCCATGGCCACGAAAGAAGACAACATTTAAAAATTATTGATAGAGCTACACTACCCTCACGCACAGCAAATTATTGTATGCAGGAAGAAAAACACCAAATGCAAGCTGTGAACTTTGCAACCCTTACACTAGAGTGGCAACACTCCTCTTTACACAAACTATGGAGCTGGAGACGAGCAACAAGGATCCCTCATGGCCGAAGTGAACCCAACAGTTCAGACACCAAAAACCTTGATGAAAAATAAGAAGTAGGGTTTCATGGTGAGCTTATAAGTTATTCTTTGCATGGTGGTGGATGTTCCATGTGCCCTCAAATCTATCCATTCCATAGTGGATTGAGTTGTATAGTCTCCACTACACTGTCGGATTCAAATTATTGTTAATAATTTAGACCACAATCACAATGATAATATATATTATACAAATTCAATACATATCATTCCAATGATAAACATTAAGTCAAACGATGTTGGAGCATGAGATTATTATGGTATCGTTAAACCCTTGTTTTATTATAAGCCTTGGAACCTTCGTTGGTAACGAACCAAATCATACATCGTATCATTGACCTTGATATATGTAAACATTGAAATCTTCGATGGAAAAATAACAACGATGGAGAGATCCCTAGTAGGGTATAAGCCCTTAAGTACAAGTTAAAACTTCTAATAATAGTCATTGATTCAAATATTACATTGAAGGATTATGTTCTTAGAACTAGTCTTTATGTAAACACTAATGGTGAGAATTTAATTTATAAATCAATATTGTGTATATAAAAAGTATTTACACTCTAGAATAAATTCATATTGTTGTATGAAGTCCATAGTACTAAGAGTAAGGTAAACTTCATGGAAGTTGTAATCGTTTGGTCTCCATAAGTAAACAATGCTTCAAATGAATTCAACCAAGCCTAGATTAGCCATGGTAGTAAAGGATAGTGAATACTATCTAAGAATACATATAGTATCACTATTATTTATAAATAAATAATATGATAATATAATTTCGTCACATTACTTATGTCACGAAGAAGTTTGGAAATTAGAAATTACAACTTGCCGACATTTACGCAAAGGATCATTTATAAATACAATGCATAAATAAGCTGGTAAACTCCCTATACTGAAGCTTAAAAAAAGGTAAAGCTAAGAGTTTTGTATAATCTTGTTTCTTGAAAGGCCTTAGGTTTGTGCCCATACTTAGAAGCAGTGTTGTACATTTTATACATAGCAACAATAATAAACTTTTATTTCAATAAGAGTATTGATATATTAAATATTGAGTTCTATTAAGAACTGGAAATAGCTTAGAGTAAATATAGAAAGAAGTTTTATCTAACGTAGCAGTCCTTCTGATAAAAGACAAACTGTAGGGAAAATTTATTGACATTTACGACATGAAATTTAAGTACTATCACAGTTGCAAAGCAATTAAAAGAAACGTTACTTTACCTGGTAGTATCCTTGAATTCTTTTAAGCAAAATTTTACTCTAGCAGTATATTTTTTATGCTAAAAAAGTATATCTGGATTAATACCTTAATAAACTCTTACTGGTTCAAAATTTACCTGTCAAGCTTGTAATATCCAGAATTCCAGATAAGTTATCAATCACTAAGTAAGCCCCAGTTAGAAAGTAACTCCTCACCTACTTGACAAAATCAAACTATCAGTGTAGCTAGAAACAACTGAATGCAAATTATGTACATCACATATTAAAATTATAATAGTACTAATTTGTATGTGTTTAAGTTAATCATTAGTTTGTTAACTGTTTCATTTATCTGTTAACCTCTAGTAGTTAACAAGCTGCGACTATAAACAATTTATGTTACATCAAAATTTTTAATTTTTTGTGAAATTCTGGGGTTTTGATAGGAGTCCTTTGAAAATATTGTTGAACTATGCAAAAGGTATTCCAAGGGATCTTCCAAGAACAACAATCGGGACAAACGGGATAAATTAGAATGAGATGTCTTCGACAAAACATAGAAATCATCTAATGGAGGAACCACCCAGGAAGAAATAGGAAATATCCTCGAAACTTTCAAGACATAAATGATGAGTTCCATCTCCTTGGAAATAGATGTTCTGAGGGAAAAATAGAAACAAGTAGTAGAAGATCTCACACTTGGTATATTCTTCCCTAAATGTAGGAAGAACCATCCTCTAAAGGAGTGCCCTCTCGACAAGGTAGAAGTGTGTCAGCTTTGTGAACTGAACCATGACACAAAAGAATTCCCTTCACTACGTCAAGTGAAAGTAGTTATGTAGGCATCAATTCCAGATGTGGAACCGACCTACTTTATTGCACAGAAAAAGCCGTGGCAACCTCGAAATAAAGGTATGACTCCATATTTATTTCCATTTTTGAATAACATGAATAATTGGAATAATATGCAACACATGAATACACAATTCCCTTCATATTAGTCCAACCATCAATGGTGTCCCTCTCAACCTCCGATGCAAAATTTTAACTCCTAGAAATCTTGGACACAACCACCAAACCAACATAATTCTTGGTCTCCTGGATGGAGGAACTTCCATCCAGGGAACCAATTTCCCCATAACCAACCTCCTCAACAGTTTCCACATTAAACGTTTCCTCATCAACCGTACCCTCCTCAATAATATCTTTATCCTTATCAACAGTATCAGCAGTCGCAGTTGCAACTCCAGAATAATGTTGTCCCCAATGTGCCTATTCGACCGCATCTTCCTGCTCAACTTAATCCCAACCCAAATAATAAAGCAGTCCATCAATTTGAGACTGCCAACATGCCCACTTACTCCATTACTCCATTTCCCTGTAACGACATCTGGTTACGATCAGGGAGGGTAGTGGAGCCTTTGGTCATTGAGGATGTTCCACCCTCTATGCTTGAAGAAAGGATGAACCAACAATACTTATCGACACACAACCTACACAATTGGTTAGGGAACCACCATACCCTGAAATATTAATACTACCAAAGGTAGTGGGACAACCTCAATTTAACCTCTTAGGAGAGTTAAAAAACCTCTATGTCAAAATTCCACTCCTTTAGGCCCTTCATGATGTGCCTATCTATGCCAGAATTGTTCGGGATCAGTGTACAATGAAACCAGGAAGAAAACCCAGGGATCCTCCCACTATTCATGTCATAGGGAAATTATCTGAATTAATAATGGGAAAAACCCTCTTGGCCAAATACGACAATCCTGGGAATCCCACTATCACTGTGCGGATTGGGAGCACGCAGATACCCAATGTACTGGTAGATTTAGGCACAACAATTAATGTCATGACCATTGAAACTGTAAGGAAACTCAGGATCACTAATCTCAAGCCAACTCCTACCATTTTAGAACTTGCAGATAGATCCACTATTAAACTTGAAGGAATCTTGGATGACCTCGTTATCTCAGTTGGTTCATGGGAATATCTTGCTGACTTCTTGGTTTTACAACCTAAGTCACAGCTAGGAGGACACCCACTGATCCTGGGAAGGCCCTGGTTAGCTACAGCTGATGCTTGAATCAGCTGCCGGTCTGGGTATATGACCATATCAGATGGAACTAAGATAAATAACCTCACTCTCTATCCTCCATCTTGGCTGAGTCTAGAAGTTGAAACTCTGTTATGGATGGAGCCAGAGGAAGAGGAGGGCGTTCAACCATTATTAACGATAGGGAAGGCCTTGAATTTTAAATATGAAACTGAAGATGATTCCATTAATAACTTCATCAGTGAACCCACTTCTGTCAATAATAAAATTTATCAGATCCTGAATGCTACTCTAGGTGAAGAAGAACAAGAAAATATCACAGAGGAGACATTAGTCAGTGATACTCACATAGTTCCAGTGTTGAAAAATTTGAAAATTATTCCTGTCAAGATAGATTCTGGAAAAACCCTAAATAACAATCCCAGTCTTGCTCTAGATGAACAGGAACACCTAATCACTCTTTTAAAAAAACATAAGGGGGAATTTTCTTGGGAGTACATAGACATGAAGGGCATCCCTTCTAATCTGTGCACCCACCACATTTATATCCAATGTGACTCCTGGCCTGTGTGCCAGCCTCAATGAAGAATGAACCCCAATATTAGGGACATAGTGAAGGAAGAAATTCAAAAACTCTTGGAAGCAGGATTTATATATCCCATCTCAGACAGCGAGTGGGTGTCTCCACTCGTGCTAGTACCCAAGAAGAATGGTAAATGGAGAGTTTGTGTGGACTATAGAGAGCTGAACAAGGCAACACAAAAAGATTAGTTTCCCCTACCTTTCATCGATCAAGTACTTGACGCCTTATCTGGGAAGAAGTCTTTCTCCTTCCTGGATGGGTTTAGTGGGTGCAATCAAATCCAGATTTCTCTTGAAGACCGGGATAAAACTACCTTCACCTCTCCCTGGGGAACTTTTGCATACAAGGTGCTTCCCTTTGGCTTATGCAATGCACCAGCCACATTTCAGAGAGCTATGGTTAGCATATTTTTAGAATTGGTTAATGATAGTATGGAAATTTTCATGGATGATTTTACTCCTTATGGAAAGGACTTTGAAGAAGCATTGAAAATTTTGGAAAAGGTTTTAACACGCTGCGAGTAGACCCAGCTATCTTTGAGGACTCTTTTCTAGATGAACACTTATTCGCAATTTGTAACCTTAATATTTTATGTTATTTTATGTATTTGTTAGATTATAAGTTAAATAGTTGGCTCGTAATTTTATTCAAGTCCATACGTATAATCTTTCATTATGTATTGCATGTTTTTTAAATGGTTTTAATAGATTAATAGTACAAAGTATGAGCTAGTCTAAGTATTAATATTCTAGCAGCGAATGTTAACCTTTAATAAGTTAAACGCTGCCAGAATGTCAAAATATTTTCACGCATTTTCATAGTTATGATTAACCTTGTAAAGTGTGAAATGGAGGAAATACATGGCTCAAGTTCCATACAATGTACCTGTTTGTATCATAATGTGAGTTGATAGACTAAGGCATATCATTAATGATGATGGTTCGGGTAGTACTAAACATTTTTTTGCATTCATTGTTTCATAATTTTGGGTATTAGCAGATGAATATGTCTTAGCAAGTTTGAAGTTTATAGTTCCAGTACCATTGTTGCCATGAAGAAAATGAGCGGTAAACCGCATAGATTTGAGCCAGTTGATATGAAATGGGCTCAAGAACATCCAAAATGTGCACAACTGCTGAAAGATGTAGGTTGGTTTACCTTTTTTGAGAGGATTATAGGATATAATGTCAAAGTTTCCAAATAATTTTCTAAAGGGTTTATAGGTACATGACTTGATTTCAATAGTATTAGCTTTGAAGTTTCAGAACAATCAATTGCAGAAGCCACTGGGTTACCCATGGATGGAGATAAATGGTTTAAAAAAATCCCTTTTGAAGTTGATTTAGGGTTATTTCTTTTGTCAGGTCATGAAACCCTAGACTAGAGTAGGGGAATTCACAGAGATGTTTTGAAGGAGGAATGATAACATATATTGAGCATTATTCAATGATACATTACCTTCGAGGACCACTTTGCAACAATTTTCAGGTATCACCTGTGTTTTCTTCTTCATGTAGCGGGAGTGTCAAAGTTGAACCTACCTTTCTACTTGTTGAAAATCTTATAAAAAATGGCATCTCGGGTTAAAAACCATCTAGATCACACCTCTCATAGTGTGTTTCATCATGGTTTCATTAAATTGTTGATTGATAAAGAATTGGAAAATAAATAATGTACTTGGCCTCGCTTTCTATTCTAGTCTAGCTTTAAGGTTGAAAAAATGCCTGATAAAAAAATGCAAGAAAGGAAACAACCTCTAATGAAACTGAGTTATAGTAAGAGGAAAAATACAGCTCCAGTGCAATAGAGAGTTGAAGATATAAAGACTATTTCATATATGAATACAAAAGTTGGTTCAAATGCAGAGGAAATGGAAATGACCCATAGTACCCCAGGTTTTGCAAGAGAAGCTTCAGTAATAGGAAGTATGGGAAACACAGGCATGCCACAACATGAAATTCTAGTCATAAAGAAGACCTATGCTTTTGTTAAGAATGTTGAAATAGTTAAGTGGTGGCCTAAGACTAGGCCTACAAATAAACTCCATCTGAATATGAAGAAGCTTCTTAACCCTAAGCTTCAAGAGGAAAAGTTGTTTGAGATTGAAGAAGATTCTAGCGAAGAAGATACTCAGTTTAAAAGAGGTATGATTTAGAAATCCCTAGAAAGTATGGTGGAGAGCATTAGATCCATTCCAGATGTACCAATAAAGAAATTAATAGATAAGGGTAAAGAGGTCATGTCTGCATTGAGTGAAGGAACAAGAAAAAAACAGTCATGTATAGAAGGAGATATGGAATGTGTCCAGAATTTAAATTGTAAAGGTTCAGCTAAAGAGCACACGATTTCATTACCTAAAATTTCACAAGAGAAACATGTAAGCAAAGAGATAAACAATTCAGATGAAATTATGCAGAATAGAGAAGGAACATAAATTTCGAGCCTTAAAAAAGCATTGCATCATTATAAGGCCCAAAAATCGCATCTCAACCAACGTAATAACTAGCTGGTAAGTTCTAATCGCATGATCAAATAGGACCTTGAGGAAATAAATGTGAATTATGTAGAGTTGGTTACGGTTACTAAGGAAGCGGTAAAGAGGAGGAAAATGGCCCAAGAACCAAATGCCAAATTGCTTAAACAGAACCAGCAATTATAGGAAAAGGCGCCACCTATAGAAGAAGAGCTCAATTGGTTTTGGAGGAGATCCCATGCATTAGATGGTTTTATCATACTCGCAGAGGCTTCTTGCAAGCTGTGATGGAAAAGATAAGTCATGATGATTTATAAATAGTTTAGCTGGCAACAGTTTGAAGTCAATTAGTTTAGGGTTTACTTTTTAGTGGCAACGTTTCATTTGTAATTAAAACTCCTTTGTTGTTGTATTTAAATAGTCTCTATTTTTGGACTATTTCAATCCTATATGTTTGGATCTATAAACAATTTATAGAGTTTTTTTTGTATAAATATAGAAGTATAGGAGAAGAGAAGAGGTTGTTGATAACAGAGGATCAAATAGGGATATTTAGCATATTTTTAAGTCTGGAACCTTTTTGGAAAAATGTAAGTATATTTTGAAGTTGTATGGAGGATGAGAAATATTATATGAGCCACTTTGACTTATAATGGAATACAAATACAGTTCAATGTTTTTGATGTAATTCTGTGACAATTTTTACAAATGATAGTGTTTTTGTCTTTAGTTTCTCATTGCATACTTATATATTTGTATCTCCTTTTTACTAGAATGTTTTTTCTGTTTAAAAATCATTTATCATCTATATATGTACCAACTATTTGTTATAATATGGCTGATTCCCAAATCTGACTCATGTATGTCTGTTGTTTGTAGTTTTTATACTTTTACATCATCCTTGTTTATTATTTTTTGTGTGTACTTATAGGTATGTGATTTAGGATTAATCACTACTCTGTCGGCTCTTTTGATTTGTTTATTGTTATGATATACCAAAAAATAAAAGATTCAAAACCTAAACCTTTAGTTTATACCTTATTGTATGCATGGGATTTGTACCATTGTATTCTAGTAAAAACTCCAGTACTAACATATTTTGGTTTCGTTGCTAAGGAACGGAGGGACAAAAGTATATCTTCCGTCCTGGGTATATTTTCGTCTGATTTTGGGAGATGAACAAAACCAGAAATCCTAAAGACCACACTTTGACTAGGAGTCCAGAATTATCAAAGTGGATTCCAAGAGAATAGTAACTAGGAGAAATCCTCCATCTCCCTTGCATCTAGTAGTTTCATATCTAGAGTGATTGTTGAGGGAATCTAGACAAACACTTAATTCTACATCAATTTCTGAGCCTTTGGGTGAATTTATCCATCATCCTTCTTCTTCAAGTTTACCCACATTTGAAGAAGCAGAAAAGAAGGAAGATTTATTCATCTTTATCCCTGAATTCAATAATCCTAGTCTGGTATATAGCTTCACAGTCTATACAAATCCTTTATCAACTGAAAATATAAAAGAAGAAATATTGAGTTCAGACAAGTATGACAATTCAAAATCTTTGGTATCACCTTATACACCTTTGACTAGCAAAATTACTATTATCCAAATAGGAATCAAAATACCATCTCTGTCACAAACACAATCATTTATTGTATCCGTCCCATTACATTACCCTCAGCTCAAACAACTCCAAATATGGCCTCTAAACCCCCTAATAGGATGGATGCTATAGTAGCTTCTAGATATGCTCATCTAGTCTTACCTCAACATTTAAATGCCCTTCTTGGTGGTGATTACCAGAAGTATCCCCCAAGATTCAATGTCCAGGGAGCAGTTACAACAGAAGAACATTGGAATTATTATTTTATCTATACTAATAATCAAAACATAGAGCATTAGGATGTGTGGATGAGGATATTTGTTCAAATATTAGATGGAGAAGTAAGGAAGTGGTTTAGAGAGATTCTTCCAAACTCAATCAATGGAATAAATTCCTTAGAAGAAATTTTTATGAGGCAGTAGGGAAATAACAAGGACTATCTATATTATATTATTGAGTTTGGAGCTTTAAAGAGAAAACAAGGGGAGGCTGTCACTGATTTTAATAAGTGTTTTAATAAAATGTATAGTAAAATCCCTGCAGAAATCAAGCCTACTGAAACATATGCAAAGTTAACTTATGCAAACTCTTTTTGGTGTTGAATTTTCTCTTTTGCTAAGGGAAATAAGAGCTAATACCTTAGTAAATATGCAAGAAGCAGCCTTAGAGGTGGAATCAAACTTGATGGAAGCACATAAGTTAAAAAGTAGGGAATATTATCAAGGAGAAGATAAGAAAAAGAAAAAATAAATGTCGCCATCTGCTTCAAGGACAGAGGAAGTAGACAGTAAGATGGATGATATGACCAAATTTATTAAGAATTTATCTGCAAAAATCAGCAGGTTAGAAATGGAAAATGGAAATCAAAACAAGCCTATTCAAGATAATGATAACAAAAATACAAATCAGTTTAGAAGGCCATTTAATCCTAGGTTTTTTCCTAGAGACAGAAAGAATAATGAAGACCATAAAATACAGCCTCCCTTTCAAAATAAATTAATATGTGATGATGAGTCTTATGAAATAGATTAAAGGGAAGTTGAAGATTTGTAAGAACTTGATATTAATCAATTTGATGATGGGTCTTATTCTCATTTCTTAACTAGGTCTGATTACCACAATGCAAAAAAGGATGATTATCATGAAACAGATAATTCTGAGAAAAGGTCATGTATGCCAGAAATTTATCAAGAGATGCAAAAAAAGTCATATGGTTTTAGATTTGGGATAAAGCAAGCAGCATAAGTTAAGAATGCAATAAATGTTCCTGCAAAACAAGGGTTGCATTTAAAACATAAACATGTAATACATCGAGGTAGAGATAAGGTTGAATACACGGAAGAAACTGAGAAAAATGTTGGTTTTAGTTTGGAACATGAAATTAATAAGATCAAGATTCTTGTTCCATTAATTGAGCTGATTAAAAACTAATCCTATAGGGATTCTACTCTCAAGATTATTAACTCTTCGGAAAATTCTATTCCTTCAGATGTAGTCAATTTACAAGATGAGAATCCTACTATTATTTTTGGCTCCAGGGCATTTGATCAACCAGATGATAATTCTAGGTGCCCTCCTCCATTTTACATCACTCTTATAATTCATGAACAAATGTTGCATAATTGTCTTATAGAATCAGGGGCCTCACATAATCTCATGCCTGAGGAAGTCATGGAATCCTTAGGGCTTACTGTCACTAAACCATATCATGATATTTATGCTTTTGATTCTAGGGCAGTAAAATGGATTGGGGTCATTAAATATATTGTAGTCAACTTTACACGGTTTCCCATGAAAAGTGTAGTAATATATGTTGTCATAACATATACTTCTCCTAAATTTGGTATGCTGCTGTCAAGGTCATGGGAAAAAAGGGTAGGAGGAACCCTACATATGGATCTTACAGCTGGGTAAGGGAAGAGTCTAGGGGGTCAGATGATGAAGTTCTCCAAGTGAGAATATACAATCTTCTGAAAGCAGAGGAGGCCAGATCCAAAGCTAGAGAACGTTTCCAACAGCAGCAGGAGGTAGTGAAAAGATGGTTTGACAAGCACAAAGCCGGGAAGAAGGACTTGGAAGTAGGAGACCTTGTCCTAAAATGGGATCATCCCCATGATGAGAAAGGGAAGCACACTAAGTTCCAACAGTTATGGGTAGGTCCGTTTCAAATCACCGCTAAACTTGGCCCTGCTACTTATATGTTACAAGATTTACAGGGATGGGAGGAGAACTTGCCAGTTAATGGTCTGGTTCTCAAACCTTATTTTTCTTAAATCATTTTGGGTTTTCTGATGTGTACATAAATAAGCTGTGTAGTGGTTTCGAGTCACGTTTTCTTTCATTTTAATTTTAGTCTTGATTTTCAATAAGCGAACAAACTTGTGGTTGCCTGGAGGATATTAAGGTCTTTGGGAGAATAGCAATTGTATCGAGTATCAGCCTGTGTATCGCTTAATGAATTCTTCCAGTTTAACAGTTCCCTCGAATAAAAACATGGTGTGCGTTGAAGTCCTGCTTAAACCCTGTGAATTAAACCAGATTCAGAGAGTCTGGAGTACTATGTCGGGGCTCCATCCACGTCACATTTAAAATATTCTAAGGAGCGATAGTGAAGGACCCATGGAAGAAAGAAAGGTGAACAGCGTAATAAATATAAATAATCCCATGCCCAGAGGCAAATGCCTAAAGGCAGTTAAAGAGTCAGACTTCTTGAAAAAGTACCATGAATTAAAGCGAGCACTAAAGAATAAATGCTAAATCACCAAAAGATCCTCTCCGTCCGTGAGTTGAGACTTGAAGTGCACCTCTCACACAAAAGGACACTATGGGATAGAGGATCCTAAATTAAAATTCAGTAAGAAGAGGCGCATAGAAAGACTCAAATCAAAAGGCCAAAAGCATCAAAATGCTAAAATGGCATGGGAATGAGGAACAAACGATTACTACTGTTTATTATATGCTGCAATCCTGTGGTGTCCACACTGCTAGCTACCCGAAAATAGAGGTAATAATGAAAATCATACTCTGGCCCCGGCATAGTTATTTGGACTCGAGGGTCTCGGTTTTCCTTTTCCCCAAAGGACTGGCATCAATGATTAAGGTATGCACTTGGGTGATATGAGAAATATGGATAGCTGAAAGAATTCAATGGATGCATTCACTGCAGAATAGTATGCTACTCAAAGACAATAGTCACCCAGAGATCTAGGTTCCCCAGGTAATCGCCAGTTGTTGCTACCGCAACGGTTCTCCCCGAATTTAGTTTTACTAAATTTTTCCTGGGCCCCTCCTCATATTTTGTGTTTTGATCGGTAATTGCCTGAACCCCTCGAGCTTGCTTTCTGTTCGTTTTATTTTGAAGCTAAGCGCCCGTTATTTTTTGCGCCATGCGCATTGCGTTCTGAGTCGTGTTGTCTGGTTAACCAGTCATAGAAGAGTAAAACCTTGCCTCGGTAAAGGAAAAGCGATTTTTGCTGTAATTGATCCTTAGTACTGTTTTTATCGTTATTTTTCCTTATGATCGGGCCATTTACTGTTAGATCGGGAGCCATGATGTTCTAGCTCATCCGTCGTTGCGGCTCCACGAGCGGTCTTTCATCCGAAGTCCAGTTCCCGCCGACGCCCGATTCATTTTTGGGTTGAGATCGCTTGCTCGAAAGTTGCTATTCGCCCGCCATTGCGGCCGGAGAAAGGAATTTGGCCTCCATCTCAAGTTTCATCCGACGTCCGACCTGGTTCTCTCCGCCCGAACTTCTTCTTTCGGCTCGTCGCCTGTCTCCGACCTTAGTGCCATCCGCCGTTGCGGCTGTGCCCTCTTCCTGATTCCCGAAGCGCTCTTCTCGCAAACGCCCGATCTCCTCCTTTGTTCGCCCGTGTCCTCGATTATCTGGTTCTTGCGCTCCTCCACCGTTGCGACCCTTGAGGCCTTGTCCCGCCCAATGCAGAAGTTGGCCGACCTCCCATTTTCAGTTTGCCTCCTTAAGCCTAAGTATGTACTCGCCCGGGCAAACCAGGCCGGCCCCTTGTGGATCTATCATTTGGGTTGGTAAGTTTGAGTTTAAGTTTTCAATGAAATGGATAATGCACCAAAGTTGTTTGCAGGAGGACTCCCATAGATCGCTGAAGAAATCGAGAGCGAAGAAAAGGACAAAAAGACAAACGACAAAGCCACCGACGAGGCAGATCCATCAGTTATTGTCAGAAGATAAACGCCTATGAAATTATTGGGAAAATGCAACAGTCAGGGAAGAAGATGAATCGTCAAGGATGCCGAAAAGCGATACGCTGGGAGGCAGCTCAGAGGGCAGGAGTTCTAGTTTAAATAGAGAGAAGTAGGACTGGAAAAGGGCTTTTTTCGGCTTGAAGAATTTGTAATTGTTTACTTGTAAGAGGAGCTACCTCGTTTTGCTAAAAAAAAAATACGATTTTGCCTGCTGGAAAGAGTGAAATGTGGAATGTATCGATGCAATTCAATGAATTA
>LPNX010179009.1:125197-138408 GCA_001517045.1 Pseudotsuga menziesii | reverse complement strand
GTAGCCGGACCGTAAACCGGACGGATTCCCTATACCAAACAGTCAGCGGGCTAGTTGGGAACGCTGATTGGGGAGAATCCCTTACTGTTGCCTCCTGCGAATTTTCAGGTCTCAACACCATATTTTTCAAAAGAATTCCTTACTTTTTCCTTTTCTTTTGAAAATAACATAGCTGCTGTACTTTAAAAAAAAACATTCTAAAGGTCTTGAACAACCTATTTCTTTTTCAATAAGAATTTGAGGGATTCAGAGCTTAAGTACAGTACGCTAGAAAAACATGCATATGATTTAGTTAAATCTCTCAAATTCTTTAGAATTTTTTTTTATCATTTGATAACTTTTGCATATGTACCTAATGCAACAATTAAGGAGATTCTTACACAACCTGATAGTGAAGGGAAGAAGGGGCGTTGGATATAAAAAATTATGGAATATGATGTTGAAATTGGGCTTACCAAATTGATTAAATGGTGAGGATTAGACAAACTCCTTACAGATTCAAATTGCCAATATTTAGGACTTCATTTGGTGGAAGATCAATCAGTACATGAAGGTTTACCAGTAGGACAAAATAAGGAACGGATTCGTGATAAATATGTTGATTCCTTATGGTATGGTAATATGTTTTATTTTCTATTATACTTACAATGTCCTCCTGATTTGACTAAAAGTGAATGTAGATCATTAAAACTCAGGGAAATGAAGTATGTTTTGATTAACCAAATATTGTATTGGAAAGACCCTAGGGGAATGTTACTGAAATGTTTGGACATGCCTGAGGCTGATGCAATTACTGTAGAATTGCATGGAGGTGCATGTGGAGGTCACAGGTATTGGAAATCATCATCATAAAAGATTCTAAGAGTAGGCTATTATTGGACTACCCTCTTTAATGATGTTTTGCAGGTGAAATCCTACATTGAATGTCAAACGTTTGTAGGGAAGCACAAATTACAATATCTACCTCTAAAACCCATTACAAGTATTTTTTTGTTTCAAAAGTGGGGTTTAGATTTTATAGGTGAGATACACCTTCCTTGAAGTGGCAAAGATAAGTGGATCTTAACAACCACTGACTTATTTACTAAATGGGTGGAATCAATTCCTACAATAAGTATAAGAGATTAAGTTATCATCAATTTTCTACAGGAAAATATCTTGAGCAGATTTGGATTCCCTAGAGAATTAATGACTGAAAATGCTCCAACATTCAAATCTAAATCCATGATCAATTTTTGTTAAAGTAATGGAATCATACTTAAAAACTCTACACCCTATTATCTTTAGGGTAAGGGTTTAGTAGAGTCAACAAATAAAAATATTATCAACAGTATTAAAAATATGATATCTCAGAAGAAAAAGGGTTGGGATAATATACTAAAGTATGCTCTTTGGGCTGATTGAGTCACTACCAAAAAATCCGTTGGTACATCCCCTCTCCAATTGGTTTATGGTGTAGATGCAATGTTTCCTATCCAATTAAGCTTTCTGGTAATAAAATTATTGCAAGACATAAAGGAAGAGCCAAATGAAGTGAAAAGGAGGATGTTTCAGATTGTTCAATTACAACAATAAAGAGAAGCTCTCATAGAAAAGGGTGAGATTTATAAAATTAAATTCAAAGAAAGATTTGATAAAAGGGATAAAGAAGACACTTTCTTGGTGAATGATATGGGTAATTAATGTTTTGTGTTGAGTGAGGAGCTATGGAGCGCATGAGTACTTACATTTGTGTTGAGTGAGAATCTCTGGAACACATGAAAAGATAATATTTAGAAGTGTTGGGCATAAGCCCTGGAGCCTTCCATGTTAATGTTGAGCATAAGCTCTAGAGCATCAGATCCTTGCCCATTGTATCCCTAGGTTTATCGTACAAGTAAATCCTAGCATTAGTGTTGAGCGAAGAGCTATGGAATTGCATTAAGTTTGTAACTCCCTGTTAAAGCATTGAGTATGGGCTCTGGTAAGCGCTAGGGGTTACTGAAAAGAATTTAATAACTTCTGAGTGAAAACGACTCGAGAAAAACATTGATCTCATCAAACTTATTTATAACTGATTAAATGAAATTTCAAATTTATGTATTCTCATCAAGTACTGAAGAACTACCACGTTATATGAGGGAAATCTAACATGCAAGGATGTTTACAGTTTTCTAGCCTAGTAGACCTAAGGATCTACCTATTTGACCTTAATGGTGAAGTGTCATTAAGTCTAGGGATCATGGTATATGATGCCCAAAGACAAATGTTAACAAATGTTATATTATTATGTATTTTATAAATGGTATCTATAAGAATAAATATAGTAATAATATTAGTGATGAAAGAAAGAAAGAAAAGATCCATCCATTATTACTTATTATTTAAGGATAATAAATAGTCCAATACCTACAAGAGTCTAATTAGGAACTAGTTGAAAGTTCCTAAGTTAAAGTATTAAAAATTACCCAAATTAATTGAAAAGGACTAAATCAAGAAACCAAGGTTTCTTGATTTAACTGTCCCTTTGACTGAAAAATCTGTCTATAAAGTTTCAAGCCAAGGAAAAGCTTGGGGTTTTGATATATCATTAGGAGGAGTAATTTTCTGCCTGTTTTTCTCTCAAGTAAATTCTTGGAGAACATTTTCCTGAAAGGAAAAAGGAGAAATGTTCCAGATAGGAAACCCTACCTTAGGAGCTCTAAGATACTTTAATGTTGGAGTCCAGCTCGGGGGGGATCTGGATTTAAAACAGGAACGGTTCCAGGTCATGGTTGGGTGGAATGTGGTAGTTCCCAAGTGATTTGGTCATAAAAAATAGAGGTCATATCTACCTTCGAATTGTTAATGCTAGTTATTTGAGTGTGCAGGTCCATCCATTAAAAGAGCTTCAAGTTACAAGTATTGAGCCCTAGACTGTTTATTCCATGTTCCTATAATAAATGTTGGCTATGTTAGGCAAATGATTACATTGCATTTCCTAACCCTATGTATGTGTTTCTCTGTTTAAAATCTGCTAGGGTTTTCATTTTTAAATTATGACCTTAGGGTGTAAGTTAATTTCTATACCAGAATTATCCAGGGTTAATTCATCAGTTTACTTCAGCAAGTTTAATTAATTTATAAATGTTTATCAAGGGTTATGCACCCTGGTTTTAATTCTTGTATTATTTTTACTGTTGAAACTGGGTTAAGTACAAACTAGGTTTTATTTCAGGTCTGTTACCTATATGTTCTTTTGGTTTTTTATACTCTACCGAAATATTCCATTTGTCAGCAGAGGCATGTTTAAGATTTAAATAAACTAGTTCAAAGGTAAGTCTTATATATATATATAAGTATAAACTTACAACCTAGATAACCTAAGATATTTACAAGTTGAATTACTATATATATATATATATATATCATCAAACATAAATAGAATTATGAATCTAATCAACTAAGTACTGACGATAATTATTTCTAAAATAAATAAACTAGTAAATACCTTTTAAGGTCTGCATATTTAAATACAACATAACTATTAAATCATCCCATTAAAAATAACATCATGATAAACAACGAGCAGAGTAAGTATCGTGACCATTCTTTGGTCCAAGATCAAGTCTCTTTTCACTATTTAAAATTTGTAGTCCTAAATATTTTAATAAACAACGACATAGTCATATGCATAAATCATTTAAAGTTCCATCTAATATTTCTCATAGTCATCACTTAATAATAACCAAGTAATATTTCAAAACCCTTAAATTACACAGAGGTTGTGGTATCGACCCCTGTGGGTATACAAATCCAAGTCAC
The DNA here is from genome assembly GCA_001517045.1 of Pseudotsuga menziesii. NCBI lineage: Eukaryota > Viridiplantae > Streptophyta > Pinopsida > Pinales > Pinaceae > Pseudotsuga > Pseudotsuga menziesii. The sequence continues at coordinate 134,625 of LPNX010179009.1, read as the reverse complement.
GGGCCTTAATAAAAACCACAACATAACATGCATAAGCAGTAATCAATTACATAACCATGCCTTCGTTCCATATAAACAAATTAAAAACCATGAAACTACATTAATGCATAGGAATCGTTTTCTTTACAACCCTCATTATAATCTTCTAGAAACAGCCCCAACCTTTATACAAGCAACGACCAGGATTCGAATCCTATAGGGTCGATTTATATTTATCAGGGCCACGCTACACACATAGTTTATGCGGGCTACAATAATAACATCACTATGCTACAACAAGGTCGTGAGACTCTCATCACTGCACCCTATGTTGTAAGCACGACCTCGACCACCTAAAATAAATACACAATCCCCTAATTAAACCCTATGATAAACTTATGCAGGTCAATAAATCAAACTACAGTGACGAAAGACATCGTGGGCTTACGCCCATGGCTCTTACACATTTCCACATTACATACTAATGAATGAAACAGTAACGAAATCTACAGCAACCCTGTCAACTAAGGTTTTACACCCACGATGTATTTATAAATCCACATTACATATTAAAAACCAAAATCATGATTCCTAAGCCTTCTACGTTGTCGCAGCTACCATGGAAGGGCACTCATGCCATCCACGACATGGCCCCAAGCCATTCGTTGTCACTATCATTTCCATTCATTCAACTAGTAACAATACACAGACTCATCGTGAAGGTTGAACGCCATATGTAACCTAAGGTTTAAATAATCACAATGAATTTATAAAAGCACAGGATGGATTCATACACACAGTACTATTTAATAACCATGGAAAAATAAAGTAAACATAGTGTATATTCAAAACCCGGTGGTTTATCACCTTATACAATGTACACAATCATGCCAAGGGCTATGGCACCATTGCAAGCAATGGTTCAGCCCATGGCTTAAAGCCCCAATTCAAATTACGAATTGCATAAACAAAACGCAAAGTCGTTAAAGTCCCAAGGTTCCCCATTTCGCTGCTAACAACACCCTTATTATTTTACAGACCCAAAACTTGTACACATGCCCGAAGGTGAATCTAAATCCCACAGCAAAACCCCATTAAGCAACATGATAACCCAGTCCTACCCACGATGCCGATAGGTGACTAGCGTAGGGTGTTTAATAGGCTTATCGTGCACCTATGGCATCACCCATGAACTAGTTGCAAAACCCCGAGCCATGAAGCTCCATGCTAAACCTATCACCTGCAACCACCAACAAAACAATGAGGATGAGAAGTATGCAACTATTAATCCATGAATCAAACATCAAACACTTCCATGAAACCAACGAAGCATACCTTCGTTAACCAGGGGTCGCCTCCATCTTCTGCACAGAGCCAAGACCAAACTACCAGCTAGACAAGTGAAATGACCAAGTCACTCACGGATCCAAGCCCTAAGCTTAGGCTGCCCCAAACCCCAAGGTGCATTAATGGCGCTAGCCTGGTGTCCAATATCAAACCAAAACTCACATCTCCATAGTTTACCATCGCTTCATTATCATTGGTCTCCATTTCCATGCAAGACTTAAACCCCAACGTTAATGTTTGAACTATATGTTATAACTCACCACCCCAAGCTTATATTTCAAGGTATCATGTAAAGTATAGCCCATGCAATGTATATTCTAACCCAAAGTCAAATCCCCAATGCACAAGTATGTTAGGTATCGTTTAGACCATAGGTTAGGCCTTAAACCTTTGCTCTTACATGGTCCTAGCATTAATCTTGGAACCATGGCATATGAAATATGCCATGGTAGTTTTTGTTATGTACAAATTCAAGAGTGGAACCATGGCATATGAAATATGCCATGGTAGTTTTTGTTATGTACAAATTCAAGAGTTGGTCCTTGAAGCCAAAGTTTATAACCTGCCAAGAATTAAATAAAAGATATGTTAATGATTACAATAAATTAAAAATGAGATATAAATATAATGAACAATAGGTATAACATAAAAAATTTCTCTATGTTAAACAATTAATGAATAACATCGTAATTACCTTGCCAATAATCTGAGTCTGTAAGGAAGAGTAATAAAAAACAGTAGGTATCCTAATGATCAAAATGTTCAATGCTCTTTAAATCTTTGTCGCTAAGTATAATATGCATACAAAATAGAAGAGGTGCCTTAGTTCAAACCAAACTAAGTAAGCCTGCTAGACAAGTGAAAAATTTACATCTCAGACCGTCATGAGAGAACTAGTCCCGCCACTCCACCCACTTTAGTTCCAAAAACAAAGATAAGTTAGAACCATATAAATAACAAGTAAGACTATGCAAAATTGAATGAAGCATATAATCGAGTAACGACACATACACGATAATGTATAACTATAAGAATAATGTAGAAAACAAGCATTATGACATCGTAAGTAAAATACAATAATATTCACAACTGAAAGTAAGATGATAGAACGTAAGAACAACTTACGACCAAACAGTGGTACAACTATTGTACGTTATATTCCGCAAGTTGAATAATGTTTCATTTAGGTAGTTTTTACTAGCCTAATAATAAAAAAAATTATTTTCAATTTTTGGGGACATTACAGTTTTCACAGACAAATTGCATTCAACTGGTTTGCAGGAATAGGGTTTAGTGTTTCTACAAACTAAGGTTTGCATTGGGTTTGCAAGATTTTGGTTTTAAAGAGCCTACAGAAGAGAAAAACAACAAGTACTATCTTTTTTCACTTATCTTCATATATATCTATGCATCCTGCAGATTTCAATTGTTTGTCAAACTTGATTCTATTTATGTAGTTTGAAACAAAGACGACCCATTTGTGCAAATTTGTTGTCTTCAAAACATGGCGTATCCATAACTTTCTTTTATTAAATTATGTAAATTCTCTTGAATATTATGGTAATCCATTGTATGGATAGATAAAATACAATATAAATATATATATAGTGATACTTTGGTTTAGATATAGTGTTATGTTTCTGTCGTTTTGTTGGGAACGATCTATCATGTCTCTGAAGTTTGGAAACAGAGACGTCAAATGGATTATAGCTAGAACTGTTAGTATTTTGTGATGATTTTGTTCTTTCTATTAAAGCCGATGGTTGTATCTATGGTTTTAAGTTAATGTGGCAGAATCTTCAGCCCTATAGTTTTTTGGACTTGTTTTGCTTGAATGGTTTTTAAGAGAAGTCAGTGATTTTTTTATGCATTTTTGGGACAAATAAGATTAAAAATGAGATAATTTTATTTTCTTTGAATTTTATAATAACAATAAAATGGTTTTCTATTATTTTGAAAAAAAAAAGCATAGTTACAAATAATCATAATGTAATAGCATTTGTACACACACACACACACACACACACACACACACACACACACATATATATATTAAACTAAAATACTTCAAATCCAACCTGTATATATCAGTGTGTATATCAACATGTATGTATCAACCTAATACTTCAACTCCAACCTGTATATATCAGAGTCTATATCAACCTGTATGTAACATAATATATAATATTTCTCTATCTCACATGCACGTCTCCATTAAACACAACCAATGCAAGACAATACTGAAACATACACTTTCTTTTATTGAAACAACAATGTTTGAGCTTAAATTATTGCTGACAATATTGAACTGACTATTTATTAAAATAACAATAGTTGAGCTCTAAGTATTTCTGATATCAAGTTTGTAAATGTATGCAAGGTGTTGCTTCCCTTTGAGTTGCCTGGAGAGGTGATAATGATTGTAATATTTTTGAATAAACTTCCTATACAAGCATGGATTTTGTTCATCCACTAGCTTTGTTGATGGGGACACCTATGCATCCACACTTGCATTGTATAAATTGGCAATAGAAATCCTTCCTCTCTCTTCATTTCTTGCTTCCCTATTCTCTACTTCCTATTAAAAAATTTAAACAGAAATCCTCCCACAACATAAACATAATATAGTATGATTTGATTTGCAAACCATTAATAACTTGTAAGGCTGGTATTTTTTTTTAACTGCAATTAAAGTCGAGAAACCATTAATGCATGCATTAATAATAGCCATAGCCTGCCAAAGTTGGGCTCAACTATCCACTCGTATAAAAACTTGTAACCTTTGGTGTGCCACGTAGCCATTTCCATTGCCACTACCATTTTTATTTTCACCCTAGGAGAAGCAAAGCAAAGAAAACCAGCCGCACCTTGTAATAAAATAAATCAGTTTTCCAAATTGATTTCGTTATAATTACATGAACTAAATAGATAGCTCCACCTCCAAGAAAATAAATTTATGTATGTAGTGGACTACGTGAAATTGAGAGGAGATAAAAGATGATTAGTAGCTAATCTCTTTTGACTCCTATTTGTAGGATTCTTATACATGGATTTGCTTGGGCCTAATAAACTTGCTTTGTGCCCTCTTTGTGACTGACCAGTGACTGTGTATGCCCTATAGGCCTGGGCCCTGCCCTATGTGATCCCTCTAAGGGATGATACGTGGCTATTGTGACCTTCTTTTGCTTGTCATGGGTTGAGGTCATGTCATCCTTTAGCTTCCCATACAGATATGTTACCTCTTTCTTGTTTCCAGACTTGAAACACGACCTTCTTGGCCTGTTTGAACTTGATGTTTTAACTTGTTGATATGGGTCATGCCATGCCCCATCCCTAGAGGGAATACGCAACCATGCTCCAATCTAGGGAGGTCAAAACATTCATAAGCCGCGTGTCACTCCTTTCCACATTTCTTGACCTTCTCTTTAACTAATAATGGTTGGATGTAGTCTGTTTGGGGGATTCTTCCTATTTGGATAGGACAAACCTAGACTATGATTTCCATGTAAATACTCTATGTACTTTGAAATTACTTTTTATGAATTTGCATACTTTATAACAATTATTTTTTTATTTTTTTAAATGAATTAAAGTCGAGAAAACATTAATGCATGCACTAATAATAGCCATAGCCTACCGAATTTGGGCTTAGTTAGCCACTTGTAGAAAGACTTGTAACCTCGGGGATGCACCAAAGCCATTTCCAATCGATTTTGTTATATTTACATGACCAAAATAGATCGCTCCACCTCCAAGAAAATGATTTTTTTTATGTAGTGGAGTACATGAAATTGAGAGGAGATAAAATATGATTAGTAAGAAATCACTTTTGCCTCCTATTTCTAGGCTACTTATACATGAATTTTCTTGGCCCTTCCAAACTTGTTTTGTGGCTTCTTTGTGACTGGCTAGTGACTGTGTATTCCCTATAGGGATGGGCCCTGACCTATGTCATCCCTCCAAGGGCAGAGACATGTCTGCTATGACCTTTGTTTGATGGTCGAGGGCTAAGGCTGTGGCCTCCATTAGCTTCCCATACAGAGATGTTACCTCTTGTTGGTTTCCATACTTGAAACGTGTCCTTCTTTCCCTATTCAAACTTGATGTTTTCACTTGTAGAGCTTGTTCATGCCACACCCCAACCCTAGGGGGAATACATAACCACTCTCCAGTCTAGGGAGGTCAGAACATTCATAAGTTGCATGTCACTCCTTTTAACATTTATTTACCTTTGCTTGAACTGATAAAGGTTTGATGTGGTCTGTTTGGGGGTTTCTTTCTATTTGGATAGGACAAAACTAGACTATGATTCCCATGTAAATAGTCTATGTACTTTGAAATTATTTTTTTCTGAATTTGCATATTTAATAACATAACTACAGATATGAGCCTACTCAATATCTACAAAACATTTGATGACCAAATAGAGTGCCCAACATCCAACATTATTGGACAATAATATTGTTTTCTATGGATTTTTCTATAATGACTTGAACATTCTCTACTTCCAAATTTCTACCATGACATAGAATCTAGATGCTAGATAATCTGATTAAGGAACTATTATGAGTATTACAAATAGTTTTTCTCATTTTTCACTGAAACCTTTCCTTGAATTTCACATGGATCAATATCCAGACACAATGTGGTTTAAATGTGTGACTACATGACATGAAGTGGAAAAAAATATGTTGTTTATTGTGCTTGTTACACCTACATGTGTTTTTTCCTTGACGTCTTTGATGATAAAATTGTAGCACTCATCATCCCTTCCTTCAATCTGCCTTCCACACATGTCCTCCTACACTCCTCTTGCTTTGTTGATGGGTGTCCTTTGCGTCCTTCGCCTATTTCGGTTGACTTCTGGAAGCCCTGGGCTGCTTTTAAGGTTGTTTTTTCCTCATGTTTGTAGGTTTCTTAAACATGGCTTTGTCTAGGTCTTCTTACCTTCTGTGTGGTCCCATTTTAAGGATGGATTTGAATCCTCCTTGTAGGCTTCTTATACATCCCTTTGTCTAGACCTACTAAACTTGTTTTGTGGCCTCTTTGTGACTACTAAGTGGCATACTTGAAACGTTCCCTTCTTAGCCTGTTTGAACTTGATGCATTAATTGTTTTGATCTTTATCATGCCACACCATAGCCCTATAGGGAATGCCCTTTCTCCTCGTATTTTTCATACACAATACACACAAGTCTCTGCTAAAATGGCCAAGATGCCCCATTTTTTTCGAACATTCCTATTGTCGTAGAAAACAATGTGCATAAAACAATGTTCATATCACGCACCCACTACTTCGAATCTGTCACTTCCACTCTTGTTCCCACTCGAATTAACCTGAAAAATCTATATTCACAATATAAGAAGATTTATTAAAATAGTTTGCGTTGCACTATAAAAATAGTGAGGGTTTCCTACACTACCCATCAAAACCACTTCGTCTTTGGTCTTGTAGTCTCGTACACTCCAGTTCCCACTCGGTTTCTTCATTGTACCATTTGTTTCACTAGCTTTCTACCTTGAATAAGACACAACAGTCATAACCTTCACGTCACTCCCTTCGGCACTTTTGATAATCCATTGATCAACATTGCATGCAACCACCTCATGAGCATGCCTCGTTTCTATGTTGAAATTGATAATTCATTGATACACATTGCATGTGACCACCTCATCAGCACTCTCTATGCCTCCCAACCCTGAAAGATGGATTTTTTTTATCATTAAGCAAAAAACAAAATGCACAAATGAGGATGAAAAAGTTGTCATCTTCTCTAAAGTTATCGACTAGCCGTGTTAGTCTTTTACTCATGGAGTAAAAAAATTTCCATAACTTGTTCTTCATAAATAGGTTATAGTTTGTTTTTCTTGGTTTGAGAAAGAGGTAGTTCCTAGTTTCTATTTTTCTAAAGGAGACATCCAAACATAATAGTCATTTTTTCTTTGTTGGTTTGACATGAACCTTTTTACACATAAAATGTATTGCCTTAAATAACTTTATTTTTTTGGAAGAGGGGCATTTGAAGGTATCTTAAACATTTATTTTCATGGTACCTTGAAAGACTTATCATTCAAGTTAAATATAATTACATGTAAAAAATTATTTTTACATTTAAAAAACAACTAACATAAAAGATATATGCTCTTCTTATATTTTTTTAGCATACGTTTACTATAATATGTAGTACTCAAATTACTTTTAACGATTAATTATCCAATGCCCATTTTTATTTCTTCATTGACTTAAAGTAATTAGCCTTTAAAAAATAATTGCCAAGGTTTTGGTATTTGTTTTTCATGTAACTATACTATTAAAGTAATTTATTTATCTATTTTAGATATTTCAAGTAAAACAATTAAAACGTAAGTATGAAGTAGATCAATTAATGCATAAATATATACATGTTGGAAATAACTTTTACTTATGCAAGTACCAACAAATCACATATTCAATTTGGATTTTCTTGTTATACAGTGATGACACAAAAAAATGTCTACATACCTTGAGAGAGATAACATAGTAAAGCCCTTTTCTAACCTATAACTATTCGTTTTCCTTCCTTATGTTATTCGATGTCCTTAACTTGAAGTAAAACACACTGGTTGTAGTATGTTTGGGGGGTGCTTCCTCATGGATACTACATACCTAGACTAGCCTTTTTTTTTGTATGCCTTTTGGCTTGAACATTCCTGTGGTCCACTTATCCTTCCAGGATTTTCCTGTTTGACTCCTTTTTCCTTTGGGTTTCTTTCTTATTCCTTGCCCATGTCTATACATATATGTCTTAAAACATGGATTGTACATCAAAACTAGTGTTAGGCCTAACCATATGACCTTTAGTACCCTATTCTAAATCAACCTACTCTTTGTTTTATTTTATTAGTGACTATCCTACAACTTAGGGATTACCTAAGGGAATTTTCTACATGTGGGGTTCACTCAGTGAACTTGTTACATAGCACATCCGTTTGTAGGATATTAAAGAATATCCCTAATTTCACTAAATATTGGAAAATACTTCCTAAAATTGTATTGTTGAACCCCCTCACAATATACCTTTTCAATTAAGAAAACCCCTACTTTCACGAGATGTTGTAGGTATCCATTTTATCAACCCGTTTTTAGCACCCCCTTTATATCATATTGTAAAGTTGTAACAACAGGATACCTAACACATCTTAGTAGAAGCAAATGATATGATAAATAAAATATAGCATAATACTAGTAATGATCCCATGAGGATTGTAAGAGAGATTGATTCATTTGTAGTGTTGGATAGTCGAAGAACCAACAAAATCGTAACGGGGAAGGGAAAACATGTAAAAGGAAACCCATCCAAGAGATCAATGTAACAAAGAACGTAAAATATTGATAATCCAATAGTTAGTGCAATGCTTAGAAAATATCAGAATTGCACATGTTTCACACCAAACCATGCTAATCTACAAATTTTATATCATGTAACTACAATTATAGCCATAGAGAACTCATGTTTTCTATAATCTTAATAAATTAAACTCCATAAAATATTTTTAATAATCTTAATACATGTTTTCTATTCTTTTTTTAAAGCCATTTGTATGCGATTTTTAATACATGCATAATAAAATATGGTAAAATAACACTCTTATTGTTTGGATAAATTATGTGCTTAAAGTGTTTCAAGTTTAGTGAACACGGATTCTTCCACAACAAATGAATCTCATTTCTATATCTATACAAGATCAAAATTAGTCAAAAATTAGAGCGGATTCTTTTCATTTCCTATTTAAATTCTTAAAATAAATTAAATGACACTCCCATATAAACTTAACATTGGTTATCCCATAAGTTATTGATTTTTATTGGGTCGTGAAGCATTCTATTTTAGAATATTTGTAATTTTATTTAATTGGGAAGAGGTTGATGTATGAAACTAAGACAAAAATCCTAATTTTTTTTTATGTATATCATCCAGTTATATAATCAATTTCTTTGGTATTTTTTAATATAGATATATGGAGTTAGATTTCAATTGGAATTAATATTTCAATCAATAAAAATATAATATGATTAACATAATGATATGAATATTTTCATTTCAAAACTATTTAACAAAAAA
>LPNX010179009.1:113515-124698 GCA_001517045.1 Pseudotsuga menziesii | reverse complement strand
ATATATATATATATATATATATCCCACGATTTGAATGTTATCCTCGGAACACCCAAATAAAATATACCTCAATATTTATATCACTATGTCAAATTTTAAAACCCCCTTAACCCGTTAATACGAAGCAATATATTTTTTAGGATTTTAGGAGTATTCAAACCCCCAATATGAATGGATGTGGTATAATATTGCCTTGCTAGTGAACCCCTCGTGTTTTTTTAGAAGGGTTGTAAATATTTTACATTTAGCTTTCACTCCTCCATTTGTATGTGGCACCTGGGCAAGAGAGAAAATCAGATCTACTTCTCTGTCTATTGTAGTCTTGTTTGTTTCTCTTTTGCTTTATAAGCTTTCTTCTGCTTAACGCTCAGGGTTACTTATTCTTTACCTTGACGCCTAGGTTTCTTTATGATCTTGGAGTGGGCCATGACAGGCATTTTTAACCCTAGGGTGTTTGTTGAGACCACTGTAGCATTCATCCTCCCTTCCTCCAACCCAAATTCCACATGTGTCCTCCTGCTTTGTTGACTCATGCCCTTTAGGCTCTTCGGTTGCTCCGTTTAGAATTCTTAAAAACCCCAGTTTCTTTCGCTTCTTCGATCGCTTCTTCCCCACACCCTGACAGTTTATTCCACTTCTTCGGTGGGATATCGTTGCACCATAGTTTCTTCTACTCCTCCGGTAGTCTACCCTCATTTCCGATAGTTGTTCTCTTGATCCAATGGACTCTCCTTGGCCTGCTGCTTGTCATCCTATTCACAATATAGTTGAACCTGTAGGTGATAGATAGCTTTCTTTGAGTTTTTCTGCTGACCACCAATGTAATTTTTAGGGGTGAAATTTCATCAATTGACTATTTTTTGTGTTTTTTTCAAAAAATAAATTCACTATTTGGTCATTTTTAGTGTCTAATATCACCTATATTTACATAAAATAAATTTTTTTATCATAATATTCGCCAAAATTTACACATTTCAGTGTTAATTTTATGTTTCATATTTAATATTCCCCTACCTATCTATAAACATGTTTTTTTCAATCCAAAACAATCGCCTAGAATACTATACTTAAGTATAATATTAAAATCCTTAAAAAATACCATGTTGACCACACTAAGGGGTTTTGTAACAAATACTAATGCCTCAACCATCTAATCGCCCTTCAATACTTTCATTGGGTAAACAGACTCCACAGGCATATAAGACGAAATTGTCTTTTTTCACATAACCCATTCATGGGGGTCGCTTGACATTTTGTCAATCCATTGCCCCTCCCTCGTGCATTCATTGTGTTTTGCATTGACATTCATTTTGGTGATCTCAAATTGCCAACGATTTCTTAGGTACAGTAACTTCACACTATTTGTAGTACTTAGGTTTGCACAAAAAATTGCATTCAACCAATTTGCAGGAATAGGGTTTGGTGTTCATACAGATCAAGGTTCGCATTGGGTTTGCATTATTTTGGTTTCTATGCAATTGCTAAACTTGGTTTGTGGCCTTTTAGTGATTGGTAAGTTAATGTGTATTCCTTTAGGGTTGCACCGTGTCCTATGTTGGCCCTCCAAGGGATAAGATGTGGGTGATGTTCATTTTCCTACTGGCCATGGGTTGAGAATGTGAACTCCTTTACCTTCCCATACATATCCTTTCACTTTTGTTGGTTTCCAGTTTTGAAACGTGGCGTTGTTCACATGTTTGAAATTGATGCCTATCCTTTTTGAACTAGGTCATGTCAGTTCCAAACCCTTTAGGGCATACATATTCACTTCACAGACTAGGGAGGTCAGAACATCCATAAGCCGCCCATCGCTCCCTTGAACATTTCCTTCCCTTTTCTTGAACTGTTAGAGGATGGATGTAGCCTATTTGGGGGTTGTTTCCTATTTGGATAATACAATCCTAGAGTTTTATTTTTTTGGATTCCTTTTGGCTTTCCCATTAATCTGTTTATCTTGTGCAACATTTGTGGACTTTCAAATGATTTATGGTCTTGTGTTTGGAATTTTTAAGAAACCATTAGGGACCTTCCTATCCATGTACCTATAAAATATCATCTTCCTTCAAAGGTTCATCTAACTCTAAATGTTGTAGTTCTTCTCCCAACAGAATAAATACATCCCTTTGTAGGCTTCTTATACATGCCTTCCTATCCAGTTGCTAAACTTTGTTTGTGGCCTTTTAGTGACTTAGTGAACATCTCACATAGCACGTGTGATCGNCCCTCATCCCCCCTAATACCTGCAATATATTGGTTCAATTTTTAATAATTTTAAAACCCACAATATGAACTAACGTGATAGGATATTGGTCAACAAGTGGAGCCCCCGCATTTTGTATGCCTTTAGGGCTGGGCCATGACCTTTGTTATCCCTCCAAGGGTTGAGCCATTGGTGTTGTGCCTTCTTCTCCTGGACATGGGATGTTAACGTGACTTCCTTTAGCTTCCCATACATAGCCTTTCGCTTTTGTTGGTTGTCATTTTTGAAACATGACCTTGTTCGCATGTTTGAAATTTATGCCTAGCCTTGTTGAGCTAGGTCATGCTACTGCCAAACCCTTTAGGGAATACACATTCACTTTTCAACCTAGGGAGGTCACAATAGTCATACGTTGTGCATCACTCCCTTCAACATTTCCTAACCTTTCCTTGAACTGTTCAAAGATGGATGTATTATGTTGGGGGATTCTTCCTATTTGGATCATTACAGGCCTAGACTCTTGGCTTTTTGGATTCCTTTTGGCTTTCTCATTAATCTGCTTATCTTCTCCCAATAGGATGTGACTTTTTCTATCATTTTTCTACCGGTTTGTCTATATTCTTACTCGCCCATGGTTGTACAGAATCTCTCCTATCTTTTCCATACATTATGATGCCCTATCCCACCTTAGTTATGTCTATGTCAAAACCCTATATGGTAGGTCAATAGTAGTTTTCCATCTACTAGAGGGAGATATGCCTTTTAAGGTTCCTACCTATGATTTGGGTTGACTATCCTTGTCGCTACCCTTATGAGATCTTACAACTTGGTCACCAGGTTTTGTTGTTGTGTGTATCTAACCTAAACCCATACCACTTTAACCTTATATCTCTCAAAATAACCCTTATGACAGCTTTTCCATTTAGTGACAATAGCTGACTCAACATGTCTGAGTATAAGTCAATTCCAAACAAGATCTATCTAGCATTTGTTTTTAAATTATTGTGTATTAGTCTCACTATACTTTTGTTATTTTTATGCTATGTATATTGGAAATGAAAATCCATCTCAAGGACCAACTTTAACGTAGTAACAAGCATAGTGTTAAAGTTGAAAGACATGCAAATTATTTTTACATTTATGAAACAGAAAATATTAAACTCCTTGTCTGACTCGTAACTATGGTGCTTTCTGCCTCTTGCTGAGCCATGGCCTTATCTTGAACTAATAAAGGTTGGTTTTAGTCATTTTGGTGTTTTTTTCCAACTTTTACACATAAAATTAATTTCTTTATATATCTTTGTTTTCTTGGAAGTCGGGCATTTGAATGTCTCTTAAACATTTACTTTAATTGTACTTTAAGAAAGACATACTGCTAAATCAAATATAATTACATGTTAACATTTAATTGTACATCTGAAAAATAGTTAAATTAAAGTAGTTAAGGTTTTTGTATTTTTTTGGCATACATTTACTAGAAGATGTAGTAATGACATTAAATTTTGTACTTAAGTATCCATTTTAAAATTTTGCATTAACTTAAATTAAGTACAATTTAAAAAAATTAAATTAAATTTATGATAGAGAAAATATTAAACTCATTGTCTGAGTTGTAACTGTGCTGCTTTCTTCCCCTTGCTAAGCCATAACCTTACCTTCAAGTGATGAAGGCTGGATGTAGTCTTTTGGGGGGATTTATGTTTTGTTGAAAGTCGGCCATTTGAATGTCTCTTAAACATTTATTTTAATCGTGCTTTAAGAAAGACTTATTGTTAAATTAAATATAATTACATGTACACATTTATTAGTACATCTGAAAAACAATTAAATTAAAGTACTTATGTTTTTTTGTATTTTTTAGCATACCTTTACTAGAAAATGTAGTAATTCCATTAAATTTAGGATTTCCGTATCCATTTTTAAATTCTGCATTAACTTAAATTAATTAAAGTTTTACAAAACAAAGTTAGTCTTACAAGGTTCTTATAATTAGTTGTCATGTAATACTAATATGAAATCCATTTATTTATCTATTTTAGATATTTCAAGTAAATAATTAAAACATAAGTATGAAGTAGATCAATTAAAGCATAAGTATATACATGATGGAAATAACTTTTACTTATGTAAGTATACTTTCATAATGCAAATATAGGTTAATCTTGCAAAATTATTGTATTTATTTATCTTGTACTTATATTATGCAAGTCCTTTTTATTTAGTTACATGCACCTAACCCTTACACGCATTAGAAACGACCAATGTATTACATCATCAGTTTGGATCTTCTCCTTTTACAGTTATGAAGCAAAATGGGAAGATGGATATGGAGGATTAGAGGAGGGATAAAGTGTGTTGGAGGAGAGAGGCATAAGAAGAGGTAAATTGAAGAGAGGGGAATGAGAATCAATAAAACAAAGAATGAGGGTCGTAATGAGGTAGAGGGGATATGTCGAGAAGGTCCCAAGGATCCAATAACTCCCTTATCGGATCGTAGATTTAATACACTTTAAGCATTTAATATGTACCTTTAAACACTTCCATTATATGTTTTTTTATCACATTATATAAAAAAACATTTTGAGTTTACCCTCTTTCTGTGGCTTATTACATTCTACTCTTTTGCCTGCTGCAAATTGAATGTACTTATGGCATGGTTGTATGTAACTAATCCAATAGTATATATATATATAGCACTAGTCGTATACTTACACTTTTTTTCTTTTTGCTCTCAGTGTTTCCCTTACGTAATGGAGCCACCCTTGACAGAGAATGTGATGTCTTTTCTACTAGCTGGTTCACGGTACATATTCAACAATATTTGTAGGTTTTTTCACTCCAACCAGTCGGACCAACAAAGGAAACTACTCCACACATTCGAAAGATTCTCTCTGATGGTACCAACGTGCATCAGACTTTGTTCCCAAATACCTTCAACTCCCTCCTATCATATGGAGAACTCCAAGAAGGCTCTATCATCAAGCTCTCCAAGCACACTTGCACCATCATTCATAATAACACGTACATTTTTCTTTACATTATTTCAATCCCTCTTCTTACCTAGCTTAGGCTGTTAATTTTTACCCACCACCCCTTGTCACAAATTAAACACCTTTACTAATTCTTGTCTTTTTTCTCTTACATGACTATTACAGTACTCGATCTTGAAGTGGTCAACCACATAATTGACATTATTCAGAGCCCTCTTCCTCTAGTACTACCAACTAGCTTTGGCCTTCTAATTGGTTCATCAATTAGCCAACCCATTCGCCTCATTGAAAAAAGTGATATTCACTCATCCCAAACATTAAGTACACTGAATATCCATGCCAACTACTGTAATTCCATTCAAAGCACTCAACCCCAACTATAAAAATTGGCCCATCCAAGGTTGCGTACTTGCAAGGACAACCATCCATGAATACACCAACCAACGAGGCCTAGGGAAACTCTTTGGATTTTCCCTTCTTGACTGTTATGGAGAAGAGATCCATGTCTCTTCCTTTAACAACTTTGTTGACTCCTTCTATTCCCTTGTTGAAATAGGGACAATGTACATTGTCTCCAATGGAACAATCAAAACAAGCAACCCTTCATATAACCATTTGAACAACCATCTTTAGATTATCCTTTCTTCTGCGTCGACCATCCACCCTTGTCTTCATGAATTTCCCTCCATTCCTTTACATTTCTTCCACTTTAAAAGAATCAATGAACTTCAAATTTTACCTTCAAATTCCATGGTTGACCTTATTGGCGTGGTCAGCTCTATCTCCCCTACATCTACGATTGAGAAAAAAGACGGTTGTGAAACAAGCAGGCGAATTGTTTTCCTTAGATACACATCATGTTTTAGTGTCAACCTCACACCTTGGGGTTATCATTACCACAATGAGGGTTCTCATCTTGCTTCATTTTACTCCTCTGATCCACCACCTATCCTTGCAGTCAAGGGTAGGTGTCTTACTAATTACAATGGTAAAACAATTGGAAGTTTTCTCAATAGTACCTTGCTTATCAATCCAAATATTGAAGTAACCCATCTCCTTCAAAAATGGTTCATTGATCATGGATTTAGTGCAACATCTCCATCCTTGAGTCGCAAGTACATAAGCTCTATGTCTCGAACACACCCAAATAAAACAATCTTGGACTTGCAAAGCATGCAACCATATGATAAGGCCCTATGGCTCTCTGTACGTGCTTCCATCATTAACATTAACATGGATGACTTCCACTTCCTTGCATGCCCTCTCTTTGGTGATGGCATTCAATGCATGCAAAAAATTGCACATAAAGCTTACAACACTTAGCATTGCAGCAAATGTGATAGTGAATTCAGAGAATGCGACTACAGGTACATTTTAAAGCTTTCCTTGCAAGACCACACCAGCTAGATCAACAGGGCCAGAGCTTTTGATGATGCAACCAACCAACTCCTCGATGTGTCTCCAAAATATTTATGCCTCCTCTCCACTGAACCCTCAACTATAAAGGATATCTCTCTACAATTAAATTCATGACAATACATTTTCACCTTGTCCATGAAGACAGAGACTTTCAACTCCACTACAAGATTGAAGACAACCAATGTCAATTCTAAAGAGATTCCTTATGCCGATGCATCAGTCAAGCTCCTAGAAGAAATACATGCAGTCACTACTCAAATCCAACCTATTACACGCCGTCTCTAACCTCCCCTTCATACAGTAAACCCTTCGTTTATTCCAGTCACCCCTTTGTGTCACCCTCCCACATCTAGCTCTTCCTTCACTTCTTTTTTCTACCTCCATATATTCGAGACATCATACCCAACAATAGACCATCCTATGTCTCCAAATGCTTTCCACCTCATCTCCACCCAATTATGTTGTGTTAATGGAGCTCATTGCTAGAAAGAGGAACTCGATGAGATTGAACTTGAGGACATAGTGCATTTAGTATCATGGTTTTTTCGAATGAATTTAGACAAAGAATCACTAATGAAGGCAATAGATCGGATTCAGTAAATTATAGATGAAACTTTTGAAAGTATTTTCACTGTTGCTTAACTACCATGTCATTGCACTGCACTTGAACCATATCAATGGCATAATATATGCCATGTTGTCAATGTTTTGGCACCTTTAGTTGAGAAATGGAAGCCCAAAGATATACATAATGATGATTCTGGGGGAATTGATTTTGAGATGAGTCTTCCTTAGGCTCTGAATAAATGGCAAGCATTCAAGGACAAACGTGTATTAAATGATACCAAGGAAGTATTCGAACACATCCAATTGGGTTTTTTGACTCATTCACATCTTTCGATGGATGTTAAAATTACATGGAAAAATATTGGATCTAAAGATTCTAAACAATTGGGAAATATGTAGCAATACATGTATTATGTCTGTTATGTCTTCAAATTGTCTATTGTTTTCTCGAACTTCTACTTCTATATTAGAAGCAGATGTGCATGGATCCTGTGACTTGTGTTTTTGAAATATGAAATCAAGTTAAGGAGGCTATTTTCAGCCTAAACAATTTGAATTCTATCGTATTCCATGCATTATTTTTTTAAGAAAAATTGTTGTTATTGATACCCTCAGCCAAGTAAGATATTTGGCTTGGTTTTGAAGTTAGATGTTGTTCAACGTTGGAGGGATTGTTCACTACATTGATATATATTAAAGAATGAAACCACGTTGATGAATATGATGTATATTCTAATATAGAATGAACTGGTATATGGGGGATATATATCAAGAGCCAGCTTCTTGAAATGATTTTGTTCTCATTATAAATTGATCATTGATTTCTATAATCATTTCAAGAAGTCAGGTACCGATCAAGACATTTCCCACTACATTGGCTGCCAAGGAATCTCGAAATGTTTCAAATCATGTTACTATTACATCCTAGGTGAATGCCTAGCTCTATTGCATCCTTTTGAAATGTTTTTCATCTCATTATAAATTGATCATTCATGTTTATAATTATCTCAAGAAATCAAGTACCAGTTTAAGAGGCTGTAAATTCTATTAGTTATTTTCCAGGATCTTTGAGGTATTAGAATACTTATGGAATCCCCATTTCAGACCAGATATCTGCTAAGATGAAAGTGTCTTTGTTGAGAGGAAAGTGGTTGTGATGAATAAGGCCATTTGAATGATAAGTTTGTTTTGCTTCAAGGCAGGTTGATGGGTTAAAAGTTGTTGCAATTCATCCAAGATTGCAAGTGGCCCAATATGTTTGGAACACCATGTTTGAATACATGCGTTCTTATCAAACATGTTTTTCCTTCTTTATAGTTATAATAACACATTGGAGTCTTTTCTTCATAAGATAAATTTCTCCCATGCAATCACATGTTCGTTGTATAATGTGATGTTAATTGGAAAGCCCTATTTGCTATTGTGTAAAACTGTTAAATTTAATAAAGTTGTTATCTATTCTGTGTTGGACTATTCTCTATCTTTTGATAAATTAAAGTGTTCCATTTTGTTGTGTTATTAATTGTAGTGTTGCACTACCTCATTTTAATGTTACATTTTATGTCTACTTTTACTCTCTAACAATTACTTTATTGACTTATTATTGCACTCCCTTGAAGCAATTACTAATTATTATTAATTATATAAGATATAATGACGATAAAAACAATCACATTTCAAGTACATTGAATGCACAGCTTTGGTGGGAAGTAAATGCAAAGCAATAAAGTTACACTTTCTTTTTATTGGTGTGCCCTTCCACCCCCCTAACTTTTTATTTAACACATATCGTTAATGCTTTGCTGTAATTTCTCAATTGTCCTCTCAATAAAATGTTGTAAGCTTTACTTAAAAATGATGCATTCAGTGGCAAGTCAGCTTGTAACATGCAGATAAACCGTGAGCGTTCATAACTTATCTTTTAGTATTAATATCTCATTAAAAATGTAGTGGAAGTCACAATTGTCCTCCCAATAATATGGTGTAAGCTTCAGTTAATAACGATGCATTACGTGGTAAGTCGCCCTGTAAGATGCGGATAAACCGCGAGCCGTCATGCGAGAATATTGTGCATCACTTCCTACTTAACATTTCGCCCGTTGCCCATGTAGGGCGGGTGGCTGTGGCAGTTTCCACATGAAATCCATTCTCCGTGACCATCAGGACAGGGCACATAAGCCTCGGAATTTATAGTGAATGAAAAAAATACAATTGCTTAACATATCATTTAGTATTAATATCCCATGAAAAATGGACTCTGAAATCATATTGACCTCCAATGAAAAACAAATATTGCTTAACATATCGTTTAGTATTAATATTTCATTAAAAATGGACTTTGAAATCATATCTAGTATTAATATCTTATTAAAAATGGATTCTAAAGCATGCTTAAAATTTCATTTCATCCCTATTCTTCAAACTAAACTTTTTGATATTTTGAGCTTTTATCTCCTCCATAAAAATGGAAAAATGGATTCTAAAGCAGGTTTAGAATTTCATTTCATCTTTATTCTTTAAACTAAACTTTTTGATTTTTTTGAGCCTTTATCTCTCCAGTCACATAACGTTTCATTTAAAACAGTTACTCTTCAACCATAAATAACAATAAATAATTTAGTTTAGTGATATTTTGAAATTAATAAATTTTTATTAAAGAATTTAAGCAATGAAGAAATTAGTTTTTATTATATACTAAACAAAAATCTAACAAAATTATTAACCAAAAAAATAACACAAACTAATAATTGACATCTACATTACCTGCAATTAAAATTTGGGTTTGGGAACCCGTTTTAAAGTTCACCCTCTTGAAAAACTAACAAAAAAATATTAGTGACTGCTTAACAAAAATTTTAGAAGTATTTGATGGAAAAAATGACCCGTAACAAACATCCTCAAATTCCAACAAAGGCTAAGAAGTCGCAATTATATTCTTATTAAAAAGCAAATAAACATATCATTTAGTATTAATATCTCATTAAAAATGGACCAGGAAGCAAGGTTGGAATTTCATTTCATATGTACCCTTCAAACTAATTTTTTTTGAGGTTTTGAGCTTTTAAGTGTCCAATCACATAACGTTTCATTAAAAGAGTTACCCTTCATTATTAAAGTAGAATTTTTTCATTAATAAATTTTTAATAAATAACTTAAGCAATGAAGAAATTAGTTTTTATTATATACTTAATAAAAATTTAACAAAATTATTTACAAAAAATAACACAAACCAATAATTAACACTCACCAATATTATGCAATATACACCCACCACCATTATAAAACCTACAATTAAAATTTAAGTACAATATACACCCACCACCATTAATATTACCTACAATTAAAATTTAGGTTTGGAAACATGTTTCAAAGTTTAGCCTCTAAAAAAACTAAAAAAAACAAATTAATAACAACATGTAAAAATTGCTAAAGATTAAAAATAAACGTTCGAAAATTGTTTGTCTGTTTCGTCAAACATTCTCCCAAAAAAATATTTAAAATATTTGATGGAAAAAATGCCCCTGCTACCAGGGATCAAAATTCAAGCCGTCATAGCCCGTCAAAGGGATCCTAGGCCTAGGCCGTCAGGGGAATTTAAAATTTGCACGTCATTTAAAATGGGGTTTTTAATTTTTGTCATTTTAATAAAAGATGGAGCTTTTAAATTAAAATTACATTAAAAGGGCTAAGATAAAAATTGCCCATCAACCGTTTTTGTGATTTCTATCTAAATTTACTTAGTACCTATCTACCTCATACGTGTACCATATGGCATCGTGGCAAGATCGAAACACACCATCTATTTATTTAAAAGTGAAAACTCATCAAGCACATTAATGGCTTCATGGATATCGACCTATACCAACCTCCAAGATATTTCATACCATATTAAATGAGAAGATCCACTGCGATCGGGCAGGTCATTGTCAATTGAATTCTTGGACGAGATGATTATCAGTGGCTGCTTTCCTAATAATGCCACTTACACGGGCTCTGCCAGTAGGGTA
>LPNX010179009.1:87965-110901 GCA_001517045.1 Pseudotsuga menziesii | reverse complement strand
TACAAAAAAAATCATTTTATAATTGCTTCTACATAACATAGATATATCTGTGCAGGTGAGGGAAAACTGGGTATTGTTTTCCCGAGGTTTCCAGAGACTTTTAGATATCATTATTCGTTATGAGGGAACTCAAGGCGTATATCAGAAAGCCCACGAGACGAAGAAGAAGAAGAAGAAGAAGAGGACTCAAGCCAAAAGGTGAGTTGAGTGAGGAGGGGAGACGTAATAGCGATATTTGCAGGAGAAACCCACTGGTGCTATAATGATGGGAACGAGCCTCTCTAAATCGTAGCCATTGTAGACATAGGAAACCCTCATAAACAGCTTGGGCACAAGAGTTACCATGTAAGCATCCCGACAAATTAAGTAATGATAATATTCACTTAGGTATATGACAAATTCTTTTGTTTCTTTTAGAGATGACTATATGCATATTATACAACCATTCTCTCTGGCTGGCCCTCCATTCCAGCTGCCTTTGTCTCTACTGCCTAATGCCCTTTTTTCGATGAGACAGGTAGACTAAGCGGCCTAGGTGGACCGTGGGAGACTGGGAGTACTGATTCAAATGATTCTGACCCCGGTAAATGAATGGAAATTGGAATAAATCCTAGAATCTTGGACTAACTAGTATAG
Organism: Pseudotsuga menziesii; assembly: GCA_001517045.1. Taxonomy (NCBI): domain Eukaryota; kingdom Viridiplantae; phylum Streptophyta; class Pinopsida; order Pinales; family Pinaceae; genus Pseudotsuga; species Pseudotsuga menziesii. Next base: position 110,265 of record LPNX010179009.1, on the reverse strand, counting down.
GATATTATTCATGAGCACAAACAAAGGGCGTCGTGCTGCTTTCCTGCTACCAAAGATCCATCATCCCAGTCTTGTGGTGGTCATAATAGAAATGTATAGCACTCGATGAAACAATTGTCTGGAAACTTACATACTGATTGGACCAGGTTAGGTTCAAATCTAGCAAGGATTACTTAATGCAATGTAAATTGCAACTTGTAAGTTGTAACCCAAAAAACAACACCATTAGTTTTTCCTTATGGAGCCTTGACAGTGGAGGGTTATCAAATCAATTCACCATCCATAGATATGACTCATATGAGTATTTAATTTCACATCATATACTCAAATACTCAAGTGCCTTGTAAGTTGTGAGATCACGTGACTCGGTGAACAATAAGATGATAGATGGAAAATCGAGTTGGTAGGTGGCATCATCTCATACCAAGATTTAATGAAGTCGGTGAATTAGTAATGCATGCTAATGCCATTAAATTCTTTGAAAGTAAACATCAAATCATGAGTCACAATCCTGACTCACCAACTTGAACTTGGCACTAGGAAGCCTAGTGGCCCACCGTGGTCCATGTTGATTGGGACTGAGGTCCTCATCCATGATCCGACAATTCAAGGGCACTTGGGAAGACTCTCTCCCATTGTCCACTCAATCCCTGGATAGGCAAATTTTGTAGCTGCCCTTCTGTTACAAATTTACTGAGGCTTACTCAATTTCATTATTGAAGTGCTAGAAATGAAACTAATTTTTTTTTGCATGGTAAAATTTCTTCTATGGCTTTCAAAATGGCCTTTGAAGGGCTTGAAGGCTTCAAATGTCTCTTAATAAGATGGTGTAAGCTCCACCTAATCATAGAAATGATTCATGCATATCAAGAGATGGTATGGCTGTACTTCAAATGGCAATAAAGTCAATAAAATAAAGTAGATTTGAGTGGATCACATTTAATATGCAACGAAACAAGTGGATAACAGTAAATGTGGTACTCTTCAGGCTGCTTACGAAACGTTAGTTACAACTAACTATAAGAGGCGAAATATTCGGCTGTGTGAAGATTATTACAGCCTAAACTTTCAATTTCCATCAAATATCATAAAATTCGGACGGTTGAAACCGCAAGCGAAATATTCGCCCGAGATCAAAATTTCCAATCGGCGATTTGACTAACAGTAAAATTTACGAGCGCTAAGCAGAAAATTTCTTTGTTTTTCAATGCAAGAAAATTCATTGTTTTTCAAATCAATTAGCAGTTTGTTGTTTGACTAAGAACAGTAAAATTTCACGAGTAAAATAAAAGATTTTATTTTGTAACCGCGAAATTGATAAAATTGCACTTTAACGAATTTCATACTTTTCAACAAAAACAAATTCTCAATTTGGGAGTTTGGAAAATTAATATTCTGTGGCTCAGCTTACTCCAACTACCTACCTAGTTAGCGAAAGGCGAAACAGGATGTTGATTTGACTAGACGAAATATTCGCCTCTTGTCGTTCGCTGACTGTACTGCGTAGTGTCTAGAAGGGCGTTGAAAAAATTGTCCTGGAAATCAACATCAATAATGGAGTTTGACATCTATGCAGTGTGGTCAGATCCTTTTGAAATAGCCAAAAGGATCTAAGCAGCCCACTTATCATCATAGCATCTCATCTCATTTGAAGCTCCTAATTATTCAGAGGATTGGATTGGATAGGAGGAGGAAATGGGAAGCGGCATTTTGGGCTCCTAATTATTCAGAGGATTTGGATTGGAGGAGGAAATGGGAAGCAGCATATTGGGCTCTGGCACGTCAAATCTGTTTGGGGGTAGCGATCGATTCCCAAGTCTGTCATCGAGTTCCAGAGCGCGCAGATGCGAGGAGGAGGCGCTGGCATGGGCAGCCATAGAGCGGCTCCCCACATACGAGCGTCTCAGAACTTCCATACTGAATGATCTAATTGTCAACAATCAATCAATCGGATCCACTCACAACCAAATCGACGTCACAAATATTCCAGCTGAAGCTCGAAAACAACTCATCGAAAGACTCCTGGGAGTATCGGACCAAGATAATGAACGATTTCTCCTCAAACTTCGTCAAAGACTGGACGGGTTCTCAACATCTTACGCCCTCTACTATTTTTTGGAATTTACTGCACTTCTTTCTATACCCATATTTGTTTTTCTCTAATATCACCATCTTCTGCCTGTGATGCTCAGAGTGGGAATTATCATACCGGAAATTGAGATCCGTTTTCACGATTTGAATATTTCTGCCGATGTTTACGTTGGCAGTCGAGCATTGCCGACCTTAGTAAACTGGACCGTCAATATGGTCGAGGTAATAATATGTTCAGATTAAATAGAATCCAATCCAGAGTTCGATAGTATCGATGGATTTGTGAGACCATGATCATTTTGATAAAGCAATATATATTCACAACTTCAATTTCATTTTCATTTAGATTACAGTTTACGGACGAGGTTGTCATGGTGTTTTAGAATATCTAGAATATCATGCATTTTCAACCCTACAGCCATTTTTTCCTAAATTTATTTTAGAAATAATGACAGATTGACGTCTTTTTTTATTAAATTAATGGTGCCCGTTTGTGCCTATGTCGTAATCATTATCATTAGCAAGAATATTACTGGGTGTATATTACTGCTTGCAGTTACTTAATCGCGTTATGAATTATATTTTTGACCGAAATTTTTGTGATGTTAATGGTAGGATGCTTTGGGAGTGCTTCGGTTGAAGACGACAAAAAAGAAAAATTTAACGATTCTTCACCATGTCAACGGTATCGTTAAACCAGGAAGGTAAACATATGTTTTGAAAGGTTTTAGCTTGAAACGAGTAAGGGATCGAAGGTCTGGGCTGATTTGTGGTAACTTGTAAAATTGCAATTGTGAAGATTGACTCTGCTTCTTGGACCTCCTGCCTCGGGCAAGACTACTCTGCTCTTGGCACTGGCCGGAAAGCTTTCAAACACTCTCAAAGTAAGTAAGTCTGTCTCAAATATTTCATGATGTTAATAAAGATGGAACTTAATTTTGTATGAGGTTTTCGTTCAGGTTGAAGGAGAAGTGACATATAATGGGCATGCCCTCAATGAATTTGTGCCGGAGAAAACTTCTGCTTATATCAGTCAGCATGATGTCCATATGGGAGAAATGACTGTTAGAGAAACTCTCAACTTTTCGTCTCGTTGCCAGGGCGTTGGTTCAAGATATGGTATTTTTCTTTTCACTTATAGTGTTATATTGGATTTAGCTTATGGTTATGGAATTATTTATAAAAGTATGGGTTGATAAAATTGGCAATGAGCCTTCACTGCTAAGTTCTTTATGTAAAGTCTTTACATATAAAAAATAAAAATAATTCAAAACCCTACTCCTTCACGATGAAGATGGATCTATGCTGAAATAATCAGTCTTGGCTGCAGATGTATTGACCGAGCTTTCCAGAAGAGAGAAACAACTAGGGGTGAAACCGGATGCTGACATTGATGTTTTCATGAAGGTATCAACTTAAAAAATTATGCAGTTTTTAATTTAATTAATAGTTTTTTATGAAAAATGGTGCAGTTTAGAATTTAGTTAATAGTTTTTTAATGAAAAATGGTGGAGATGAAAAACAGACTCTTAACGGTTGAATATATATCTGCAGGCAACAGCAATAGAGGGACAGGAAACTAGTGTCATGACGGACTATGTTTTGAAGGTAAGATTTCTTCAAATCAATTCTCATTTTTACGTTCAGATCGGAAATGGAAGGTAAATTTGTTAAATTTCATGGTGGCAATTAACAACATGTTTGATGTGAATGACGAGACTTGTATGAATAATGTAAAAATATATCCTTGTTGGTCCAGATATTGGGGTTAGACATATGTGCAGATACGATGGTAGGAGATAATATGCGGCGAGGGATTTCTGGAGGTCAGAAGAAAAGAGTGACAACAGGGGAAATGATGGTGGGAGGTGCCAAAGCTTTTATGATGGATGAAATATCGACGGGGCTGGACAGCTCTACCACATATCAGATTGTCCGATGCTTCTCCCAATTAGTTCGGATTATGCGGGGAACCATGGTGATTTCTCTTCTGCAACCTGCCCCTGAAACCTTCGATCTCTTCGACGATGTAATTTTACTCTCAGAAGGTTATATCGTCTACCAAGGACCCCGAGAATCTGTTCTGGAATTCTTCGAGAGCATGGGATTCAAGTGCCCCGAGAGGAAAGGCGTTGCAGATTTCTTGCAAGAGGTAGGCGCTGTCACGTAATCTCGATGTAAATATTTCATATTTTGTGATTCCATCGCCTTATAATCTATCATTAACTTCTTATAAACAGCTGTTAAAAGCAACTTTAATATAAGAATTTATTTACAGACATGATCCTCGATTTCCTTCTCGCGCTTATTGTTTCTTCTTTGGCCTACAAAAGCGTAACATGTCTTTTTGTTTAAGAAGTTAAGGGTTCAAATGATTATGCATACATTTTTCAGTTTGTGTGGATATTTTTGTCATAAAACATTTTAGACTTTTATTTTTAATTAAAATATATTATAATAATAATAATCATCTATACATATATATGTTTATCTCTGGTTTACATATTTATCTTGAATTTATTTATCTCTGGTTTTCATATTTAAATATTTCTTAATATTATTTTGAATTCATAAAACATTTTAATTTAGTTTTAATTAAATATATTATAATCATAATAATCATCTGTACATGTACACCATTTATCTCTGGTTTACATATTTATCTATCTTATTATTTTGAATTTAAATCTATCGTTAATTGGTAGGCCACTTAAACTTACATTAAAAAAATTATTTTTTTATTATTTTAATATAAATATATTATAATATACATTTTTATATAAACAATTTATTTTTTTGGAAAGGGCGTGATTATCTATCACCTTAAAGGAAATATAGTTTTGACATAGGCCTAGGGATTAGGTCACAAAACCAATAATAAAGCAGAGTGGTTTGAGCTTCTCTTAATCAATAATAAAGCAGAGTGGTTTGAGCTTCTCTTAACCAATAATAAAGTAGAGTGGCTTGAGCTTCTCTTTGGGTTGGATTGGTAAGACAAAATAAAATCACAAACCAATAATAAAGTAGAGTGGCTTGAGCTTCTCTTTGGGTTGGATTGGTAAGACAAAATAAAATCACAAGTCATACAAAACTCCAACTATTCAAATCCCCTTTTATCATATCCTCAGAAGTCACAACTATGAAATTGACAACTTAGCTATTTAAGGAGCTAAATTAAAAATTGGTTTATCAATAGTTAAGGGTCAAATTAAAATTTTTATTTATGTCTCCTAACATCTAACACTTGCTCAAAGAAGAGCATCCTTCCTTCGAGTCCTCCTCGCTTCCATCATCTCTTTCCTTCTCGGCCCAGCTAGTTTTTATTGCATATAGGTGGCGACGAAGCCCATGTGATAGGCATAAATGCCAGGCTAGGCTGATTTACACTCAAAGGGTGTTAAGGATGGAAAATGGCTAGCAAACCAAATTGGTTGTGGAGAAGACTTTAGTAGTGCAACTTGTCCATGAACCGGGTGAAAAGTAGCAAAAATAACTAAAACTTCTGAATGGTTTTTTTATGTTTTTCTCTATTTTTTTTAGGTAACGTCTCTTATGTTTTTCTGTATTTTTTTAGGTAAGTTAGTCTCTATATACACTATGAAGGGAGTGAGTTGTCTGAATGGTTTTTTAATGTTTTTCTGTATTTTTTTTTAGGTAAGTCTCTTATGTTTTTCTGTATTTTTTTAGGTAAGTTAGTCTCTATATACACTATGAAGGGAGTGAGTTGTCCATTGGATTTTTTTGAGAGGGCGTCTTAGGGAGATCAAAGACTATGTGGAGCAGGGGGGTTCTCCTTTTGTCAAAGGCCCATAGTTTCTCCTTCAGAGCAAGTTTGCGTAAAGGTACCCATAAATGTTTGCGTAAAGGTATCAATAAATAATTTTGCAGAGCTGAGTGCATTATGGTTATTACTTCATCTAGCTTTGGAAAAAGGTAGTAAAGGATTGAATATATTCAAAGGCTCATTGCTAGTAGTAGAATGGATGAATAGAGACTTTAAAAACCCAAAATGTGCAACTTGAAATAATCCTAAATGAATAGAAAACTTAATAATAAGTTTGAAGAAATAAAAATTTTAGACTTGTGTCTACAGGGAGCTGAATGCTATGGTTGATTTATTAGCAAAGAGGAGTAGTTATGAAAAAGGGAGAATGGAAAATTTTTAATTTGAAAATTCCATAAAGGATTAATCATGTATTCTTGTGATTAAATGGAATAGTAAACCAATAGCATGACTGGAAAAAAGGTACAAAGTTTAAGGTCGATTTCATATTTTTAAATTACCAAAATGAGGCTTTTTGTTGAGCTCCCTTAGAGTAGAAGAAATATTGAATGAAAGAAAAGTTTCCCTTGAGAGTTGCAAAATGCAAGTTTGGAGATTGTGATAATGAAGATGTGAACACGAAATTCCAGTCCTGTTTTGAATTATGTGTTTATGAAAATGTAAATATGTGCTGACCTTTATAATTCATATGAAGTTATTCTTTTTTAGAGTAACTAGATGGGAAACATATCAAAAGATTTATACCTAGAGGATATTTTGGTTTGTAGAGTGCAAATCCAGAATTTGCAAACTAAAAAGTAGTGGCAGCATTACAAGAATTAATTTTTAGTCCATTTTGTTGAGGTCCTTCAAACAAAAAGAAATAATAAATGAAAGAACTCGAACGACAATGCAAATATGGAGATTGCGATCATGAAGATACGGAGAAGCAAACTTTCATCTCTCGTTTTGAATCATTTGATGAAATTGTAAAGATGTACAGAATATCAGTCATATAAGGTTATTCCTTTGGAGAGTAACGAGATGGGAAACATAGTAGGAGACTTATATGTGGAAAAGTATAATTGATCTCTGTAGAGTGTAAATTTATAATATGTAACTTACAAAATGACCAATTTTAGTTTTTATTAATCATGTAATAAGAATATAAAGAATATAATATCTCTTTTTATAATTAAAAATTATGAATTTTTTTATATACATTGAATTTTTTTTAATCTAATATCATTTTATCTTAGACATCTTATAAATATAATACGTATATCATGTGTACATTTTGATTCATTTAGACATATAAGATATCATGTTTAATATGTATACATTACATATCGATCATCATTTCTATCCCTTTCACATTACAGCACTTCTAGGGGTTGGCTATATTACTTTATGAAAAGCACAATATCAGTGTAGTTCTTTAGCAGTCAATATGAATTTAAAAGCTCATATGTCAGCTTTAATTAGGAGCCTTGAACCAACCATGTTCACTCGTCACACAAGTGGTATCTATGTAGCTTTCTAATATCATCTTATTAGTCCCTGCCATCGGCTAGTAGGGACTCTATGAATCTCGGCTTGCCGCCGTTTTCATTAGTCTACACTATGCCCAATACAAATTCTAATTATTTATCGTAACTTTCTTCTCTTACTTTTCTAGAGTATAAAAAATCTTTTTTCTCAACCAATCTCTTACTTTTCTAGAGTATAAAAAATCTTTTTTCTCAACCAATTAGGCATAAGCAACCTTTATCTGCATCAATCCGGAAATTTCTCCTCACTTAGGTTGAAACTAAAATTATTGAACATTTTTATAGAGAATGAAGTAATGCTTGAAAGTACAATAGCATTATTCTTTCACATTAGATGTTAATACAAGTAATATCCAATATTTTAGGTTACAAAAATTATGGATGCATGATTGTTGCATGCTGGCCATGTGTGCGTTGCATGGTTGCTGCATGCTGGCCATGTGTGGGTTCCATGATTGTTGCACCGCCACTGAACAACACGCATGTTCTGGTAGAAACACCTTTCATTCCAATGACCTATCTGCTGTTGACGGGCTATGGGAAATCCTTTGAGATCAACTATGTGCAAGAAAATCATGTTCTGGTAGCGCACCTTTCATATGAAATGCCCTATCTGCTGTTGATGGGCTGTTGATGGGCTGTGTATCTGCTATTGACGGGCTATGGAGAAATCCTTTGAGATGGGCTATAGAGAAATCCTTTGAGACCAAAGATGTGCAAGAAAATCAGAGCAAAATGACAAATTAACATTACCAATGGACATCATCTTTGAAGCTTCACAACTGCTACAATTGATGTTGTCTTTGTTGTGGTTGGGCTGATGGTTGTTTTCTTGAGGTATGCTGTTAGCAATATCATACATAAGTTATCATCAATATCAATACATAAGTTACATATTCAAGTTACAGAAAACTTTCGCTCAATACTTCATTTGAAACGGTGTAATTTTTTATATCTATTATTGGCTTGCTGGATGCTGAAGAACAATAAAATTCACTTACCATTCTTTTGCAGTTGCAATGGGGAATCTGCTTTCCTGCTTTAAAGATGTTTCCAGTGCTTCCTGGTTGTTCTCCATGCAGTCGTCCTGGTAAACAAGGTGCTAAAATTCCTCATGACCCTAGGTTCGTCCAAATCTGCAATTTTACCTCTTCCTTTTCTTGAACTTTCTGTCCCTCCTCCAAATCTGAGAGAGAAATGTGATACACTGCTGCCTAGTCGTCCCCTGCAGTTGTATTGGTAAACAAGTTGCCTTCAAATCCTGCAGTTTCTGGGTTGCATTTCACTGTAATTCGTAGCTTGTAATTATCGTTCCAAGTTTTGCACAGGATTTGGACTAGAATACTGTGTGAAACAAAAAGAAGAAAATGAAAGGACTGTAAGCAATAATGAGAAACAACTAGGCGCACCTACGCTCTCTTCAACGGAAATGGAATCTACAAAACAATTGCCTTGTGTGAATAGCAGTTCGATGCCCTTCCCGGGCCCTCTTTATGCTTTTAAATGTGTCCTTTCTCATCCAACTTATTTCCAAGCTGCATCTCCATCTCGCTGCAAAACCCTTACCTCTGCATCTCTAACAGATTCCGCAGCCTCGACAATGAATGGGAGATACAATTTAATGGATTTAGTTGAGAGGGAAAGCATGAAAATACACAAGAATATGAGCATAAATGTATGTGCAATTGGCCATGAGAAAGGAAATTTACCTGATAATGTGGATCTTGAGTCACCTGCATTCCATAAAAAATGGAAAAAAACAATAGCACAGGCAGCATAGAAGCTCAAACATTGTAACATATATCGCCCATATGTTTGGAATCAACTCTAGAAGAACATTTTGTACAAGAGCTAGCATTGCCTAAATTCAAATTTTTAGGCTTCTGTTCTGTAGAAGAAACAAAAGATCTCTACCTTCATAGGATTTACACAGTTGTCCCTTTCATATTGGTTATGCCGCTCCTTGTCTATAAGCAACTCATAAGCAGCCTGAATTTCAATGAATCGTGCTTCTGTTGTTTCTCCTTCATCTAAATCCCCACTGCCATCATAAACTAGGAGTAACAAGGAAATTTGAACGAGTTTCAATACAAAATGGTTGAATGATGGACAAGAAAATAAAGGAAGATATTACATTGATGTTCATAAATGGCCAAAAGTAAAGAAATCACATTCAATCACATCGAACACGCTTGGATGAAGCCTACCATAGATAACATATATTTGCAGCTTGCTAATTTAAGACAGAAATCACCGTGACAAGATGTTAAAGAGTTTAATAGTTTATGCTTTTGCTTTCCAATAATGGACTTCAATCCTGCAATGCTTTGTGGGTGGCCAGTAGTTGTTTTCTAACATCTCATTTCAAGCAACTAACACGAACAAGCGTGATCTAAGACAGATATTGTTTCATCAATTATTATGGCAGCAAAGGATTAACGAGGAAGGAGAACCGCACTAGAACTGCGCCCGTTCATTCTCGTTCTTCCCCTTTGAGCAAAACTGAGCACCTGGTGGCACCTAGGAGGCAGACCTAATGAATGTGGCGCATGGACTCCATGTGTTCTCTGGTAGTCGTGTTTGCTTTCCATCTGGCAGATGGTGCTTTGGTGCATGGACTACTTACGGCTCTGCAACACTTGGTCACCTGCTTTAAATATTTGTTATTTTTAAATATTAGTATGACCTCAGTAAATCCAATTTTGAATTTGAAATTAGCAATAGGGCTTGGTACAACTTTCTATTTTTTAAACAAGAAAGTATTCAAATTAATCTTGACCCAGATCTCATAATGTGGAGAAATAATTTGTTTTCTTTTTTGAAAAAATAAGTTAACAAAGCTGAGTTCCATTGTGGCTCTATGCTTTATCAGTCACATATATTCTGGCATTCATGCATATACTAATATGTTCTAACTTCATGCTTTATATGAGGCACTTGTATTCGAACTTCATATATGTTATTAGGTATTATTTGTTTTCACTTGCGAAACTCACATTCTCAATAAAAATTTAAAAAATGATGAGAACTCGCATTCTCACTGTTAGCCCTAGCAAATGTAACAATTCTCCATTCTATAAAAATGAAAATACATTTATCAGAAATTATAATACTGCATGACCATGTCAAAAAATCTTGGAAAGACTAGATTTACTATATAAACAGCCACTCATTCTTGACATCTTGGCAAGACTAGATTTACTATAAAAACAACCACTCAATCTTGAAACCTTCCTGTATGTGTCAACATATATTTCAAAAATAGCTATGCTCTGCTCATATATAACGAGATCCCACTGCTACTAGCTTTGTCCATTGTTCCTTGGAAACAAGTCAGTTTTAGTCTATTGTTCCATGGAAACAAGTCAGTTTTATACTATTGATAGCCTTTTATGGATACCTACTCCAGTCAGCGGGGAAACCCATCACCCTACCTGGAAGGTTCATTCGCTTTGGACACCAAAACAAAGTCATCAATCAATAAATTAATAAATAAACGAGTTGTTGCTACTGTTAGATGCATAATAAAAAGAATGTAGAAACATAAGTGAAGCCAAGAAGGAATTAGGAAACCATGAATAGAAACATGGGCAGAAAAGGCATACTCGATTCAATTCATTAGCAATGTACATAGAGGTACATATATATTTACAATACCATAACTGTCTATTTAACTGACAGACAGTTAGGAAATATAAACAAAATTATGATTAGTGGTTTTAACATCCCCCCTTAATCATAAGTTTGTCCTTGCCGGAAAAAACTGCCATTACTTGACGATCAACTATGTCAAGTAAATTCAGAGAGTAAAAAACCAAAGTCTCTGACACAAATTAGTAGAAGATGAAGGCTTTTGCTAAATTTGTGGTTTTAGGATGACCACTAACCAACCAAAGCAATCAAGTGGTTTTAGGAATACCACCAACCATGTCAATCTAGAAGTTCAAAAGACTTTTGTTGACCTCGCAAACTATAGGTCTCTTGTTTGCGTCTCTTGTTTCTGACATTCATTTTCGTCTCTTGTTTCTGACATTCATTTTCCCCCTGTCAGGAACAATCTCACCTTAAAAACAAATATCAAATGGGCCTTGGTCTTTCCCTCAAATCAACAAAACATAAAGAACCATCAACTGTAGAAATTGCACCCTGCAAACTAGGTTGTACATGAATATAAACTCGCTGATAAGATCTTTCCAACAACTTGGCTTCCAAACACCAACGCCAAGTACCTAACCACTCAAAACTTATTTGTTTCCGCTGAAGATTCTTGTTTTTCTGATAGTGGTGGGAAAGATGATTTTTCTTCCCACAAAGGCTACAGGGGTGAAGATCAAAACAATAAGACTCAACATGGCCAACTCTATGACAATGGTGGCACTTAAAAGATCCTTTGCTCAAGTTATCAACTGCAATATCATTATGTACCTGATTAATGTCTGCAAATTCTTCCTTTTGATTGGCATCAACCAGAAATCCTCCACTCACAAAGCTAACTGGTTTTCTATAATCTGGAATATGGAAAAGATTATCACAGTTTTCATATCCTAAACCATATTTATTTCTTTTAAACAACAATTCTTCCCACAGCCTTACAAACTTGGTCGCAACTCCACATTCCTTTGTCTTTGCAATGTTTTTATCTTCAGTTTTCAAAAAATTTTCATTTATACTAGGATTTTCATTTCTTACCCTAGTGTCTACAAGAAACAATTTTCCATTGAATTCACTAATTTCTTTCATATTTGAAAAATGCTCGCTGTCCTCTTTTTCATGATCAACATGTTGCTCTTGGAGAAGACTCAGTTCATCAGATAATAACTTGTTTTGTGTTTTGAACATATCGATTTTTCTGTGCATGTTTTGCAAACATGTAATAACTTTGTTAAATATTTTCTTGTTCACAGAAATTGTAGATCCTGGAGTCGCGTTGAGCGATGACTATAGTAGATGGAAGAGTTCTTCCATTCTGGCCATTTAGATGTTGAGGGTTTCTTATAACTCAACACTTCTCTATTTAGATTTTCTTCCTTATGGGTGTTGAATTCAACCAAAAATGCACCCAATTACAATCATTTTTCAATTCAACAATATTTAATACTCACTAAAGAAACAATAGTAAGTACCAAAAAACTTGCAAAAACACAGAATGCAAGGATAAAAATCGGAACAGGCACAAGTTCAGAAAAGGTGTTGAATTGTTTTTTTTTTTTTAATTTTGAATGTTGAAAAATTTGTTTTAATTTGTCTGCATATTCAAATGTCAGTGGCTGCAATCTTCAAACTATCTGCAATATCTTCAATCTGTCTACAATATCTTCAATCTGGTTTCAATAAAGCAAATTCTGAACATGTTCTCTGCAACAGTTTGGATTTTCTTCACTTCTAGCTTCAATGCGGCTTCTTTCTTTCTTACAATTTTCAAAAAAAACTTATTTTAGTTTCAGCCCAGACTACTTTATAGTTTTCTCTTGACGCTATGTTTCAATACAACATAAATGTTTTTAAGAAACAATTTCAATTTGTATTCATTATTTTTATGCAACAATTTCTGATAACACAAACGCAACGATTTTCAACCTTCTATATAGCCACCTTCCTTCAGGACAGATTCTTCTTAATTTTCCTTGTACCAATGCTTCGCTGCAAAATTCTGATTGGAAAGTTTTCTTCACACATACACCTTAATACAGACTGATTTTTTTTTTAATCCGTAAAGTGGATACAAATGGTTTCACTGCTACCTTCCACTCCACAGATCAACTCACATTCTTTAATGGAATTCTTTACCATTTTATTTTCTTCAAAATACTAAAAACTCACTTTCATTTTATTTTCTTTTTCTTCAAAATTCACTTTCAATAAAAACCAATAAAATCCCTGTCCTTAAATGTATACCAGTTTTTAAACGAGAAAAATCCTTTTTCCTTATCTTCAATAATGGGGTAAAATATTTACAAGAACTTTTTTTAATATCTCCTTTTAATCTGACTTCACACCAATGCTTAAATTTTTTTATCATGTATCAACTTACTGCTGTTTCATGGACCAACTGCTGTTTCCTCGAATCTTCACAAATTCTCCGATCCGCATTTGGTGTGGACGACCGGGATGGGTCTCTTCAGAATTCTCTCATGTGGTCATTCTTTATTCAACGGTCAACGAACATACTTTCTTCCAAACAAACAGACTTTTTCTTCTTTTTAGGCAGCGATTCCCAACTTTGGATCCTTTGAGGTACATGCAACTGTCTCTTTTCTGCTCTCCTTTTCTTTTCACTGATCAACAACTATTCTTTTTTTTTCTTTCGAAATGCTGGTCGGTTAAGCTTTCTTCCATTTGCTGGTCGAAGGTCATCATACGCTCTGAATGTTCACACGAACTCTCTCAATCAAGGCCACTGATCTTATGGTGCTCTGATACCACTGTTAGATGCATAATAAAAAGAATGTAGAAACATAAGTGAAGCAAAGAAGGAATTAGGAAACCATGAATAGAAACATGGGCAGAAAAGGCATACTCGATTCAATTCATTAGCAATGTACATAGAGGTACATATATAGTTACAATACCATAACTGTCTATGTTAGATGCATAATAAAAAGAATGTAGAAACATAAGTGAAGCAAAGAAGGAATTAGGAAACCATGAATAGAAACATGGGCAGAAAAGGCATACTCGATTCAATTCATTAGCAATGTACATAGAGGTACATATATAGTTACAATACCATAACTGTCTATGTTAGATGCATAATAAAAAGAATGTAGAAACATAAGTGAAGCCAAGAAGGAATTAGGAAACCATGAATAGAAACATGGGCAGAAAAGGCATACTCGATTCAATTCATTAGCAATGTACATATAGGTACATATATAGTTACAATACCATAACTGTCTATTTAACTGACAGACAGTTAGGAAATATAAACAAAATTATGATTAGTGGTTTTAACAGCTACGTAGCTTGCTACATCGTCAAGAAAAATATAAATAAAAAATGAGCCTTTACAACCTAGATTGCCAACCAAGTGCAAAATGAGTGGGAATTATTAACGTGCAACAGTTTACTCGGTTTCATTTTGTCAGTTTACTGGGTTTCAATTTGTGATTAGAAAAAAAGATTTCGAGAAAGTGGGGCACACTTTGCAGCCTCATGGGATTACAGATCGTTTGTGGGTTTGCTATGAAATCTGTTGTTAATTGACATGCTTTCCAACCATCCCATAGCTGGGAACACATAGCTGGCAAAACATACCTTGAGATTACTAATGTTGACATCCAACACAAGACTTCCATTTTGAGCTACTTACCATGCATCGTTACGATCAAGTCTATCCATACATCATCTACATTCTTAAGATTTGCCATGCATCAATACACATACGTTATAGGATCACATGCATTATCTATAGTCTCAAAGCAATAGGTAGGGACTTGCTGCCTTGCAGCCTCCCTTGTTTGAAATGAAAATATATAAGATAAGATATACTTATTTATTATAATTATAAGTATAAGATGCATGTATTCATTATTCTCAATGAATTGAAAAGTAGATCAATTATCATGGTAGTTGTATGTTTTAATATATTTAGTTAAGAGCACATCTTAGGTGGCATATCCACCATCATTTGTATCACAACTTGAATCTGCGTGCATTCAGTATCATACTATCTCAAAACTCCTAGAAATATGAGATATATGAATTCATTATTTTCAATGAATTGAAAAGTGTATTATTGAATTATGTTTAATCATTATTTTTCAATTAATGATAAGATGTATTATTTTATTAAGTATATTGAATTTATGTTATAATTTTTTTTTAATTAATGATAAGATGTATTACCTTATCAAGTACATTGAGTTTATGTCAAAATAATATCTCGACTTATTTATGATTCTTGATGATATTTATAATTTTAATATGGTAAATTAGAGTTATGTGTTTGTGAGTTAAATTAGAGTTATGTTTTTATGAGTTAAATTTGACTTGTCATCTATGGGTATCTAATGTACTTATAGTTTTACCTACAAGTTTACCCCTATTCGAGGGTTGGTTTGTGTTTTCTATGAGCAAACTCATCTTGTGGCCATTCCATGCCAAGATTTTTTAGGTGGGTGTAAATAGCCAAAGATCACTTTTGCAAGGTTATTTGAGATTGTGGGCTCCTCTTGCAAATATTTTACTGTGGGGCTTCCCATTGTTTTCTCCTACTTAGAGCCCGTGTTAGAGTCACAATGTGCTTATAGAATTATAGGTGGTGCTTGTATCAAGGTACTGCCACGTTTTAGACCATGTAGTGAACCTTTTAGACCCTTGACTATTTTTTGGTTGAATTGGAGATCCAAGCTTCTTTTCACTCTCATCCACAAACAAGATCATACAATTTTGATTATCCTTGGCCCTTTGTATTTTGCATGAATATTTTGGTGGCTTCATCCCATAGGTCTTGTTGTTGCATTAAACATACAACCATCCTTGGCAGTCCACATGGTTGTGGTGCAATACCTTTGAGGTCAAATTCAATCAGGAATGAAGAGAAATTCCCTCAAAACACATGTATGTTGATCTCAATATTCTCCACATCGATGATCATCATGAACTTTCCAATGGTTTCAAACTCCAATGTCCTCCTCTATGGATATAATATATTCTAATACTACATGGCACACTCACATATGGATTTGTAGAGCTGCTAAGAAACTCACCATGGTAGAGAAACACTATGGACTTGAACCTTCTCAACGTCAAGACCCAAATTCTTGTTATAAACAATGGTTCCATTATATTGTTTTCGCTTGCTAGTTGAATGATTATGAAGGGATTAATATTGCATTAATAGTTATTGGGAATCATTAATCCATTTGCAAATACTTGTGATACATGTTCTATGAATTTCACCCTATTTGTTCTAGTACTTATTCAACACACAAAGCAAATTCGAGGAAAGGTTGCATTGGGTTTGCAAATCTCTACCCCCGTTCCTTTCTCCTACAAGTGATAATAGTCTATTGGTGGATGTTTCTATATTTTATTATCTTTGAGGAACCTTACAAGGACATTAAAGGCACTCTTCACAAACAATGTCAATGATCATTCATGATTTCCATTTTGGTAGTTATCTTTCGTGCCAACAATTTAAGTGTTGTAGCACATTTAACTTTATGAAATATTTTAATATGACGCTTTGGGTGATTATGGCTCCTAGAGATTTGCCTAGAACATTTGTAACTTTTTAAATTTGAAATCATTTTTGTTTTTCAATGAGTGCTTTTGAGAGTGGTGAGGATCATATGCCTCATTTTCTATCTCTATATATAGTGTTGACTTTGACAACATATTTTCACTTTCTTCATTTCATATAAGGTCATTTTTATTATTTATTTATATAGAATTATAATTTATTAAGAATTTCTATAAAGAACCAGTAGTGTCACATATCATTTGAGAATTTGTAATCTCAAATGATATGTGACACTTTTCACTTTTTTGGGTATATTCTTTATCATTTTCATTTATGTACGGAAAGGTATGGTGCACATGAGTTGTTTCACATTCAATTCCATAAAGATATGCGTAAAACATTTAACTATCTTTTGTATATATATTAGATATTTTATCAAGTCTGTGTTTTCAAGATTCATTTTTTTT
Organism: Pseudotsuga menziesii; assembly: GCA_001517045.1. NCBI lineage: Eukaryota > Viridiplantae > Streptophyta > Pinopsida > Pinales > Pinaceae > Pseudotsuga > Pseudotsuga menziesii. The sequence goes on along the minus strand of LPNX010179009.1, from coordinate 93,210 downwards.
TTACTTTTTTTAAGTATAATTAATTTATGTAGATAACATGTTTTTAAATACTTGATTATTGCAACTCATACAATGTTTTTCTTAAATTTATTCCCCTTGTAATAGTGTTATTTGTCAATTTTATTCCCCACTTTTATCACAACTATTATTAATATCATAAAAACTTATTATTTTTCTACTTTCTTAAAAGGATTTTTAATTAGTCCTTATGTTTGGAAAGATTTTATATTTTTAATTTAATAAATATAATAGCATATTGTTGTAAATAACTTCACATGTATTTTATTTACATGTTTTTTCTTAATTTATAAATAAGTATCTTATCCAATCTTATTCTTATAACTTATATAAAAAAATGTTACCCATAATAGCTTTTATTTCTTGCTTTTATTTCTTTCTTGTGCATTTTTTTTTATAACTAAACATTTTTTTTTATAACTAAACGTATCATCTAAAGAGTGGATTCAAATGTTTTCAAAGTATGAATGGAAATTTGCCTCCATAACCACATACATACTTTCCTTGGAGACTTACTACATACATACCTGCCTTGGAGACTTATATGGAGATACAGCGACTTTAAATATTTTTTGTTTTGGTTGTTTGTTTTGTAATTAACTTCAATGCTTCCTTTCTTCTTTTAACTCCTAAATGATATTTATTGACATTATCTACATTAAACCAATAGATTATTATGATTCATTTTTTTCTTAGGATTCATGTTAAATTATATAGCCCCTCTTCCGTCATTCACGTTTTAATGATTAATTATTTCTCAAAACTCATGTAGAAAATTATATAGCCCCTCTTCCGTCATTCACGCTTTAATGATTAATTATTTCTCAAAACTCATGTAGAATTATATAGCCCCTCTTCCGTTATTCACGTTTTAATGTGTTTAGACTAAAAAACACTTTAAATGATATCTCCACCTTTAAGCGTATCGTATCCCAAATGGTATCGCCACCTTTACGTGTATTATATCCCCAAATTCTTATAAATATAATATGTATGTATATTCATTATTTTTATTATTTATTATTTTGTGGAAATTGTATGAGAAAGTAAGTTTATTTTCAATAATAAATATATTTTTTTTCTGGAAATTGTATGAGAAAATAAGATATATATATATATATATATATATAATTTGTTACCATATCCTTCATTTTTTGTTTTTTTGTGGTAGGTGATTTTTTTTAATTAAATAATTATATATATATATTGGAAATTACAGTTCATTTTTTACAATATCTTTAATTTGTGTTTTTGGTTATAGGTGACTTCGCGAAAAGACCAAGAACAGTACTGGATGAGGAGGAGCAGGAGGCAACCATATCAATACGTTTCAGTGAAGGAGTTTGCAGATGCATTTCAATCTTTTCACGTGGGCGCCAATCTGAGAGCAGAATTGTCAATTCCATACGATAAAATGGAATGCCATCCCGCGGCTCTCTCTACAGAAAAATACGGTTTAAGCAAAGCAGAACTTTTTAGAGCATGCTTTGATAGGCAACTTTTACTTATGAAGAGGAATGCCTTCGTACATATATTCAAATTCTGCCAGGTGAAAAGGAATGGGACGGGATCACTGATAGATAATATTTGAATTATCCGAATGTATTAGATTTTCACCCTGTACTTCTCAATACTCAAGAGATTTATTGCTTGTTTTGTCAGATAACTGCAGTCGCTACGCTTTCTATGTCAATTTATCTTCGTACAAACATGCATCACAGAAATCTGAACGACGGTTCTGTTTACTATGGGCTTCTATTTATGGGTTTGGTGATGAATATGTTCAACGGAATTGCAGGAATGGCACTGACGATTCAAAAGCTTCCTGTGTTTTACAAGCAGAGAGATTTCATGTTCTACCCTGCGTGGGCATACTCGCTTCCAATATGGATCACTGAACTTCCTTCTTCGTTAATAGAATCTGCGACGTGGGTAGCCCTTACGTACTATCCCGTTAATTTTGCCCCGAATCCAAATAGGTAAAATATTCTTTGAGGTGCTCTTCTTATTTCCGTTATACCGTTGATTTTGCCCCGAATCCAAATTTATGGATGCTCTTCCTGTTCCCCTGTTTTAGTTCGAATTTAATGAGTTCTTACCAGTCTTATGGGATATTTGACTAATTAGATACATAAATATAAAGAAGTATGTTTGAATTTTTTGACGAGATTTCCAGAAAACATCGAAATTCATAAATTAGCGTGCAAGTGCTTTCTACGATTAACCTAAATTTCATCGATGAAACCCTAATTTCAATGGTTGTACAGGTGTTTTCGACAGTTTTTCGTATACATCATCCTCCATCAAACAGGCTTGGGACTCTTTCGTTTCATAGCTGCTTTGGCACGGAATCTTGTAGTTGCAAATTCCGTGGGTGTATTCGCGCTCTTGATAGCGTTTGTCTTTGGTGGATACATTATATCGAAAGGTACAATATATTTTCAGAAACCAAGAGATTATCCTTGCAACCATGCTAATGGCGTTGAACATTCTGAGATTCACAAGATGCAATAAATAAATGATAGAAATATGAACCGGTAGTTATAATTGTTTCAACTCTTTACCAAACAGACGATATTAAAGGGTGGTGGATATGGGCTTATTGGTCATCCCCTCTTTCCTACGCTCAAAACGCTGTTTCAGTCAACGAGTTTCTGGCAACAAGGTGGCAGAAGGCGAGTTATTGTTTTATGTAACATTTTACAAAAGCAAATCAGTTTGCCGAATAAAAATTTAATTTGTGTTGTGTTTCGATGCAGCCAAACAACCCTTTGGGATATCAATTGTTGCAATCTCGTGGACTTTATACCCATAGCTACTGGTATTGGATAGGTGTCGTAGCGCTCACCGGGTTCGCTCTTATGTTTAATGTCTTCTTCACGCTTGCATTGCAATATCTAAACCGTACGTAATAATAATAATCAACTTAAAGTTAGGCCAGCGTTTTTCACTTTCACAAATGCCATCAAGCAATCCATACAAACCATTTCGGGAGAGTCTGTACCGTTTCTAACAGTGGATTAAAGTAGCCATGGAAGTTTTTCAACTTTAAACCTTTAGTATGCTTTAACTTTTCCTAATTGAGTATCAACTGATCTTATAGTTTGGATGTGATTTTTTGCAGCTATTGGAAGTCCGCAGGCAGTAGTTGCTGAAGACGAATTAGAAGAAGATCAAGAACGGGAAATGCAAAACCTTCCAATAAATACATCAATTTCGTTTTCTACACAGCCTCATGAAACCCAAACTTCTGGTAACATCATTTTCTATAGTGTAGATAGAATTGTCGTAAGTTATTAACCATAGCATTGGCAAGTACTAAGCAGCACCGTCATGCAGTGTCGACGGTGAGAAAAGGGATGATTTTACCTTTCCAACCATTGTCGTTGGCATTCCACAACGTCAACTACTATGTAGATATGCCTGCAGTATGTTCTCTTGGCCACCATATTTAATATGAATGATTATATCCGAAATCGAATTATTACTTGTAGATCCAGTTTATTTTTTCTATTATGCAGGAAATGAAGAAGCAAGGAGTTACCGAACAAAGACTTCAGTTATTGCGAGACGTGAGCGGATCATTCAGGCCTGGAATACTCACTGCTTTAGTTGGTGAAAGCGGCGCCGGAAAAACCACACTGATGGATGTTCTTGCAGGGAGGAAGACTGGAGGATACATCGAAGGATCGATTACAATTTCTGGCTATCCTAAGAAGCAGGAAACTTTTGCAAGGATTTCTGGATACTGCGAACAAACTGATATTCATTCACCATTTGTTACGGTTTATGAATCCCTCGTTTATTCTTCTGGGCTTCGTCTTGGCCAGGAGGTAGATTCTAAAACAAAAAAGGTATGTAAAATCCAAGATAAGTTTAGGTCAATTGAATAATATAGTTGGTTGATCTTGATCGTGAACGATATTTCTGTGTAAGCAGTTGTTTGTGGACGAAGTAATGGATCTTGTAGAATTGAATAATTTAAGTGGTGCTCTGGTGGGATTCCCTGGAGTAAATGGTCTCTCCACGGAACAAAGAAAGAGATTGACAATAGCAGTTGAACTGGTATCAAATCCTTCAATAATTTTCATGGACGAACCAACATCTGGACTGGATGCAAGGGCTGCAGCTATTGTTATGAGAACGGTTCGAAACACTGTCGATACTGGACGCACTGTTGTTTGCACGATTCATCAGCCCAGCATTGATATATTCGAGTCCTTCGATGAGGTACATACATGTTATGTCTAATCTTTTTTAATTTACATGTTTCAATTTTAACACACTTGATACATTTATTTTAATTTTGTTACCTGCATTCACTATCATGACACTAGCATGTCACCCAGCTAGACTTGATAGAAGTCAGGTTAATTCCAAACTTTTAGGGAAAAGGAGAGTAGTGGAACGGAATTCAAAGAGACAACAGCTTTTAGGGAAAGAAAAAACAGAGTTAGTTGACTGAAACAGAATTGAAAGAGACAATATAGTAATCATATTTTCGTGTTGTGGAAATGCAGCTAGTGTTGATGAAAAGAGGAGGACAGATGATCTACGTGGGACCTCTTGGTCGCGAATCACAAGCACTTGTGGACTACTTGGAGGCAATTGAAGGTGTACCGAAAATCACACCTGGTTACAACCCTGCTACGTGGATGCTGGAAGTAACCAATGTCACTTCAGCAATTCGTCTTGGAGTTGACTTTGCAGAAATCTACAGAAATTCATCCCTCTACCAGTAAGTCACTATTTATACAGCGGAAAGATAATCTTTTTTATTTGACTTTTAATACAGCTCAATGGTAATCCATTTTAGTTTCTGCGCAGACGTAATGAAGCTCTAATTCAAGAAATTAGTAAACCTGTCCCTGGCTCAAATGATTTGAGCTTCAAAAGCCAATTCGCTCAACCCTTTGCAGCTCAAACCATGGCTTGTCTGTGGAAGCAGCATTGGTCTTACTGGCGAAATCCTCAATACAACAGCGTTCGATTCTTGTTCACACTTGCATGTGGTTTGCTTTTTGGCACCACATTCTGGAGAATGGGCCGGAAAACGTAAGCATTCGTTTCAGCTACCAAGAGTATAACACTTCAAATTAAAACTCTGGTTAACCGAACTTAACTTCGGTTCTTATTTATTATTTATGGATGGTTATAATATTTTCCAGGCACACGCAGCAAGATATATTGAATGCAATGGGATCCATGTTCGCCGCAATTCTGTTCC
>LPNX010179009.1:60507-74046 GCA_001517045.1 Pseudotsuga menziesii | reverse complement strand
CCAAACCCGCGACTCAGTCGCCGCTGTCAGCTTTGCCTGCCGCGCCCAGACCGCGCCTTTAAGGCCGAAACCCACGACCATATCGCCGCTGTCAGCCCTATNATACACTCCCCCATAGAGAATTCAAATCTCACTATATAGCATGTTATATAAACAAGGTTTCCTTGAATATAAAAAATCTCTATATTAAAAACATAAAAAAGATATTTATTTGAAAAAAATAACAATATTAGTTTCGCTGATAAAATCACTTGTTCACACATAAACGGGTGGCTTTACACCTGAAACCCACTGTCTAATGAAAATTTTGAGTGGTGAGCAACGTTCAAAATTGAACCCTTCCCAACCCTTCCAAAGGGTTCTAGACCTTCCAAGAAGTGTAAAGTTAAAATTACCTTTCAAAAAAATTTAAAATATGATTTTTACCCTTTCAATTAAGAAGGGAATAATTTATATCAACATTTCAAAAGAAGGAAAACATTTGAAATTACCCATCCATATAAATTTCTCAAGATGTTAAAATTTCTATCCTATAAAGTTCAACTCATCATTCAAAATATTGGAAATATGATAAATTATAATCACTCAATCACTCATGCCATGCACTCACTGCTTAGTTATGCAAGACGAACAATAATCATTGATGACTATGAGACACTAGCCATCAAGATGTGACTCTGAATCTCAAGTCACTTGGGGCTGCAATCTACAGTGTGTAAATGTGTCAACAACTACGACTATAACAAAAAAGAACTACTAGTCTACTACTAGGCCTGAAACGAGCTCAAAACTTTGTGCCTACTACCTATGTGAAACTTGCTACCAATGTCCACTCTTTTTTTCGTCAAAATGAAATTCAAAAGGTCAGTTTGATGGGTCCTTTTCTATAAGAATTAATTTCTTGCATGAATATCATGGACTCATGACAACTATAAACAACACTCGATGTCATGCAAATACAAATAATGACATGTAGCTAGGATCACAAACTATGAAGAGGTCGATTTATGCATTGCTATAGAGAAGTGTCATTGGGCACATGATATGGAGAAACAATGGTTATTAATTAAAAAGAAAAAATTGTTGGCTCAAGAATGGTCTTTAATTTGATGGGTGACATGATCGTGATGTAATCTCCTTCTGTCCTTCCAAATATTGTGGTTTCTCACAACATTTGTCCTCAACGCCACCAAAATACATATAAAAATTACTTGTCTTTACATCCTCTTCCCTTTAAATCCTCATCTCATAGTCATAACTAAGGATTATTATGCATGCACATCCTCACCTTATAATACGAATTGGGTCAAGGCGTAGATACAACCATAAAATATTAAATGTGTCAAGACGCAAAGAATCAGAGACAAGTATAAGTAAGTATTATAATATTAAATTTACCATATAAGTCTTTAATTAACAATATCAACTAACATTTGACACGTTTATGATATTCTTATCACTCCTTACAAATGTGATTGCAAGGCATTATTTGAAGGTGAAGTCCATAATTTTAGGTCTTCTTCCTCATTAGCATGCCTTTTGGTAAGACAATAAAGAGGGTAGTGGCATACATCGGCATGGAAAACAATTTCAACATAGAGCTTTGCTAACTTGCTTGGTATGTAGGATATTTTTTTTTAATGTTTTCTGAGTTATGTATTATTTCCTGTTAGGTGCCCATTCCTTATCATTCTTAGATCTCTCAAGCTTGGATTGCACTAGAATGCCTCAATATGGTTAGGACATAGTCTAATTAGTTTTTTTTTGTATAATGAAGTGTGCTCCAACTTTAAAAAATACAATAGAATAGTTGTTATGTTACTGAACTGTAAAATTAATGATATAGACATGACAACTTAATGTGTTCAAAACAAGTTTTTTTGAAAATATATCATTTTTTAATTTAAATATTGAGGAGTGTTCAATTATTAAAAATTGTAAAAAATTGAAAGAACAATATTTATTTTTTACATTTTTTTAGTGAAATATTTAGTTAAGTTATACTTATCTTATCAATTGAAGTACAATTACTTATTTCACCTTTCATTGGGCTCCAAGAATAAATGCCCCATTTGAAATTAAGATCCACCCTTCACATTTGATCACCGGTGAGTGGCGGGAGCACCACAATTTGATATTAATACCCACCCTTCAAATTTGATTGCTGGTGGTGAGTGGTGGGAGCAGCGTCACCCTTCAAATTTAATTACTGGTGGTGCGTGGTGGGAGTAGCATCATGGAAATGAACTCAATTCCAAGTACCTTTAGGCGTTGGTAAGAAAAATGGTTTTGTTCGTTGGGACGATCTTTCACCCCCTTCAACTCTGATTGTTTTCCACTAGTATCAGTGTTCAAAGTCAAACACATTGCAATGCTAACGCTCGTCATGCTCAATCCCACCATCTCATAGTGCTATGTACCGAGGGACGTTTGAAGGAGGCTCTACACATTTTAAATATCACAGACAACTATGTCCACAATTCTCACACCTGTGTGTGTCTCTTACAAGGTTGCATTAAGATGAAAGCCTTACTAGAGGCCAAATTAGTCCATGTTCATATCAATCAGATGGGATTCATGGTGGGCACAGTTTTCAGCAATACCCTTGTCAAGGCGTATGTCAAGTGCGAAAATGTGGTGGATGCTCACAGAGTTTTCGATCAAATGCCTGAGTGAAATGTGTGCTCTTGGACTGCCATGATTGCAGGTTATACAAAACATGGATTTTATCATGTGAGGCATTGGCAATCTTTCACCAAATGTAAAAAACAGGCATCCAACCCAATCAATTCATTTTTGTTTCTGTTCGTCCAGCCTGTGCCAACCTACCATCCCTTGCCTAGGGTCTGGAAATACATCAACATATAATAAGATGTGGATATGAGTCCAATTTTTTTGTGATGAGTTCCCTCGTAGACATGTATGCAAAATGTGGGTTTACAGAGAAGGCATGTGAAGTGTTTGACAAAATGCATCAAGGAGATATTGTCTCCTGGACAGCAATGGCTGCAAGGTACACATAGAATGCGCTTGTTGATGAGTCCCTTAAACTGTTTAATGAAATGCCTCAAAGAAACATGGTCTCATGGAATTCAATAATTGCAGGGTTTGCAGATAATGGTTTCATGGACTAGGCCCTGAAACTGCTCAACGAAATGCCTCAATAATTGTTTAAGGCAGTGCTTGGGTGGGCACTATAAGATCTTTGGGGTTTGAGAAATTTTAGGTTTTGGAGACATAAAGAGTTAATTAGATAAGGGGAAATTTTTAGATATTGAGATCAAGTATTTACTATAATTCCATATTCAGTGAAATGGTTCAATGGTATAAAAGAGGCAAGTGGAACCATTTTTAATAAACCATTTGAATCAAACATCAAAGTTCATAAGTTTCTTGTAATAAGCATGATGATTTATGCTCGTGCGTTACTCTAATTGTAGATTTTATAAACCAAACCAACTTGATGGGTTCTACTTTTGCAGGTCATTTCCTATTGACAAATTTGCTGCTTGATAATATTAAAAAGACTGCAAAAGAGACTGGAGTTGAAGGACGGATTGTAATCTTTCTTTCGTTGCACACTTCCTTACGTATGATTAAGGGGTACGGTTCAATACAATAAATGATGAGAGTGGGTGAGGTTACTTGTACATGTCTTCTCAATGTAGTCCTTAACTTGATCAGTTTGTGTTGCATACTTAGTATAGAAACCGTAGAACGTAGGATACTAGTAATGTATAGAAAATTCATTCACAAATAAGTAAGTCTTAAGATCCCTTGTATCATTTGATACAAACTTAACATTGTAGAGCTCTCTGCTGCTTTGAATCCAACTATCTCCCATGTATATTATGTTATGTTATAACATTTAAAAATCTATTTTGGTTCAGATATTCAGATAAAAAGGCATACGGGCAATCCAAATTAGCCAACATTTTGCATGCCAAGGAGTTATCATGACGCTTAAAGGTATGGTTCACTAAATTTCTCGAGTGTTGATATACAAATGTGATCACTTGTTTTTTCATGCTGCATGTGCATCTCTTGTAGAAACTAATGCTCTTCAGATATTTGATAGCAAATGGAAATGCTGGAGAATGACACTAAATTCTTGTGGATACCTAAAATTGAAATGCTAGACTATTTATACTAGTGATTGCTATTACTTTAATGTATCACTAGATACAGGTAAAGAGAAAAAGTAGACATGAACTCTTTGATAGCTAGTGGAAGGAGTGGTAAGTGGCACTAAATTCTATGCAAACCTAAGGTTGAAATGCTAAACTAGCTACAGAAGTGGTGAGTGGCACTAAATTCTATACAAACCTAAAGTTGAAATGCTAGAATTGTTACTATTACTCTAAATAGTAATCATTAGGGATAGAGTAGACCTAAATTCTTCTAAAAGAACGAACAAGAGAATTTTAGGATCCTATTTGCATGCTGCGCTGAACTCCTTGTTGGTTCTGATGCTATTGCATGTCGAGCAACTACTTCTTCTTGACAAAAGCAACGTTCACTTTAGTGATGTGTGTGGAATACTGTGAGGCCTCCATTATTTATATATGGCCTTGCATTCATTTGTCTGTTCATTCTCTGAGGGAAACTCCCTTGCATTTTTCTAGTAGCTTCCACCAAACCACGTCAGAGCTTGTTTGTCCATTCTCCCAGTAGAAACTCCCTTGCATTTTTCTAGTAGCTTCCACCAAACCATGTCATATATTCAAATTACTCATCAGTCATTCTATTGGTCTAGCTCTCGTCATTATCTTAAAGCAAAGATATTCCTTGTTCCTTGTTTCCAACCAAGTTCTGGAGGCCTTCTATTGTCCCCACTAGTCTGAAACTATTTGCAATTCTCTATCCGTAAGTTGAACTAAAGATGGAAGGTGTGCATGTCGTCTGCAAAATTAATTTACAATCCCAAAGTTAACATCTATTAGTGAATTGGAATTCACAATTACACACAAAGTATTGTAATCTAAAGGTTATTATTTTCATGGAAAATTTTGAGAATTTATATTTTCTTGTAAGTTCTCAAAACTTGTTTATTCTTTTATAATTCTTAAAATATCAACTATATGTTAAAGTTATGTAGCTTCAAGACCCATTCTCAGAGAGGATGGTACCCTAGTAAGTTAAATAGGGTAGAGTAAGACTCTAGAAGGTAGCCGAGGGCCTCCAGTAGTCTTTTGGGATTCTTGGTCTGGGACCAAGTAGGTAGGTGCCATGGTAAAGTCTTTGACATGTGGTTAGGTCCCCTATATGTCTCTAGGGTATTCTAGTTTGGGACCAAACTGTTTCTTGGACATAAGGTCCAAGCAGATTCTGCAGGATGAGATAGAGACTTCCTTTTCTGGGACTAGGCAGATACTTGGTCTGGGACCAAGCAATTTCTACTCAGCCGTGACCACTTACTGATAGATTGTGTGCTGTTTGGATCTACCTTATCTCAGGCGTGTTAATTCTCAACTGTACTGTGACTATTTTATTGAATTCTTTTATACCGTGTTAATTCTCAACTGTACTATGATTGGTTTATTGAATTCTTTTGTGACAGATATTTACTGGGTCTGAGATATTTACTGAGTTGTGTTAACTCTCAGCTGTACTGTGACTATTTGATTGAGTTCTTTTGTGACTGAGATATTTACTGGGTTATGTTAACTCTTAGTTGAACCGTGACTATTTCTCTTGTGACTTTTTTATTTTGACTGAATAAGACTGTGGTGTCCTATCCTAGCTGAACCATGACTTTATTAAACCCTAAACCATGATTTTAGTAAACCCTAGACTATAAGTCAATAAGTCTTCCAGAAGGAGTTGTGATTATTAGAGTGCCTTATTTGTAATTAGGGCTGAGTTTAATTAATAACTAATATTTCCAAATCTAATTTACTAATTTAGTGGCTTCTCTTACCCTATTGAGGTATGACTCTTACCCTAATCTTTGTGGTACATCTTATGGTAAGTTGGCATTGTTTTGGCTGATTTTTCATCTATTTCTGAAGTGTTATTGACTGCTGTAATTTCATAACAAAAGTAAGATATTGTGGTTATCTATTCCAGAATTGATTATAAAGTACTTACTCCTACCTCCTGCTAGTTTCATATATATGCTTTGTTGTTATTATTCCATAATGCACTGGCCTTAGCCAAGAGATTTAAGATCCTCAATTGACCTTAGTTGTCCACTTGTATTTGGTAGGCACTAGTCACAACTTTTATGTCCCTATAAAATCTTAGTTCTTCTTTCTTTTAATGTATTAATAGATCCAGAATTTTTTGTAACTTACATGCATTAAAACCAGTACTGGAAGAGTAAATTCTATGGTAGATTCGTGGTTGGAAATCACCTTTATAAATCTGTTCCAATTCACTACTAAAACTTGCTTTAAAAACAGAATTAAAGGTGTCATTTGAAGGCTAATTTCTTGGGTTGAAAGTTTCAGATTAATAAGTGATTGACGTTTCTAGATATAACCTATGTTTTAGCCTCATGTGTACCTCATCTCACATCTATTTAAAGGTTAAGATTCTCTACTGTTACAAACCTTAATCACTGGTTGGAAAAATGATATTATTTTCAAATTTATAACATAATTTCATTTATTGACTTGGATCTGGAATTTGAGACATTTCATAAACATTAATCTATATTCAACCCCTTGTTCTGGAATTTGAATTACTAAAGATCATCAAAAACAGATCTGAACTTCAACATTTAATATCAACTCAATTTACTGCAAGAATTTACTCATAGTTGATCTAGCAACCTAAGTCATTCTGAAATTTCATCTATCTTTAAAACTTAGTTGCTCTCAAGGAAGTGCCTCATGTGTTGGATCATCCAACCTAAAGTGAGGGAAGTAGTTGCTTAGGTGACACTGGAAACTCTTATGAGTTACACTTCAGCTTAGAACCTTGTGCCTTTGCACTAAAGGGTTCTAGTTTGTGTGATAATAGGTCAAAAATGATATCTCATCTACTTTATTGGATTTTGCTGGAGCCATGGTCAAAGATGAGCACTCTCCTATGGTTATGTATATATATGTATGTGTGTGTATAAAATGTGTACCGTTCTAACAATTCTCTTCTTGGCTTTGCATACCTGCCTCTTGTGTTTAATTGTCTGTGGGTATATTTTGTATTGTCATTACTGGGATCATATCAATGTACCCATTACACCTGTCTGTCTCACCTACACCATCTTTCATTATATCATTTTTAATATTTGGATATGGTAATGGTGGTTTGATCGCCTACTTGCCCTTAACACTAATTTCTTTTATTGACATTATTACTAACTTGGTCACTTATTTAATATTGACATTAGTATTGAAGATCGTTGTTTGCTCCTAAAACATTGTTGCATAACTATATGAAAATGTTGATGATAAACACACTTAAATCCAACTATATTGGCAGCCAACTTGAATGTCCCGAAGCCTAGGTGGTTGATCTCTATGGATAAATGGATGTTCAAGAGGCTTGTGAGTCTTTGATTCCATGCTAAAGCTGGGTATGAACATCAGATTAGTTATTCAACTGTAAAGATAATCCCAAAGTTTAACACAGGTGCATGATAAGCTAATTTCGAAGTCCTATAACTGATTTCACTGCTTCCACCACTTTGGGTTGCTGTTTAGAAATTGGCTGATTTGCAAAAGTGCTTTAAAAAAAATCTCAAATTACACAATTTGTATTGAATGACGGTTTAAAATTGTAGGACCAGAGTTTTCATAAATGGTCATTTCCTTTTTCATTTTCATTTCAAGGATTTGTCTAGATAGTGGGAAATAGGTTGACATTTTATGTTGTCATGAATGAATAACGATGTCATTTTGCAGATGACGTGTTGTACAAGTAAATGCATGAGGAGTTCGTATCCTTGATGGTAGATACATGACTCAGGAATTGTGCATTGAAGTTCCAAATACTAATACAAGTTCAAGTTCTGATAATGCAGTGGTATTGGCTATGTCTATTAGGGATCCTTATGTGTTATTGATGATGACTGATGTAAGTATTCAACTCATTGTTGGAGGTTAGCATTTTTTATATTTGGTGCATGGTGTCCTGACTCATCATGAAGATTAAAATGCAGTATCAAGTATTGTATGAAGTGTGTTGTTATCAAAAGTATTGGCTGTTTTCTTATTTGGTTACTTGTAAGTTCAAATTTTGTGTAATGAGTGAATGCTTTTCACAAAACAGTTGACATATCTTTAATTTTTAAGTTTGTGCTTTTAGAAAACACTTCCTTCTGGAGTATAATACATAAATAGTCTTAGAAAAATTTCCCTTTAAACATATTAAATATCTAGTAATATCATTGAGATGACAAATCACTTATCGCAATCTAAATTGTTCACAGGAGTTATTCACTTGTAAATGATATGAACATACTTTCTAGCAATGAATTGACTTACCGGTCTCGTGTTCATCATCCTCCAAAGCATTTATTGATAATAGGGATGTTAGTATGTGGCAATTATTTTGGCTTGTAACCAACTTGAAGTGATTGGTTTCAGTGGTTGGATTCACTAGTATGGAATGATGACAACTCTTGCATTGAATTGTTTCATGCATTAAATACTCTTAGTAAAGGAGTAATACTCTTAGTAAAGTAGTGTCCATTCATAGATGGGTGCTATATATGATATATGTGTAATGGACAACACTACTATTTGTAGGTATATCAAGGTGTATTTTAATTTTAAGACGTTTTTCCAAACCTTAATAGTAGTGGTCTTCTAAAAAACACAGATTTTCTGGATTATCCTTTGAATACTAGAATTTCCTAAGGTGCATTTACAATTGAATTGTCAGACATTTTTTTTCTGGAACTGCTTACCTAGTTTCTGTGCAAACTCCAATTCTCAATTAGACATGGCACTCTACATCTAGGAAAAATAAGATGAATAGATTGGGAATTTGGTTGTCTATTGCTAGTGTGCTGGTAATTTAACAAGTCAAATTACTTATTCCTCCTGAAATTTAATTTAAATATTGGAAAATATTGACTGGACATCTGAATATTAATGTTGCAGTTAATGTCTGTTTTTTTCTATGCAGGCACTAGGGGAGAGCGCATATATGGTGGAATATTTGCAGGTCAGTTAGCACATTGGGACACCAAAGGCAATTTCTTGATTTTATCAATCCTTTTTCTTCTCTTTCTTTCATTATGAGATATGATTATTGAAACAAGTGTTTGAACATGGCATTTTATGGTTTAAATATGATATTATCTGCCAATTGATAATAATGGGATTTTAAAGATTATGGATTTTTTCATGAAAATATCTTTTTGTAGTGACCAAAATGGAAACCTGACCAATAGAGTAATCACACTGTCATATAGGTAAGTGAAATATGACCTATTTTATGATCGTGGTCAATTTTGTCTATATTATGAATGCTTTCTTGTTTACAATGCAAAATATAGATGGAACTTCTTTAGGGTGTTGATTTTGCATTCTAATGTTATGTGTATCCCCCTGGAGCTTCCATTTCCAGCTTCTTTGTTTCCTTATGTTAGAAACAGTGAACTCACTGCCATCAAGTATTCCTCTAACGTGGAAGGTTTTGCATTCATATTTAAATGGATGTTGTTCATAGTCCTTAGGCAGTTATAACCATTTCCAACATTTGCACAATGACTATAGAGTATAGTCCTATTCCCTGTCATAATTGTAGTTTGTTAAGTATATCTGATTCTATTCCTAAATCATGCTTGGTTTTCTAAATAAAAAGATAAAAAGATATCCTCATCGTATACTCTATGGCCCCGTGAATATGCTTATATCCAATGTTGTTGGGGATCATGTAGATCTATCAGTGCAAGCACTACAACATCACCTTGGGAAGAGAATAAATATTATGAATTGGCATCACAATATATCCTAACCATTTGTCCCTGTGGATATTCATTAGCTTGATGGAAGAAGGAACTTTTCTCATCCCATGGTGGATAGGATCCATGTGAAGCACCAACTATTGGGTTCATCATCCTCTTCTGATTCTCCTTATTGCTCCACTTATACATGGCTCTAGGATGATCATGCTTATCTACTATATCATTGGCATCCACACTAAGATAATTGTTGTAGATAGGTCTCATATAGTGGTACACTTATGGTTTCTAGGGAATACTGATTTTTGCAATCCCATTAAGCCAATTTCTTGAGTTTTGTTCAAAAATCCTAGTATTTTTCCAAGTTATGGATGTTTATATACCACTGTCAAATTTGTTAAGTATGGCTAGGAATGATTGTTTAGATACAGTCCCTTTAGGGTGTCTTTGTGCCACTTTAAATTGGTTTATGGAAAAGTTTGAGGTGAGGTGTTAGTGAGTGGGTAAGATAGGAATGCAAGGAAGTGACCTTAGGGTGGTGGGGGAATATGGGGGAGGAGGATGAGTTCTAGGATGGGGTGGAGGGATGGGTGAATGTGGATGGATGGTGTATTGTGGTCAGAGGGGGGAGGGTGGAAACATGGGAAATTGCAAGGGAGGGGGTGGATGGGTGGGGTGGGGGGACTGAGTGAAGGTTGTGACAAAGAAGGGGGAGCTATATGGAAGTGTGGTGGTGGATGGGAGGCAAGGGATGGATGGAATAGGGTGGGAGGGATGCAGGTAAAGGGACATGTATGCCAGGGGATACACCTGAAATATATGGTGGGAAAAAGGAATTTGCTAGAGAGATAGAGACACCGACGTGCCTATGTACTCGTACCTGCATACATATTCATGGCCTCATATATTAGTACATAAAAAATATAACTATATGAATCTAAGCCATCAAAATTGAAATTAAATTTATACTTTATTACAAGATACCTACTCACGAGGGGATCTGCTAATCCCCTGTGGGGATGGTTGGTCACTTAATCCTGCAGACACTTATTCATTTGAAAAAAAATATTTAGATTTAATTAGTGAAATCCATGATTAACCTGTCTGGATTCAATGATAGTTTGTATTGACACTTTTTCTCATAAATTCCCCTCTATAAAATTTTTATAGTAAGTTTTTTAATTAGGTTAGAATATGATCCGGATTTTGGTGGAAAAGGTTGTAAATTGTAATTATGTAAAATTGATTCCTCCAAAATAAATGGGTTCTTTTACTGATACAGCAGGAATTAAATGATTAAACAGGTGATCTATATCCTTCTTTGGTGTATTTTTATTGTTTGCAGATTGCCACTAAACCTAGTCCATTTTTGTTTGTAAATGACATATTTTTATTCGTTTGCAGATTGATGTTGCATTGATTGTTATGAACATCGTTGATCTTCTTTATTTTTTCAATTCCTTTTCATTTGTTCCCTAAGTGTGTAGGGGGGGGGCATTGAAGACTTGGAGTACACTCCAAAACCAAAATTTGAAGGAAATTTCAAAGTAGAAAATGTGCCAAATGAGGTATATCTGGCATTTACTGTTTACCCTAAGACTATAATTCTAAAAACAAGTATTGATCCCCTGGAAGTTTGCTATGTTTTCCAGACATAGATTCTTAGACGGTGGTTCAATCACATGCAAGAATTGAAGCCTGGGATTTATGTGACATATAATAGAGATTTCTTTGATTGACCTTTCGTCAAGAAACATGCTAAGCATCATGGAATGAAAATGAGTGATGAATGTTAATTTTCTTATCTAACATACTGGCATCTTATGCTTGCTGACTGTTGCTGGATTTTCGCTCAATTTTATGTTTAATTGGAAAAGGAGTTTACTATTCAGTGTATTACAATGAATGTATTGATCCACAGAGTGGACATCTCAGGGCCCCAATGTATACTATATTCTTGAAGCCTTTAGAAGTTTTTCTCTACCTCTTAAAATTCCTGCACTGTTTTGCAACCAAGGATAGGTTTTTGACCATCATTATAAATTTTGACCCCTCTATTCTCTAGCCACTTCATTTGGCAAGAACAGTCTGTGCTTACCTTAGTTGTTTGGCATTTGCAAGAGTGAAGTTAAATATCTACTCTACATCATTAATACTGATTTAAGGTAACATACTCTTTTGTTTCTTTGTCTCTTTGCTATATGAAGTGGTTATGTATTTGTAGGAGTAAATCTTATTCTATATCCCTTCCTTGAGCAAAGCTAGACTATTCTAAAAGTATTGAATGCCTCTTGATCAGCAAGTTTATTTATGTTATTTTTTTATTATCTTAACTATTTCCTTTGGTCCCCTCTGTTTAGAGACTCTGGAGGTTCAGTGTCCTCCATCATCACTTATTAAGATTGGGGATGTAAAGCACTATTTGCAGGAGAGCTCTTTCTTATACAGGGAGAAACTTATGCAGATGCTTATACAATTAGCACAATGCATATGGATGATAAACACAATTCTTTAGACCCATTTCATCTTAATCATGTCAGAAAAATCCACCCTTTAGAACTTTATTCTCCTCAAAATGGAGGTTAGGGACACAGGTAATGTATGGGGATTGCTTCATTCCACTTTCCAACTAATAGTCTCACCTAGAGAAGAACTGCATTGTGTTCAACTAGGAAAACTTTATTGCAAGCAACCTTTCTCCGACTCTCTAGAAAGCCAAGTCACATAGGAAGAGAGAAACAACCCGTTTTACATGGCATTTAGGTTAGAAGTTAGTTTAGGCCATTTCTAAGTGGGTAAGTTAGAACATGCGGGCATGGGATTACATGACCTTTGTAAATGTGGTTCACACTACCTGAGTTACTTGGAGAAGTGTGTAGGTATAAGTTGTGTTGTAATCAGCTACCCTTAGCACATGTAAGGTCTCTAGTTAAGGAACATTCTCTTGGAGTGTTCATGGATTGGTTAGATTGGAATTTGTCTTGTTAAGTGGTCCACTTGTAGACCTAATACAGGGTTTACTTGTAATTACTCTCTTCCTTATTCCATAAATAGAAAGGAGGGTGCTTCTCTTGAGGATATTAGGTTTTCTATTTTGCGAAAAGTAAAATTAAGAGTAGAGTAGTTGTGATAACTAGATGTAAAAGAAATAAACCAATAAAGGATAACAATTATTGTGATAACTAGAGTGGAAGGATAGTGATAACTAGAGTTAAACCGATAAAAAAAGGGAAAGAGTTAAAGCATAACTCTATGAGGCATCATATTTTCACAATAATTGTTGACTTAAAAATGTTTTATTTCAAGAAAAATATCCAATAAGCTCTCACAATAATTTCCCTGAAATGTATATCAGCTGAGATTGATATTAAAGTAGTAGAGAGAGGGTTGATTGGAGGCATGTGCAGTCAACCTTTTTCTTAATGACTCTTTTAGGCAGGCCTTGAATTATATAGTAAATCCTCTTACATTTAAGGTTAAATGATAGTTATTGGTTAAAGCATTCTTGTAAATGTATATTATTTTTGTGATATTTTGTGTTATGTAACTTTCCTTCGGGACATCTTTTGAATAGACTAGTAGAGAAAGAGTTTTGTTTCAATATAGTTTCAAATCGAGTTCAAAGCACAATTTTGTGGAAGATGAGCATGCCAGATGAATATGCTCAGGTAAGTATCAGA
>LPNX010179009.1:35175-60473 GCA_001517045.1 Pseudotsuga menziesii | reverse complement strand
GGAGCTTTTATATTTGCAGTTTTCTCATCAATTTTGTGTAGTTACATCAATTCACTCTCAATTTGTCTCAATTTGTAGTGGCGTTATTTATGATTTTGCAGTGGATTGATTATTCTTCATTCTCCACGAACATAGTTAATTGTATCTATGTATTTTCAGCAAATTTATAGGTTTGAAGTAGATCTGTTAAATAAATTAGCCATGAGTTTGCCTCCAGAGCAATCCTGTCCAAAGGAAATTTCAGCCGGTAGAGATGAGTTTGGATGGGGAGCCTATTGGAAAAAACCTCCAAGGCCTCCCAACAGAGCAATGACGAATGCCTTAAGAGAAAGGGATATCAAGGTAGTCTTTCCATTACCATGTCTAAGCTTATCCATATATACTGCCTTTTCTAAACTAATACCCTGAGACTGTTTTTGCAACAACAGGAACAACAACATCCTTCAGTGCATTGTGATGAAATGGAAATCTCATATTAGATTCTTTCCCTTGGACAGAGTCACAAACCCACATTGAATGGCATTGTTCCCTAAATGTGCACCTATTGAACTCTTAACACTTTGAATTATGCATAACTCACTATACCCAACTCTTCCAAACAATTTTTTGGCTAAAGGAACCTCTGGTGCATTGACCTGAATGCCGCTTTCCAAATCAAATCTATTGTATGCTCCATAATTTCTCCTTTCTAATTTGTAAACATACACATCTACATTTGAATGCACAATTGGTGTGTTCTTCTGTGTAGATGCATTGGAATCCAGAGACATAATTTGTGCTAATTGCTTCTGTGGCTTGAAGTTCTCCAACTCATCCATTTCATTACAGCAACGAAACTAAAAGACACACTACATTTCTAAATCTAAAGAAAAAGAGCCACCAGATGCAGCCATAAGTAAAGAACCCACCAAGCACAACTACGCCACCACCGCCATCAGTCCTGCCCTGATAGCCATTGTTGTAGTTCTAGGCAATGCTTTATTGGTGGTAAGTTACTACAATATTTTTTCCTTAAAATCATCCCTGGTGCAAAATGATATATTAATATACACAAATTTCCAATCATATACAGTAGTAGTGAAAAATGGAACATCGTTCCCAATGTCTATACAATGGCAACTCGTGCCTTATACAAAATATGGAAACTTGTGCCAAAATGCCACATCATGGCTACTGTTCATAGGAGGGCCTCTCAATCCTCCTGCCCACCCTCGGAGCTCCCAGGTGCACCTCTAAAATCGATCTTCCTCTTATTCAAACTAGAGGAAGCTTGATTCTTCTGGCTGCTTCGACCACCTCCCCTCGGGATCTGGATCAACAACAATCAAATGTCAACTCCTACAAGAAATTATACAAGTATAAAACACAATTTAAAAATCAAAATTACATTTTCAAATTTTAAATAGCTCACTTGAGATGAGACTGTAAGTGGTGACCGGGATACCCTTCTCAATGATCCAAGTCTCTCAGCAATGCCACCCTGCAACATTTAAACAATAAGGTAAGTCATACAATTTAATTCCTATGTTCATTTTCTTTAATATTGCACGATATTTTCATAAACTAATGAGTCTCTTCGTGAACACAACAAGATGATCCTAGGGACTGGAAGGTGGAGCAATTGGCTAGTCCTCAGGGGTGGCAAGTGGAGCAGTCAGCTGGTCCTCAGGGGTGGCAGGTGGAGCAGTGGGATGGAAAACCTATTCTGATGCTAGGGTGGATGGCATAGCAAAGGATGTAGCACATCGACGTTGGCTACGAAACTAGGGGGCATGATGGGAGAGGGCGTAGAATGGAGTGGGAGAAGTGGTGATGTATGATGATAAACGCCAACTGGATGTAGAATGGAACAAGCCACCCTAGAAAAGGAAATGAGGGTGGTGGGGGAATATGGGGGAGGGGGATGAGTTTTGGGATGGGTGAATGTGGATGGATGGTGTATTGTGGTTGAAGGGGGGAAGGGTGGAAATGTGGTAAAATGAAAGGGAGGGGGTGGATGGGTGGGGAGGGGGGAAGTGAGTGAAGGATGTGACGAAGATGGGGGAGCTAGATGGAAGTTTGGTGGTGGAAGGGTGGGGCGGGGGAGTGAGCGAAGGTTGTGATGAAGAAGGGGGACCTGGAAGGAAGGGTGGTGGTGGATGGGAGGTAAGGGATGGATATAATGGGGTGGGGAGGGATGTAGGGAAAGGGACATGTATGCCAGGGGATACACCTAGAATATATGGTGGGAAAAAGGAATTCGATGAAGAGATAGAGACACCAAAGTGCCTATGTACTCGAACCTACATACATATTCATGGCCTCGTATATTAGTACATAAAAAATATAACTATACAAATCTAAGCCATCAAAATTGAAATTAAATTTATACTTTATTACAAGATACTTATTGACGAGGGGATTTGCTGATCCCCGGTAGGGATGGTTGGTCACTTAATCCTGCAGACACTTGTTCATTTGCAAAAAAATATTTAGATTTAATTACTAAATATTAACTACATTGGATGACAAGATTAACTACTGACATTAAATTTAATTACTAAAATAAAAATACCTGCGTGTAAGGTGCCACGATGTCCTCTGCAGCTGCCATGGATCCATCTATGTTGAAGGAACCAACGTCCTCCCACTTGGGTGTTGGAGAATCAACACTGAATAGTTTTACATTAAAAAAAATCAAGTCATCAACATCTGATTCTAAGTTAAATTTATTATAAATTATGAGATTGCATAATGTATAATCAATACTTGAACATTAAATAAAACAATAACAAACCTGGTGTAGGTATCTCTCTGTGGCATGCTCCTGCATGGGAACCTGGGATGGATTCCCACAATGAGAACAATGATGTGGCACTGGTCCCATTGAGCTGGATTGATCATCTTGGCTACCACCTATAGCTGCTCTCCCTCACCCACCACCAGTAGACCGTGTAGAAGTCTGTCTCTCGAGGTGGTCCTGCTTGCTCTGCGAGGACATAGCCACAAATGTGGTATGCCTGAGAAGGTGTCATGTGGCATGTTTAACAGACTCATAGTTCTCATCTAGCCCGCTACCTAACCCAGGGGGTTGAGAAAGCGGGTTTGGCTCTCACCTAGGTGAAGGAGGTCCTCTGAGTGGGTTCCAGTGGGCGTGAGGTTGATCTTGGGATGAGCCAAAAATGATGCCCTAGAACTCGATGATGTCAAAGTAGTTTACATGGAACCCTAACACAAACTTAGACCATAGTTTCCTGAGAAAATACTATCGGACCTCAACATTGTTGCATGGAGGCTTCTCGGAAACCATGAACCATCTCTTCCTCCAGTTTTCTCTCTATGGTTGGTAATTACACCAGCCCATGCAAAATCACCTCTTCCCCACATCTGGAGGTTGTCCTGTTCTCGGATCTGTAAATTTTCTCCATAGTTGGGCTTCTTTTATATTCAGGTTTTTTATATCCTCTTTGGATATATACCAGTGCCATAATGTTGTCTCATTCAATCCCTCTCGGTCAAACTAGTTATCTCACTGTGGGCAATGTTGATAGAATCTATTATGTTTTCTAGTGATGTGGCGAGGGAAACCTGAGAGGGTTCCCTGGTGTTCTTCAGTTCATCACTAAAAATTCTTAATTGGTTTAAATCGCCATGTAATTCATCTTCGGGGTTTTCTTCATTTAATTCAGGGTTTTCTTCATTTAATTCAGGGTTTGGGTCCTCTGATTGGTTTGTTTCATTCCTTTATTAGGATGGTTCATTGGTATTTGTCATTATGTTTAGGTAATTTGTACCTGTAATATCAATATTTTCCCATTTCAATTCATTTTAAATTTTTTTAAATTTTGTATTTTATTTGAAAAATAATAAAAAACATCAAAATAAACAAAAAATGGCATTCCTACTCCATCTACCTTACTTCAATGTCGTGGGTGTTGTTTTAGCTTGGTTGGATACTTCGGTTGGGCTCCTTGGCCATTGTTTTCTCCTCGTTGGGGGTCATTTTCACCTCCTTGCGCGCTCACAGGTGTGTTGTGAACAAAAAAAAACTTTTCATTGTTTTTTTGTGTTTTTTTTAAAACATAGGGACGCGCGCATGTGCTTGTGTGCGATCTCACAAAACACGCACGTGTGTCATTGGGTGTGCGTGCACGCTCCTATTCCCCATGTTGGAAATCCAGCGTGGAGGTTCGCTACTATCGAAGTAAGAGAAGATGTGCGCATCCAAGGGTGCATGCGTGTTCTTGTTTTTTTCTGCTTGCGTGCTCCCATTGCATCATGTTTGGGTAGCAGCTTCTTGCGGGAGCCCGAATGCGACACACACACACACACACACACACACACATTACCCTTCTAAGAATAGATTAAATTGGCATGATTATGTAACAACATAGTTATGAGTAACATACAAGTCTATGTATCACTTGTTGAAAATTTTTACTAGCAAGGTTAAATTCCTGGTAAGAAGACATCGAGCTAAGGATGTTGAAGATAAGGCATGATGAGGTAACCTTAGTTGCCGAGTTAGAAATTTGATGTCAATTCAAGCTTATGCAAAGTAAGGTATGAACTTTTATTAAGTACAAGTCAATGAAAAATAGTTACGACTAATTTCTCAAGAAGATAATGCATTTATATTATACAAGATAAACCTTATTGCATCAAGGGTTTATAAGCATCCAAATGGAAATTTATTATAATATTTTAAAGTTTGCTTTATGAGATTATGATGAAACTAATTTATGGCAAGAAATTGTGATCAAAGAATGCATATGCACATGGTTACAAGTAGAATCACCACATGGGAAGTGGGAATAATTAATGGAAAAACTTAACATCTACAATGTGTAGGATTCCTTGTTTATCATGGAACATAACAAACTACCACCCCTGAAATGTATCCTAAATAAGGAATGGATTAGAATTTATTTAAAATGTAATTAGAGTAGTTAATCACTTAAGGGAATTCCATCGGAAATATTTTTTGACTGCATGCGAACCCATGTGAGGTAAACTGGTGTGGTTAATGATTTTGCATGGATAACGATGTGCGGTTAGGTAAAAATTTTGAATTTTTCATGCACGGTAGTAACCATCAGCAGTTTTTTTGACCCATTTCGATTTTACCTAGAACCTCCATCAGTGGATGTTTTGACCCATTTCGATTTTACCCAGAATCTCCATCAGTGGATGTTTTGACCCATTTCGATTTTATCCAGAACCTCCATCAGCGGATTTTTTGACCCATTTCGATTTTACCTAGAACTTCCATCAGCATATTTTTTGACCCATTTAGATTTTACCCAGAACCTCTGATCAAACTAGGCCTTTTTCCATGCTTGACCTCACTCACAAGTCCTGTAAGGTAACCCTGTGAACAAACCAGGTCCCTTATTGAGAAAAACTAGCAAGATAACCATGTGAACCATAGGTTGGTGGATCCCCTAAATAAAAAAGAATCACTAATCTAATCAGATTGGACACGATTCCAGATCAAACCAATTCAGATTGCATGAAAATTTTCTGAACAAAGGGTATAATGTTTTCTTCCAGATATGGTTGTATTTCTGTTTGGGATTCATTTAATGAATGTAATTGCTGAAAA
This sequence comes from Pseudotsuga menziesii, assembly GCA_001517045.1. Taxonomy (NCBI): domain Eukaryota; kingdom Viridiplantae; phylum Streptophyta; class Pinopsida; order Pinales; family Pinaceae; genus Pseudotsuga; species Pseudotsuga menziesii. The sequence goes on along the minus strand of LPNX010179009.1, from coordinate 54,889 downwards.
TCCATTTTTTTCATTTATATATTTTTATAAGGCTTGTATCATTTATTTTTTAATTTCTGTTGTACAATTTCAGATCACATGGGATGTGATTCCAGATCAAACCATATCAGATTACATCAAAATTTTCTGACCAAAGACAATGTATGATGGTGCAGGATAAGTTTGCCACTATCATTTGTATTTCTATTTGGATTCTTCATTTTTATATTTTTATAAGGTTTGTAACATTCCTTTTCTAATTTCCATTATACATTTTTTTTCTAACCAGTCTGGCTATAACAGTTATTTACCAGATACTGTATATGCACAATAATCAATTTTACCCCTAGTATTTTTATGCAGAAATCTTATAGGACTCGAAAGATTCTATTTTGTTGTGTATGCAACACCATAACCCTGGTTACAAGGAGAAAATAAATTAATGGTTCTTACCAAAGGTTAGTGTAACATTTATATTGTGCCTATAGAACTAGATTGTTTTTTCACTATTTATTTCCAATGAAGCAACAATTATCTAAACAATGAAGGAAGTCATGAAAATTATGTAAAATTGTTAAAAATGATTGTTGGAGTGATGATGAAATATATTCTAGTGGTAATGATGCTCATGTCCAGCTTAACAATATGCAAATACCTTATCAACTTCGTTGTTGCTCATTTATGTAGTGTGTTAGGGGAAAAGATCCAAGAAGAAAGTGGTTTAGAAGAGATCATTCTCTGCAAAGTCATTGATGAGTCCCATATAGGAATGTAGAGTTAAAAAACTTGGATCCTTGTGAGAATGATCCAATTCTTTACACTATTGGTACTAGTGGCACATGGACACGTAGTATAGATGATGTTTTTCCCGTTCTAATGGTGTATGCAGATGATAGTGGAAAAATTATGTTGCACCATCTTTCATTATCTGAAATAAAATTACAGTTAACTTCAAGGTCACATGAATATCGTTCCAATGCAGTCATCAAGCAAGGGTTTTACATGGGATCTAGGTCAGATGTGACTCCCTTATTGGGAGTTGATCATTTTATCAAGATTGGAAGAAATAAATTCATTCAAATGGATGGGATTTTGGTGCACAAAACAAATCCATTTGATTTTACCATAAAGGCAGGCATGTATGTCTATATTTATTATGAAAATTTTCCTGGTATTTCTGAAGAAGAGTCATTGAAAATTCTATATCTTGTGAAAGTGTTGAATTATTTAGTAGATGTTTCTATTGGTGGAACATTCTGTTGGGTAAGAATTTTTGAATGTGAGTTGGATGTTATTTGTAGAGGCCACCATATCCCCCAAGGTGTGAATTTACATCCACATGAGGTGTTATATACAAAACAAGGTTTATTGATATCAACTGAAATCATTGATGGTGAGTATACATGTATCTTTAATTCATATTTTTCAGTTTATATCACAATTTTGTTTCACCCAGAAAAAAACCCAGTTTCTTGCTATTCATGTTTATGAATCAAAGAAAAATTACAGAAAAAATAAGGTGCATAAGTTCCAAATAAAACTACCAGCTAGACTTTGTAGAGACTCTTTGTAATAGTCATTAGTTGTATGCTCTACTGGATAGAACAGATTCCACATCAAATCATGAGTACATATTGATCACTATGCCTTATTGACTGAGACAGAAAATATTAAAATCCGGAAATGTACTAAATTGGGTAGAGTGCATATATGTAAAAGTATTAAGATAGTATCTAATGCACAAATTACTATATACTAATTAAAATGGATAGAACCTTTATCCACTAATGTGGAATCCAAAAATTCCTCGAAATAAAGTGTACCCTCTTCCAGACCAATAGTTTTTATTGATAGAAAATCTACCTGTGTGTTGAGTTCCTTGTAAATATGAAAAAAAGATAAATACTAAAAATCACTCCCAACATTTCTTAATCTTTGTTTCCACTGATCCAGATTTGTAACCTATAACATTGATTCCACTACCAACTAGTCAAAGATGCATTTTGAATCTCCACAAACCTGAAGTAATGTGATCCTTTTAAAGTTAGCAAAGAATAGTAAAGCCCAACTGGCTATCAGTTCAACTTTAGTGTTTGATTCTCTGCCACAACCTAACTAAACATGAAAAAACTGATTGCCTAGGAATCCGATGTAGATACCTCCCCCACATTCACCTAGTTGTGCAACTAATGTTATCTTTATAGTAACTAATGTTATTTTTATTTTTATTGCAGGAATTGTTTATTTTTTATTTACTGTGAGATCTATCAAAATGTGGCGCAAGAGAAATCGAAAGGGAGAATCTTTTTTTTGTTGTTTTATTGCTATGAAAGATGATAAACACACCATTTTACAACTTCTTGCAACAAAGGGTGATGATGAAGTTGTGACTGCCAGATTAGCTTCCTCTATAGAATATGGAACTCACAATGTATTACCATCAGTTATTGCAGTATTGCAGCCACATCGAATCCATCGTCACAATATCCATCTTCTTTCCTACAATTTTTTCAACCACATAAGGTCTCGTAACATGATACATAGTGAATCTTTTGTGGAAATTCCTTGTTTAGATGAAAGTTTCATGGTTACTTTTGATCTTATTGCAATGCATGCTGTACCTCCTGGGATTGTGAAGAAAAAAAATTCACTAGAGTTCACCATAGAAGGCTATGCAAATCTTAAGGAGGTTGTTTTCTATACATGGCCAACTTTTCTTGATAGATATCATCTATCTTCAGGCTCAAGCAATGCTACTCAACCTGTTGGAAAATGGAGAGTGGGACCAACATTTAGATTTCGGTATTTGTATAATAGCCTACAGGCTCGTGTGCAGGTGCACTTTTCATGGGATTCACACCAATGAGATCCTGTCCATCATTGTTATGGAATGGGGATGAGGATTGGTGCAACCCATTTGGATATGTAAACATTATACCTATCATAAATATGGTGAATTATGTATGAGAGATCTGTGGTGTAATATCTATGGTGAAATGTTTGAACTTTGTATTTTGAAGTTTTTATAAGTAAATATAAATCTGAATCTGGGGAAATCCAAATAGTCTTCTTTGTGTGCTTGCTGATATTTTTAGTGATTTAGTCCTGACTGTGCACTCTGATTTTGTAGCCTTGTAGTATTATCTGTTGATCCTGTAGGGCTGCATCACACGACTTATTAACGTTGTGTTATCAATGGTTTTTGTTTTCCAAGGAAAAAATCTTTATCTTTGATATTTCAAAGTTTGAAATCAGAATATACATTTTGTAGCCTATGGGATCTTGAAAAGATACATATGTTCTGTCTTCAAACTATCCTAATAGCTATTTATCCTATTCTTCCATAATCAAAAAAATATTTGCTAAATTATGTATGACATATCTATGGTGTAACGTGTATGGTGAAATATATTTTTTTTCCCCAGGGAAAAAATCATACTTTTCATTTCAAAGCAAAAATAACATACATTCTATATCATCCTCTCCTTTACTGCCTCAGTAAAGATTATCTTTTTTAGTAACTGATAGATAAAATTTAGGCTATTTACCATTTTGGCTTCCAAGCATAAATATGTCAACAAGCATCATTGACTAAAGTATACATAATCAACCATTTAGTTAGAGAGTAGGCTATTGAAAGAGGTTTTTTTCAAAAATGATTATGCATTCCTAGCTTGCATTTTTATGCTTATGGCTTGAATTTCACCAAGTGTCCGTAACAGTAAAAAAAGGTTAAAATTACGCCTTTCATAGATCGACTATGAGAATATGAGGTTATGTTATATAAAATTAACAAAAGGATAGTCTTATCAATATAGCCATCAAAGGATAGGAGGGTTTGACTTGCATTTTTATTAATCTAGGTGGATATCTCATAAATATAAGACAACAATGTGGTGTTTATGCACAAAATGCACTTTATAAACCCAAATTGAAAAAAAAATGTATAATAATGTGGAAAATAGTAAAACATACCATTTCCAACTAAAATCACTTGAAAATACCCAATACTTAGGGTTGGGTGGACATTTCTCTCATCTGGGTACAATTGGGTTGAAAACAAAAAAGTTGTCATTTTGTCAATTTAACTCTGGAAAAATGAAACATAATTTTAGAAAACTGAAAGTTTTTGTCAAAAATATATCTATCTTCAACTTCATGGTGTTAGTTTCAACTGATGACAATTGTACGGACTGTGGCGTGCATTTTCCTAAGCCCATTTTTTAATATTTACACACTGTTTTTTACGTAACAACTTAGAATTTCGGTCATTAATTTTTAATTTGTCCAATATACTTGCAATTTTAGTCATTCATGTTCAATTTAACTGCTATGCATTCCTATCTTGCAATTTATGCTTATGGCCTGTATTTTACACCAAGTGTCCATAACAGTAAAAAAAGGTTAAAATTGCACCTTTCATAGGTCGACTGTGAGCATACGAGGTTAGGTTATATAAAATTAAAACAAGGATAGTATTCTCAATATATCTATCCATCCAATTTCCAAAACCATTTACTATAAAAATTTAATAGGAGGGTTTGGCTTGCATTTTTATTAATGTAGGTGGATATGTCATAAATACAAGACAACCATGTAGTGTTTTTGCACAACACGCACTTTCTGAACCCAAATTAAAAAAATAAATGTATAATAATGTGGAAAATAGTAAAACATACCATTTCCAACTAAACTCACTCAAAAATACCCAATACTTAGGGCTAGGCGGGCAATTCTCTAATTTGGGTAAACCTGGGTTGAAAACACAAAAGTTGTCATTTTGTCAATTTAACAATGGATAAATGAAACATAATTTAAAAAAATTGAAAGAGGTTTTTGTCAAAAATATATCTATATTTAACCCCATGGTGTTAGTTTCAATTGATGAAAATTGTACGGATTATGGTGTGCATTTTACTAAGCCCATTTTTGAATATTTACACAGTTTTTTACGTAACAACTTAGAATTTCAGTAAGTAATTTTGAATTTGTCCGAGATACTTGCAATTTTAGTCATTCATGTTCAATTTAACTACTCTACATTCCTAACTTTCATTTTTACGCTTATGGCTTTCATTTTACACCGAGTGTCCATAACAGTAAAAAAAGGTTAAAATTGCACCTTTCATAGGTCGACTGTGAGCATACAAGGTTAGATTATATAAAATTAACACAAGGATAGTATTATAAATATATATATATATATCCATCCAATTTACAAAACCATTTACTATAAACATTTAATAGGAGGGTTCACTAATACATAATATCAAAATTGCGATAGTTTTTCGTTGTTATTTCCACGTTTTGTCTTCTCAGTTGCGACAATAACGGTGGTGATTTTTCATGGAACTTATTTCGTCTCTATAACGAAGAAATTTCTAATTTGTTGATATAGAGACGAAAAATGGCCACCACATTTCTTCTATATGGTGTCCTTGAAATTGTTTTTTTTAAAATTCATTTTCTACGTTTCGTCGCCCTATCGACAAACTTGTCGCCCCTACAACGACGAAAATATGGCCAAAAATTGGCAGGTAAATTTTTGTTTCCATACAAAACCATGGAACACGTTCAATGAACGTTGTCTCTCTATCGATGAATTCTGGAATTTAAAGAGGAATTTCTTCCACGAGTTTGTCGCTATATCGACAAATTTGTCGTCCCTAAAACGACGAAAAATATGGGAAATAACTGCCAGACAAAATTTTGTTTCCATGAAAAAACATGGAACACTTTAGACGAACATTTGTCTCTCTATTGACGGATTCTGGAATTTGAACAGAAATTTATTCCATGCAAAACCGTGAAAAACCGATCACTTTCGACGAAATCTGCAACTTGAACGGTGATTTTTCCATGAAATTTTGTCTCTAGAGAGACGATATTATGGGAAAGACACCCTGGGTTTCAACAGTTTTGCAGTACCTGTGACAAAAGTTCATTGATATTGAGATGAAACTTGGAGGTTTGAAAAACAATTTAAAAAACTGTGGAAAGCCACCTTCCTTTTCACGGTTTTTTATCTTCAATAAGTGGTTGTGAAAAAATATATACTATATTTTAAAGACAAATAAATGGATAAAATATAACATAGGAAAGGTGATTTATAGAAAAGAAATATACCGAGAAAGTAAGATATGGGAAAAAACATATTGAAGTAAAAGGGAAAAAAATAAATGGGAAGTTCAGGGGGGAGGTCAAAACGTGTTATCTGACTCTAAAAAATAAGGCATAATGATTTAAAAAGTGCCCAAAAGTACCCAAAGTGGCCCTAAGCACCATAATTATTGCCTCAAAAACTGTTTTTCCATTAGGATGCACAAATTCGTAATTGGCTAAAATACACAATTAGAGGCTAAAGTGGCACCTCTTAGAGCATATTCTATGACAAGGTAGGAGGGTACATCTATAAAAATACCATCAATAAAATATGTTGTAAGAACCACAGGGATCATATAAAAATTAATTAAATGATATTCTAGGTACCACCGAGAGCTAATTTCTATGATAAGGTAGGGGGGGTACATCTATAAAAAATACCATTGATAAAAGACATAGGCACCATTGGGCTCGGATCAACTTATTGTGATATGAAATTAGGTTAAGACCACTGGGGTTTAAAGATCCCAGGAGGACTTGGAAGGATGCCCACAGAGCTTGGAAGAATCCCTCAAAGGCCTGTAGATACCCGTAGAAGCTTAAGGAATCGCACAAGTCAAAAGTAAAGGAAGCCCATGTTCTGAAGATGAAGGGATCCTGAGCTTTGAAGACCGAGGAAGCCCGCAGGTGTATATGAAGCCAAAGAAGGTAAAGCCCGCAATTTTTAGAAGAGATGAAAATGAAAAACTGATCCTTCTTATGCAACCACCTCAAGCATGGCAAAAATCGGTCAAATTTAGTACCAAATATGCCCGAAAGAAAAAAAAATCCCTTGAGCACATGATAGGAAAGAGACATGTTAATCAACAAAAAATTGACAACTTATTTCTATTCTTTTACTATGCATGATCTCATATAACAAAAAAATAATCATAGATCACCTTTTGGCATTGATCAGAAGCAGGTTGCACAATTGAGCATGCAATTTGTAGTTTAGAAACCATATCATAATTGCCTTGAAGACACTCCTCATGAAATATCATCACTTTCTCTACTACATGTGAAGAGCTACTAGTGATAATTCATCATACTACAAAAAACATAAGGTCAAGTTAGTATCAAATATGCCCATAAGATAAAAACAGTCCCCTAAATAGATGATGGGAAAGAGACATGTTAGTCAACCAAAAATTGACAACTTATTTCTATTCTATTACTATGAATGATCTCATGTAGCAAAAAATTCATCATAAATTACCTTTTGGCACTAAGAAGTAGGTTGCAAAGTTGAGTATGCAATTTGTAGTTTAGAAACCATATCATAATTTCCTTGGAGACACTCCTCATGTAATAACATCACTTTATCTGCTACCTTTGAAGATCTAGACATATGAATTTATGGTCCACATATGTGCCATGGAACAACTGAAAGTTTATCATCACAATAATCAGAGCGTGTAAAATAATGCAACCAATAACCAGTTTTAATAATTTAAAGTGCCATTTACCATATGATTTCTATATCTGTAAATGTGATGGCATAGATATAAAATACTAACTTAATGAAAATTTAGTGCCAAGCTAACCATAATGTTATTATCATTCACTCAATCTTGTATGTAAGCTCTGAAATATAAAATCATCAAGCCCCTTACCATCACCCAGCTCTTAATAGCAATAATTAGTACTAAGAAATCCAAAACAATACTCAGTAAAATAATGTCAAAATTATATCAGTGTGCATTCAAAGATGTAAGGTTCCAGATCTTAGTAAAAAATCAGACTTACATTTACCCATAAAACTAATGTGAATAGGGTAGAAAACTAATAAAATCAATAAAATATATTTTACAAAATACACCACCATCTAAATAGTTTGAAATACTAACTTGTTTTCTGTTTTGAGTGTGCAGAGAAGGCAACTAGGGCACACAAGGTTTGCAATAAATATTGCAGACCTATGTTTTATAAAGAAGAGGGCTCAGATTGTGGGAGCAATAGGTCTTTGTTTTTAGGGTTTTACACAAAAATTTCTTCTACGTGATTTTTCTTCTATTTTTCTACTTTACTAAGAAGCATTTTTGTTTTATGTAGAAGGTTGTCTCCTAGTTTGGATGATAGTATAAAAGTAGTTATTTACTATTGGTTGTATCTCTTGTATCTTAATATAATGAAATTAAATTTAAGGATAAAGACAAACACATTAAGGATAAAGAACACGTCAAAACCCTTACCTTATCATTGTCCTTTCGCCAGATCCATTCACCCATACAACTTGATAAGAGTTGTCCACGAGATGCATTTCCATCACCAAGACCTGCATAAATCATCAAAGACAAAAAATTTATATGAGTAAATAATATATAGGCAAATAAACATTCATTTAAATCCCACTACAAAGTCCTGTAGAAATCAATGAACCGTGAAATGTAAATTTATTAACAAGTTTTTAAGAAATAGACATGCATTTAAAAATTTACAACCATCTTTAATACATAGTAATAAAATAGTATTTATACCTTATTGAGCTCCTCCCTATTTAGAGAACAGTTTTATATTCTCTACTGAACAGAACCAACCATGTGAAGGTGGAAGCCCATATGGCCCCTCCCCCCCTCACATTGCTCTCAATTCCCCATACCCAATAAATGATGTTTTTTACATAGAAAACATATAAAAATTCATGCATAAATAGGCTAGTAATAAAAACATATAAACATAAAAAAATTGAAGCATGAGGTAATTCATATAAACAATGTTTTAGACTAACAACATCCATATACATCCAAATACAAGTAATGAATTTATACGTCTACTTTTTCTTTGATTTTTGTTTTTTTGCATTGTAATAACTGACAATAATTGGGATATTATCATCATCATTTGGTGGAATATCTACAAATCCATGTCCTTCTAGTGTTTGTGTTTCCATGCCCTCATGTATCATACTTCTTGTACATCATTGAGTAGGGCATGGAGGCAGTTCTGAAGGGGCGTGAAATGAAACAACAGAAATGGGCATATTGATATGTTGAAATAATATTGAAATTAATAGTTCATTATTTTGATTAAAATTACAATATTGCTCTTTACCTATCTATGTAGCTGTGACAGCTGGTGTGTTAATTGTTTCTCTACTTGCTAATTCCTCTTGTGGTTCACCCTCCTGAGCTTCACGGTCTTCCATTGAAAGAATAAAATTTATAACTATATGTCAGGAAATAAATATCTATAATCAATAAATATTTATATTTCCAAAGCACACATACCAGAATGGCCACTCTACTCCCCACTATCATGGGACACGCACACCCCAACATCAGCTGGTACGTGCAGAGTACTGCTAGATTTAGTGTTGATGTTGCACTCCTTCTTTAAAGAAAACATAAATATTTAGTTATGGGTGATATAATCAAAAGTGAATAGACTTTAATAATATACTGCAATGATGTCCTTATTCATTTTATTTACCTGCATCTGTGTCATTGGGAAGATTGGAGTCTGCCCCAAGCTTTTCCGATACTCAATGATACTTTTAAAACCATACTTGAAACCAAGATTTAGGTCTTCCTCATTGGTAGCATCTTGGAACGTATTTCCCTGCAATGCATAACACATATAAAATTTCCAGTATCAAAAACAGATATTTGTTCGCTAGTTTCAAATAAATACTCCCCACAGTTAATCATTTAATTCTTACGATTCGGGCTCTTACTTTTCTATAACCACCCTGGACCATTCTATGTTTCCTGCGCTTTTCCACTCTAGCCTTGGTTGCTTTGGAGGTGTCTGGTAGCCTATATATGAAAATTTTGAAAAATATTAGATATCAGAATTCTTGCTTAAAACAAAAAAGAAAAAAATAAATGAGCATATTTCACTAAAAAGATGATACGTGTTGTACCTTGCTTTTCCAGGTCGTGGATGTTTTCCTTGTCCTTTTGGCAAGTTCTCCTTTGCATCCTATATGATTTCCTTCCACTCTTTCTCTAGAATCATGGGAGGGCGCTCATGCTTGAGGTCAATTTGCAATTTATCCCTATATTGGGCCTTGGTATATTTTAAATTCTTGTCGGCTAATTGTGAAACCAATTTCTTGTTGAATGTATTTCCAAACAAGTTTATCATGTGGTCTATCAATACATCTCTCTTTGTGCTATCTTGGCTATTCCATCGTGTACGAATGGTGGGGACAAACAACTCCAATGCTTTGTCATTCAAATTCTTGTAGAAAACATTGTTTCCTACAGAAATGTGTAATCCATTAATTTATAATAATTTCAGCGTATGTCCATTTCAATTTCATGATTAAAATGGATAAATTAATTAATAAATACCTGCAATATTTTGAATCTTGATCGAAACACAAGCATCATAAACCAGAAAGTTGAGATCTAGTGATCCGGTGCTTTTAACTCGTGCTGCTCCAAGAAATGTTTCTTGGTCATGTACAGTAGGTTCATCTCTGGAGTCATGTGGAGTCCTAGGCTCCGTCTCATCATGCTGATCAAAATCGGTGCCCTCATCAATGGATTTGAGGCCAACCATAGGAGTGTCAAAAAACCTCATTTGTACATTTCTTTGTCGGCGTTGTTGTTGCATTGGAGCATCACTTCTACCTATACCTGTCTCGGTAGTTTCTCTAGTCACTGGTTGTAAAAACTCCTACAAATGAAAAAAATTTACTTTATCAGATCACTTGGAAAAATAGAAAACATAATATCGGATATGAAATCATGTCATAGCTTAAAAAAATATGTGAAGATGCCACTTACCCCATAATATTTTATTTGTTCTTTCAAATCTTCAATCCTTGCCATGATCTCCTGTGTCATGGGCGTTATGCGAGCAAAGGAAATCATTTCTATGTTTTCCTTTTTCAGGGCCTTCTTTATAGTATCCATAGGGTCTATGGAATAGCAAATTTCATCCTCAAGCTCCTCATCACCCCGATCAAATCCACTGGACTAAATTCATCAAACAATAAAATTAAGCAAAATAATTTTAACATCATTCAAACATTGTTAATGTAATGAAATTTAGTTACTATTAAGAACTAATACTTACCTGATGCGGTGTTGTGGCCAATGACTTCCCACGGTCACCCCGTATTGATCTACTTCTAGTAGGTGATTGTCCATGGTCACGCTGGACCATGGACGCAGCAAGTGCCTTTCCACGATCCCTAGCTTGACACGATAAATCAATCGATAATTCACCATAAGCACAGAAAAATGTGAATGTCAACAGTGGAAATCAAATGCTAACAGAAAAAATTGAAACATTTGGCTATTATATTTAACACTTACCTGGCGCGGCACAGAGTGTGACCTTCCACAGTCACCCTGGACCATGGAAGTAGTAGGTGCCTTTCCACCAGTGCCACCCTGACACAATAAATCAATAAATAAGCGTTACGAAAATAATTGTAACATAATAAAAAATGAGATATTGCAATAATATTTATTTTTACCTCAGAAGTAGAGGACACACATTGTGTTCCATGGCGACCATGGGAAGACCCCTGCCATAGTGTAATAAGCATGTTGTCACATGGAAATATTTTGGGATTGGAGTTTCTAGTTATTGTATTCATATTTAGTTACTATATTTAGTTGAGTCAATAATTGTAACATCAACAACAATGAGATATTACATTAATATTTACTTTTAACTCCGATGGAGAAGATACATGTTCAGCTCCATGGCAATAAGTAGAACGCTGCCACAGTGTAATACGCATGTTATCATATGGAAATATTCACAATAATCACGAAAAAAGAGAATGGTAACAATGGAAATTGAATGTTAACAAAAAAATCTCAACATTTAGTTATTATATTTAACACTTACCTGATGGGGCACAGAGTGAGACCTTCCATGGTCACCCTGGACCATGGAAGTACATGACACATGTTCTATTCCATGATGACTATGGGCAGACCCCTGCCATAGTGTAATAAGCATGTTGTCGCATGGAAATCTTCTGGGGTTTTCTAGTTATTGTAGTCATATTTAGTTACTATATTTAGTTGAGTCAATAATTGTAATGTAAACAAAAATGAGATACTGCAATAATATTTACTTTTACCTCTGAAGGAGGAGATACATGTTCTTCTCCATGGGGATGAGTAGACCCCTGCCACAATGTAATAAGCATGTTATAATATGGAAATATTCACAATAAGCAAAACAAAAGCGAATGGTAACAGTGAAAATCAAATGATAACTGAAAAAATCGAAACATTTTGTTATTGACGTCATATTTATTTACTATATTTAAAATTTACCTCATGAGGCATAGATTGTGACCTTCCATGGTCACCCTGGACCGTGGAAGCAACATGTGGCTTTCCACTGCTGCAACCCTGACAAAATAAGCATAACAATGTAACAAGCATGTTATCACATAACATAAAAAAATGAGATAACATAACAATGTAATAAGCATGTTATCACATGGAAATATTCATAATATGCACAAAAAAAATGAACGTCAATGGTGGAAATCGAATGTTAACAGAACAAATTGAAACATTTCGTTACTGTAGTCATGTTTAGTTACTATATTTAGCATTTACCTGATGAGGCATAGCGTGTGACCTTCCACGGTTACCCTGGACCGTGAAAGACACATCTATTCGATTTAAGTTGTAATCGATCAACAAATATTCACCTGGAAGTATTGTTTTTGTTGCACATACAAATATATGATGTTCTTCATGTCCCTCAAATTCGCAATTCGGTTTCTTAGTTTTTGTCAGTGGTCGTGTACTATTTATAAAACCAACAATGTTTCCAGCAATGTAATATTATATGATCATCATTCCAAAGTGTAACATGTCATTCATTATTCATTAGGAACTAACACAAGTAGTAACTAAGTATTGATTTCTTGTGACAATGAATGAGACCTAGAACTATCCTTTCTCTATAGTTTCAACCTCAAAGACAAGGGAAACAATAGAAAAAGGTATAGTATATGGAAAATAATCTCTAGTTTCGATCTGAGATAAGTAAGGGCTCATTCGACCCCATAAAAAGGCTATGTTATTCAAATCCTTATCACTTCAATGGGAGAGTTGCACTAATGATGACCCAACAATATCTAAGGATTTAGAAATGGCTAAGTTACATATTCAGGTTGAGATGATGATGGGTAACCTCTCATCTCCATCCTCTTGGGAATCATTGTTGGCAATATGGAAGATGAATGTGTTGGCATTGATGTCAATATATGAATGGAGAATTGGTGACATTTGGTGAACTGATGATTGTGGACAGACATATCCTAGAGATGTTCATTAATGACAAAAGAACTGTTGATGGGCATATGCATGTATGATAAAGTTGGAAAAATACTAAGTGGTGAAAAATTGTCCTAAAGAAGTAGTCTTATGAAAATGCCCACAAGATTTCATAAGAAGGAGGAAATTCCTTCCATTGATTGTCATCCCATAGTTGGTTGAAGTATCTATCTGATCATGACACCAGTTCTCAGAACAACTCTTTGAGGAAGAAGATACATGCCTCCCAAAAGAAGTTCTTTTTGGTCAAATTAGACAAGTTGCTCTAGAAGAATTCTCTCCATAATTTATGGGTTGAAATAAATTCCCACACCATATGGGAATCCTATAGGTTTCTGTGTTGTCTACCTAACCATTTTCTTACTTTGACCTAAAATTACCTGAGGCATAAATTATGGATCTGCCAAAATAGGGTCTTAAGCAGCGTTTACATCATACTTCAGTAAAATTCCCATCGAGGAGAGAGAAAGTAGTTCCAGAGGATGAAACTACTATTAATGGATTCATCTGGTTGTCCTCCATCCATTGGATGTCTTACACTCCAAGTTTGATGAAAAGTTGAAATCACCTTTGAGACGTATAGAAATTTGGAAATGCCCGCCAAATCCTGTCTCAGTGATGATAAATTCATTAGAAGGTATAGGAATGAATGAACTGGCTATCCATCCATGTTCTTAGTTTTTCTTATGGTGACCACATGAGAAAAATATCATCCTACCAAAAGAGGTAAAAACATTAGCTTGCATATCGAAAAATATGAAAAATTGACCGAGTGTTGAAAACAGGAGGTTGAGATCCCATTTGGAAATGCACACTAGAGTTAGCTCTTTAACTGATAAATTCATTAAATGTTATGGGTCCATTCTTTGATGATATGGGCATCCACTCATAATCTCGGTTCCCCTCTGGGTGTTCACGCGTGTGAGATATGAGTCTACCAAAATGCCTCCTAGCATAGTAATGATTAGGGTCTGACAAAATTCATTGTGTTGAATTGAGCAGTTTGAAAGACCAGTTTAAAGTGACTGCGAGAGACTGTGTGTTTGTTAGTAAGGTTTTAAGGTGACATAGACTTGTTCCTAGTTGAGGTGGATACCTAGCCATACCCTTAGTTGGTTTAAATATGGTCAATATGTGAAAAATATAAGTCTGTCAAAAGTTAGAAAAGTATGCATGTACAGTCTTGGTGAAATAAAAGAGTAAGCTATAGAAAATTAATAAACATAAATTTATAAAGGGAATTCTGCATATGTTGAGAAGGATTTAAGGATAGTATTTTGGAATATATGATGTGATTGAAATTACACAACATATATTTAAGGAAGAAATACTCGCAGAGGGTTTAATGAAGACACACAGGCTACAATATTCTTGATAACCTTCGGACTCTTTGAGATATGCCAAACAGAGGAGACCACACTAACTACCATGGTATATTCCAAACAGAGGCAAAAAGATATAAGTATCATTCAAAAATAATACTTGTATCAAATGTGTCTTTAAAGATGAAATATGTATGCGGGTCAATTTATTGGAGTCAATTCAAATTATAGCCCACGATTCCTAGGGAACTATACATTGTTCCAAAATCCAAACCAATAAATGGGAAAATCATGCAAAGTGTGTTGTAATTTAGGTAAAAGTGAGCATAAAAATAAAATAAAATTCTTCTTTAAAGGAGAAATAGGTCTTAGCTTGAATTGTACCCAGTCATTATAATTGTAGCTCCTATGGCACTCTACAAAATGTTTTAGACCCATAATAGAAAAAAATCACAAAATCTTGAAAAGTGTGCCATAATCCATGTAAAACTGACCATCAAAGCAAAATTAAATGCGTCTTTAAAGGAGAAAGAGGTCTCAAGTTCAAGTTTCGATAGAATCAGTTCAAATTATAGCTCATAGAGGACTTTGTTCTAGACCATTAAATAGAATAAGATTAAACAAGCTTGCACTCTATAGAATGTTTCAGACAAATAATAGAATATAATAACAAAAGCTTGTAATTGGTGCCATAATCGAGGTAATACTAATTATTAAAGAAAAATTAAATGCTTAGAAGAAACACTTCTCAGGTTCAAAGTTTCAACAGAATCGGTTGAACCAGTTCAGATTATAGCTCCTACAGGACTCTACACACTGTACCATTAAATAGAATAAAATTACAAATCTTGCAAATTGTGCCATAATCCATAAAATTATACAAGAGCACAACTGGATTGCAGTGCTCAACCCATATGTATTTTCCTTGAATTTAAGGAGGAGATTCAGATGCTCCAATAATAGAAAACCCTTACTAGATCCACCGATAATAGAAGTGATGGTAGCACAACAAAAAATTTATAATTTCAGTATGACTGTACAGTATCCGTATTGGTTCAAACATTTGACATATTTTTCCCAAATTACTACGCTGATAGGGTTAATGGGCTTACAGAATTCATTAATCCCTTTGTTATCCTCTGGACTGCGATTGCATTGCCTCCCCTGGGAATACCGGTATCCTCTGGACTGCGGTTGGATTGTTTTGTTATCCTCTAGACTGCAACTAGATTTCCTCCACTGGGAACACTGGTATCCTTTAGACTAGTATCTCCTGTTCCTCGATTTATCACTGCTCCGCTCATCAAATTACCAGTGCTCTGGATGCTGCTAATGAACTAGTGCGTGGGAGTGAACTTGTCCGTTGTTGTTTTGCTAATGAGCTAGTGCACAGGTGTTTTTGAATTCTACATTTTTTGTTTGTTTATTTGCATATTTTATATTTTGTGCTTTGTTTTGTTTTTTTATTTTGCATATTTATCTTTTGTTTAGTTTATTTTGGGTTTTTTTTAATTTGCATATTTTATATTTTGTTGCAATTTAAATTAATTACAGTTAAACAACTCTATTTTTTTAATTTAGTGTAGTTTAATTTAATTTAATTTAATTTAACTAGGATTTTGTCATAATTTGTATTGGTTGCATTGCTTATAGTGAGACCCTATACATAAGTCACTTCAAGGATGAGCACGATGATGACGACGATGATCATGATTACGAAGATGATATCGTCGTTGATACCTGAAAAAATGTGATGATATCATAATCATGATCATCGCCATCATCATCGTGCTCATCCTTGAAGTGACTTATGTAAGACAACGAAGATGATGGTGATGATGAAAACAACGACGATGATCATCATGATCATTATCCTCATCATCATCCTTGTCATCATCATCACCATCATCTTCGTCATCTTCATCAATATCATCATCTTCATAATCATAATCATCATCGTCGTCATCATCATCGTCATCTTCCTTATCATCATCATCATTATCATCATCTTCATCATCAACATCTTTATTATCACCATCATTATATTGATCATCATCATCATATTCGTCGTCATCATCATAAACATCTTCATCTTCATGTTCATATTCATCATCGTCATCCAATTCATCAACATCTCCATTATCATCATCATCATCATCATCATTTTCATTATCATCGTCATCATCTTCATCATCACAATTTTAGGGGGAGCTCAGTGAATGAAGACATCTACATGATAGGGGGAGCATCTAGTTGAGTGAAAAATTAAGGATTGCTCCTAACACCCATTCCAAGGACTAATCTGACAATTCAATATGATTAGAGGAAGTACTAAAAAAAAATACAACTTTTTGGGCCCCATGAAGCCTCTTGTTCTTAGATTTGTGCACATGAAGAATCAAGAATTATGGACCTAGTACGGTGTCTTAAAAGAGGAATATCCAAATTGAGTAGCTTGGTAGTTCCATAAAGTGAATTCTTTATAGGAGTGAATAATCACTCAGAACCATTCTATTATAATGTTGGCGAAGCTCAGAACAATTTAGTGAAGACCAAGGTAAAGATCTTGTCATCACATCTTCATCATCATTATCATCTTCATCAACATATTCATCATCATCAGCATCAGCATCAGCATCATCTTCATCTTCATCATAATCATCATCATCATCATCATTCTCATCCTAATCATCATCATGATAATCATGATCATCATCTTCATCATCCTCATCCTAGTCATCATCATCATCCTCATCCTCATCATCATCGTCCTTATCCTTGCCCTCATCATCCATTAGAGGAATTTTGAGGTCTAAAATGGGCCTCCTAAGGAAAATAATAAAATAATAGTTAAAATAATAAAATAATATTTATAAATTTTGGAGGAAAAAAGAAAAAAACTACTTTTTGTGTTCGTATTTTCGACATATATCCCTGTGTGTTTACTCAAATTTCAATCGGGAGAGCTCGCTGGATGTGGAATTTGATTCCGCATCCAACGAGTACCTACACTGCATCCTTTTGACGGACCCCGCTACCCCAAAAACAAGAAATATCTTAAAAAATGTGATGATATCATCACATTTTTTCAGGTATTTCTTGTTTTTGGGGTAGCAGGGTCCATCAAAAGGATGCAGTGTAGGTACTCGTTGGATTCAGAATCAAATTCCGCATCCAATGAGCTCTCCTGATTGAAATTTGAGTAAAAACAAAGGGAGATATGTCGAAAATACGAACAAAAAAAGTAGTTTTTTTTATGACAAACATTAGAGAGAATTTGAGGTAAAAAATGGGCCTCCTAAGAGATGTACTACAAAAATATAAGATATATTAAAATATTATGAGTTAGGGGTTTTATGGGGTAGGTATATATGACAACTCATCTCCTACATTACTTTTTATGCACAATATAAATAACCATGGTTGAGTTACTTTTCTAAATTGACAATATATAAAATTAATAAAATAACTCTACAATGATGTGACTAAGATTCATTGTAAATTCCCAAAAAAATATTGTCCTTTAGCATTTATTTGTATTGAACATGTAAATAAAATTAAACAAAAATGAATTTAATTTATATGCATAACTAACATATTTTTTTCATATAAATATCATTCATGAATTTAATTTATTTTAAAAGTACAAGATTTAATATATATTAGTTTGGCATTATGATGTTAAATACAATTGAGTGAATATATAATTTAAAATTAAAAAAACATGAAAATGACAATATATTATTTTATAAAAAAATGTGAAAAGACATTTTTATGAATTATGAGTACTTTACTTGAAAATGACAATAATATTATTTTATGAGAAAGTGAATTGTGAGTACTTACTTGAAAATAACAATAATATTATTTTATGAGAAAGTGTGAAATGACTTTTATTGTGAGTACTTCACTTTATGACTTAAAAGTACTTGTACCACTACCTTGGTTAACTATGAGTTTTCAACCACCATAGAAAATGTGACAAATAAACATTCTTAACTCATGCAATGCCACCTCAACCATGGGGGATGATGTCATCTACTAGAATGTAATTGGTTGATTTTTATAGTACATTTTGGTCCTTTTGAGGCCCATTTTTTACCTCAAATTCTCTCTAATGTATGTCAATTCAACCGTTCTGGTTGACTCATTTTATTGGAATTCTATTGGTTCTTGTATTCCAACTCACAAGAACTTATTGTTGGTGCGTTTTCTTATAAGACCCATTTTAGACCCCAAATTTTTTCTAATGATCATCATCATTGTTGTTGTCGTCATCACCACCATCATCATTGATTATCATCATCAACTTCATCATCATCATCATCATCATCATCTCCCTCTTCCTAATCAACATCTTCATCATCGTCATCATCATCATCATCATCATCATCGTCATCGTCATCATCATTTGAGTAAGCGTGGGTAAATTTGCAATAGAAGGGAAGCTACAAAATTTGCCCTTCTAGGGGTTGTCAGTGATTCACTGGACTGTGGGGGAGTCAGGGTTCAGAGTCTACCCAATTTTACTCTAATAGTTGGATCATGGATGAGGATCTCAGTCCCAATGGGAACGAAAAACAATGGGCCACTGGGCTGCCCAGTTCCAAGTTCAACTCAGTGACTGTGACTTGGGATTCGATGTTCACTTTCAAAGAATTTAATGGCATTGACATGCATTACTGATTCACCAAATTCATTAAATATTGGTCTCAGAGAATTCCATCCTTCCAACTCGGTTTTCCATCTGGCATCTTCTTGTTCACCGAGTCGCGTGATCTCACAACTTAAAAGTCACTTGAGTATTTTCGTATATGATGTGAAATTAAATGCTCATATGAGTCATATCTATGGATGGTGAATTGATTTTTACCATAATTGGCATGATTTACATTGTTCAAAATGATGCCTCTCTTCAATTCTTGCAGTGTTCTTTAATGAAATCCATGTTGAATTTTATTATAAAAATATTAGATAGCAATACAAGATTAAGTTGTAGATTAG
>LPNX010179009.1:5406-34245 GCA_001517045.1 Pseudotsuga menziesii | reverse complement strand
TTGACATCTAGATGTTAGTAGACTCAAGACTAAAGTTTGAAAGATAAATTTTCAAGTCTTCTAATACTTAGGTTTATTATGGTGAAGATGATGCTTAGGAATTAGGTGGAGTCTGAAATTGAATGGCTAGTTACTCATGAACTGTGTCCATATGGACAAACATATCAATTAGCTTTTTGATGGTATTTGTAACTTTTTTTTTTCCATTAGTGGAAATGTGGATCCTAAAAAACTTATATAGTTGGAAAGATAATAATACAATGCTTTGAATAGCATGTAGAAAAGTTCATTTCCAAACAAGTAAGGCTAAATGTCATGGAAAAGTTATTCTTTGAATTTTTTTACTTTTATGTTGTTTATTTAAACCATTGGTTATGGCAATGATGAAGTGGTCACAACAAGGATCAACAATTTTAAATCTCCCAGGGATGTACAATGTTAGAAGTACACTAGTTTTAGGTGGATACGTTGGCACTGGACAAAGATCATCTTTTTTAGTTTTTGTTATTAATGTTAGGGATTTGATGCCTGATTTATTTTGGCCTTGTAACATAGTATTTCTAATAGTGGAGCTCTTCTCAAAACAATTCTAGACAGAAATAAGCTTTAGTTCCCCATGAGCCTACTTTCATCCCTAATTTCATTTTATGCATTCAGATAAGGTTGCGAGTAGTTTTCAACTACTCTAATCACTTTAGCTTGATAGGAAACAAATATTTTCCTTAAAAAATAAATAGGCCAAAGAACATGCAATATAGAAAACCAATACTCCTAATGGTTCTGGCTATGTTCACATTAACAAAACAAGTGCATCAATCTCTTTCTAAATGGGCTTTTCCCAATCTCATCTTCCATCACTGTTACATGTTCTTCATTCTCAACCTTTATTTTAGTCTCTCCTCCTCTATAATAACTCTTGAGTAATCCCTAGAAAAAGAATCTAGAAGTGATAAATCATATGTACATGGTTCCTCACTAATTCCATGAAAATGTTGAATCACTTGGGATTTCTTCTTATTGTCATTGTTTTTTCTATACAATGTTTTTAATAAATAATGATATTTTTTTTAACACTTCAATTTTCAAATGAAAAGAATGATTTATTTTTAAATGTCAACATTGAAGGGTTCAATTTCTCACAGCCCTTCAAAGTAAAATGAGACATGCCCTTCAAATTTGATCCTTGGTACTACTCTGGAGCCGTTCAACCTCGTAAAGGTCATGTCCTATTCAGGTCTAGTACAGAAAGGATGTCCTCATGTACAAGCTGACCAATAATCATATCCCTTGACGCCATTTGTGACATGCCTTAGGTGAATATCATGTCCAAAGCATCACCATCCTTCCCGACTCCATAGATCCGTCATTTGGCTTGCATAGAAAACAACGAGAGATCATGAAGTTCATATCTTTGAAGCAACGAATCTAGCCTCTACACGAAGCAAAGGGATGTGGCTAGATGAAACTGTTCCGAACACCACCATCAGCGTAAGTGAAAAGGAAATGAATGTCATGTCCAAACACCATGATCCATGTGGACAACAATGCAACATCAAAGGAGGCTGCATGACTGGATTCTCAACAAAAAATAGAGATCCCTACCCACATGTCCACTTGTGCTGACATTATGATGACAAGTCATCTCTGTATCCATATTCATCTTCATCACCCTATATAAATAGCACCTTCCTAGGCCGATTAAGATGCATAAGATGAATCAGTAATTAGAGACAATGATCAAAGTGTTATTCTGCTAAGAGATTCTGATAATTTTGAAAGAGTTGAAATGGCGATATGTTTTGAGAATCTTGTCAGTCTTAGGGTGTTTATGGTTAGTGAGATTGATTCCACGCTCATTTTTCACCCTATTTTTTCACACCAGGAAAGCGCCAACAATAGGGGTCTAGATGTGAAACACTTTGAATGTTTCCAGATAGCTGTAACTCCTGCTGCGCGATGCCTGGGTTTTCCTGTCCTGGGAGTGTCTCCCTAGAATCCCTGGAAGAAATCACAGCTTCCAAATTCCTGGTACATGGTGACCATGTTCAGCAGAAACTAGTTGGAGCGAAGGCTCATGCTGGGGTGGTGGGTGTCCAAAGTATTCATTACCTTGTTTCTGAACTCTAGTTGCTAACTTTTTCTGAGGTTGTGAGGAGGTGGAAGACACCCCCCACTGCATGACCTGTAGGAGAACCTGCACCATGGGAGGTGGGGAGTACAAATATGCCCTTATCCAAGTCCCTTCATACAACAATATTACCAGGACAGAGTGGGGTTGTGGAGAGGCTAAGCATGGAAAGGATATAAACTCCTTTTCCAGTCCAGAAACCATGTAGAAAGGTGCCTTTGAGCACAAAACACACACCCAGGGAAGGACACGTTACTGATTCGATAGACAGATGAGTGGTCGAGCCTAGTCAATAGTGAGTCATCAGAAGTATCCTTAACGTTGTTTTCATGACCTGCAAGCTCAGAAACAGAAGCGACATGCTGCCATCCAGACCGAGCATGCACATTAGCTCCATAATGTCTGTGTTAATATATGTATACTGTGGCAGTAGTACCACGTTATAAGTTGTTCGTAGTTGATTATGAATGTAAACAGTTTCATGTCATGTTTCGAAGATTAGCCTCGGGGACTGAGATAGTATAAATTGCTCCACTTAGAGGGGAGAAGGGTTGGGAATTTTCAAGAGCAGAGGCTCTCCATTGTAACGTGTTTCAAGCTTCCCAGATATGAATAAAATTGCAGAGGAATGATAATCCCTTCATGGAAGAGATTCATGTGTCATATTTTTATTCAATAAGTAACTTCTTTACGTGAGTGTTTATCCTGTTTTTCATTCCAGTTTATATTTTCCTTTCATGTTTGAGCATTAGTGTATATGGGACATAATTCGTCTTGTATGCTCTCGGCCCATTGTTCAAGCATTTTCAAACATTTTATTCTAAATTCATGCAGAATTCACCCTGGTTAGGTGCTCTACATGATGGACTATTTTCTCTTGTATGCTAATCACTTGCTAAATATCTCCAGATTGAAGGATGGATGACTATCTTGCCTCTGTCCGTAAACTTTCATGATTCCTTACCTCCTGCAACATATTTCAGATCGAATTGTTGACTCCAATTCCCAATGGTCACCTCCATGATTTTCCCACCAGAATTTATAAAAACAAACTCGCTCCAGCAACAACCATACCTGCACATGCGTAAGTTAGACCAAACTGTAAAATATCCAAGGTAAAAAACTCTTGAAGAAAAACTACAACAATAGAGTTTACCTCAAGTTTCCATGTCGAAATTACCAAGGTTTCCATGCAAAAAAAAATGAGCCCACCCAACTATACAAAATCCACCCTTCCATGAGGAAAATTTTCAGAAAAGTAGTCAAAATTGGTCCCAACAGCCTTAGTCAAAATTGATCCCATCAGCCTTAAGAGAATGCCCGCCACAATTCATGGTTTGAGAAAAATGCTCATACCATGGGACTATCTTATAGCTAGTTGGTTTGGATACCTATTCATGATTTGATTTTTCTTTAATATTTCTCAAGGAGAAAGATACAGGCGTTCCAAAATAGGGTTTTTCACCAGTGGATGCAAAAATGGCTAAGTAGCCTCAGAAAGATGCCCTCAATTATGGGTTAGAGTAAATTCCCATAGAACATGGGGGTATTGTAGATTGGTCTTCATCCTACCTGACCATGTCTTCATATTGTCTTGGAAGTGGATGAAGAAAAATTTATGGACCTACCAAAAGGGTGTTTTAGGCAGATTAGACCAAATTGAGAAATTTGTCGAAGTATGGAATTGGTGTTAAATCTGCCCAAGTGGCCTTAAGGAAATGCCCGCCATGCCTCATAGGATTATGTGAAAAATTTATTGAGAATGTGAGTCTCTATAGTGTTGTATGGAGCATACAACCATGCCACTTGCCTCACCAAAATACAACATATATTTAAGGAAGAATTGGTCCCAGCAGCCTTAGTCAAAATTGGTCCTAGCAGCCTTAAGAGAATGCCCATCACAATTCATGGTTTGAGAATAATGCTTACACCATGGTACCATCCTATAGCTAGATGGTTTGGATACCATGATTTGAGTTTTCTTTAATCTTTCTTGAGGATAAAGATACAAGCTTGCCAAAACAGGGTTTTTCACTGGTGGATGCAAAAATGGCTAAGTAGCCTCAGAAAGATGCTCGCCCTAAATTATGGGTTAGCGTAAATTCCCACAGCACATGGGGGTCTTGTAGATTGGTCTTCAGCCTACTTGACCATGTCTTCAAATTTTCTTGGAAGTGGATGAAGAAACATTTATGGACCTTCCAAAATGGTATTTTAGGCAGATTTTACCAAATTGAGAAATTTGTCTAAGTATGGAATTGGTGTTAAATTACCCAAGTGGCCTTAAGGAAATGCCTGCCATGCCTCATAGGATGATGTGAAAAATGTATTGAGAATGTGAGTCTCTAGAGTGTTGTATGGAGCATACAACCATTTCACTTGCCTCACCAAACTACAACATATATTTAAGGAAGAATTGGTCCCAGCAGCCTTAGTCAAAATTGGTCCCACCAACCTTAAGAGAATGGCCGCCACAATTCATCGTTTGAGAAGAATGTCTGTACCATGGTACCTTCCTATAGCTAGTTGTTTTGGATACCTATTCATGATTTGAGTTTGCGTTAATCTTTATTGAGGAGAAAGATATAGGCCTGCCAAGATAGGGTTTTTTACCGGTGCATGCAAAAATGGCTAAGTAGCCTCAGAAAGACGCCCGCCCTAAATTATGGGTTAGAGTAAATTCCCGCAGTACATGGGGGTCTTGTATATTGTTCTTAGGCATACTTGACCATGTCTTCATATTGTCTTGGAAGTGGATGAAGAAAACGTTATTGACCTTCCAAAAGGGTGTTTTTGGAAAATTACCCAAAATTGAGAAATTTGTCTAAGTATGCAATTGGTGTTAAATCTGCCCAAGTGGCCTTAAGGAAATTCCCGCCATGCCTCATAGGATGATGTGAAAAATGTATTGAGAATGTGAGTCTCTAGAGTGTTGTATGGAGCATACAACCATGTCTCTTTCATCACCAGAGAGTCTCCAAGGAGGAATATGTCAACCTGCCAAAAGTGCCTCCCAGCCATATTTGCACTATTCCAGTAGTGGCAAAACTGCCTAAGTGGCTTCATGGAAATGCCCACCAGAGATTGTCCTGATGATGATACATTTTTCTGAGGGTATGGGGTTTTTCTTTGATGAACTGGATATCTTTCCATGTTCTTAGTTTTTCTTATGGTGACCACATGAGGAAAATAGCAATCTGCCAAAATAGAAGAAAAATGTTTTTGCATATTCAAAACTATGAAAAATTGACCGTGTTAAGAACAGGAGTTTTAGAGGTCAGTTGGAAATGCTCTCCAAGGGCTGTCTTTATGCAAGTAAATTTATCGAATGTCATGGATCCATTATTTGGTTAGTTTTCCATCTGCTAATGACTTCAGGTCTCCATAGGGTGTTCACACATGTGAAATAGGAGTCTGCCAAAATAGGAAGAAATATGTTTTGATGATCAAAATAAGTTAAGAAGATATTTTGATATGCCCACAAGAGGCTTAGGTTGTCTTAGGAAATTTTAAGGGTGACATGGTCTTGTTGCATAGTGGACTGGCTATCAAGCCATACCTTTAGTTTGCTCAGTGATGGTTAGATGACAAAAATATGAGTCTCATGATGTGATGAGGTTGGAAAGACACATGATAGTGTCCTAGTGTCTCATGATGTATTTGTTACATTCTGATAGTGGTTTGCAAGAGTATGATAATTTTGGTAATTTGACTAAGTGATGAAAAACTGCCCTAAAGCAGTTGCATTATGAAAATGTCCACAATAATTCATTAGAAGAAGAAAATTCCCGCCAAGGAGAGACAAAGAAACTTCAGAGGATGAAAGTGGTCCTAATGGGATCATCATGTTGGCCTCCACCCATTGCGTGTCTCACACCTCAAATTGGATGAAAATAAATATCTCATCACGTTGACCTAGGGTTTGATAAAAATTCTGGTAAAATTGCGTAAGTGACCAGAGTAAAATGCCCACCATTTCCAGTAGTTGATGGATTAAATTGTTTTGAGGGTATGGGTCTCTAGAGTTTTGAGTGGTGCATCTAACCAAATCATTATTTTGTCCAAAAAATCTCTGAAGATGAAGTTACCAGTATGCCAAAAGTTCCCTCTGGCTTGTTTTGCTCCAGTCCAGTAAAATGCCCGGCCAACTCAGAAGAAGATGAGTTTGAAGGGGAAATCGGTTTGGTTGTGCTAAATGGGATGTACTACATCATCTGGTATCATTGGTTCAGGAGTTGGTGAAAATAAAAATCCCTCGTGTTGACTTAGGGTTTTATAATTTTGTCAAAGTGGTAAATTTGTAGTTTAAAATGCTATTTTCAATTGCCCACTAGAAGATGTGTGTGTGTCAATTAATTCATCAAATGACATGTTTTTGTTCCTTTTTGAAGTGTTTATCTAGGAAAGGTTTCATTTTTCCCTATGGGGGTCACATCAGTGAAAAATTAACCTTCCATGTTGAAAACAAATCATGTTGACATAGCGCATGAGTTTGCCCGCACATAGATTAAAAATATATACTAAAAAAGTTTTTTCAGATGCCTGCACAAACCATAGATTTAAATAGAGATTTCTCAGCCAGTTAATTAAAAAAAGATGAAATAAATAAGAGACATAAACAAAACAAAGCTTATTATTTAATTAACATACATAAATTTAATTTATTTCAAAGAGATTGGTGCTTTCTTTCACAACCTACAAGCAGTCTCATATTGATCACTGAAAACATTGGATTTGGAGATGAATTCTCTATAATGTTATATTATATGGAGATAAATACAAAACTCCATCATACCAAAAAAAAATTCATTAACTTTCGATAAATACATATATACATTGATATGCCAACTAAAAAGCATTTTTCATTATATGCCGATAAATAAAAAACTCCATCATACAAATATTTGTTTCATTAACTGTCGATAAATACATATATACATTGATTTATACATGTCTAGCATGTTTCAGAGATAGTTGCAATCCATCCTCTTGAGCAGAAGACAAATATGAATTGTCTCTCTTGCCTTTCGTAGAATACTGTAATTGTTCTGGAGTTGGGCAAGGCACTTATTGCGATTTCTTTTCAACCTCTTCAACTCTCCGTGAAACGTTTTCTAAATTTTCAAGCAAAACATTTTTTCTCCGCCATCAGTTTATTCAACATTTCCAAATTTTTCTTATACTTCATTGATTCCTGTTCTTTCTTGACCTCCAATTTGTCTCTGGTATGTTTCAACTGATTTTTAACTTCAGTCAATTCACATTTTAGATTATGTATTTCTTTCTCCTGCTCTTTTGCCCTCAACTCTGTCTCGTTGGGAAGGATAGGAATTGCACTCATCGCAACAACTGGCCCTTTTAATTCCTTCTCCAAATCAACAATTGTGGATTTAAGTGTTTGAATTTCCATATCACATCCCAAATGCTGAACTTTTCTACCTTCTAAGAGTTTTGATTCCAACTCCCTTATTTTTGCATCTATCCCGACCATCTTCTCTTTCATTTCTTTATGTAACGGTGATGAGCCATACAAATCACCTAGTGCAAGGCTCGCTCAGAAGATTTCTTGTAGCATCTTCTCTCGACTTGATAAGGAATTCTCTCTCTCTTCTAAGGACATTGTACATGTAGGTGTATTTTTCCTTCTACCCTTACCCTTACCCTTACCATCATCTCCTTTGCTGCCCTTATCTTCACCCTCACCACCTTCTTCACTGGAAATTTTTTTCCTCTACTTTGTTTTTAAAATTTTAAAGTTTCAGAGATCCTTGCTAACCTTGTTCCTTTCAGCTTATCATCTTTCCTATAAATGTTTTTTCTCAAATCGAAAATTATTGATTCTAATTCTCCAACTTTGTTTCCATGGCTTCCCTCCCACTCTTTCAAATTCAACTGATATTCTTGTACTACTTGTTCATATTCTTTAATTTTATTCTCCATTACCTATAAAGGACCCATTTCTATCCTCACTGGTGGTACATTGAGAACATGTGGTCTTTTTTTCAACTCTTCTTTGAGTTCACTTGCTTCAGCATTAGCTTTTTCCAAAGCCTCTTCATATGCAACCCTCACAGACTGAATTTCTTTTTCAGCACCATCTATGTGTTTTTCTACTTCTTTGGATAATAATTTAACCATTTCTTCTTTCCCTTTTATAATTATGTCTGCTCTGAAATGATTATCCATAACTGTCTTCTGCAATGCTGCTATCTGTTTTGGTCATTGTAAAATATTATCATCTTTTCTCAAGCACTCTTCCACCCAATTGCATATATAGGAAGCTTGTTCCTTGAAATGCTCCATTTTATCATATAGCATGAACACATACCTACTATCAAACTTATATGATGCAATGTCTAAATGCATAGAGGAAGCCCTTGATTCTGATTTGGAAGAACATTCATACTCAATTGCCAACTATTTAGGAGGAATTCTATCAAGAATGTCTTTAGGAATGGAAAAGTGAGTAGTAGTTTGTTCCATTTCATTTCCTGTCACCTCCTCCCAATGACCTCTATCGACATGCCCCTTAAACTCTTTCAAAGTTATGGCAGCACAAATTTCATTATTTGTGACCAAAACAGGATACTATACTCGTAATTCACCATGGTGCTCAGTACTTTGTACTGGTGATTCCTAGTTTTGTTCAACACGATGTAATGGTAATTCCCCATGGTTCTTAGGATATTGTACTAATTCCTCGTTCTGCTGAGGAGACAGTACTGGCAATTCCTCATTGTGTTCCCTTCTTTTACATTTCCTAACGTATGTTTTATGAACATGTGGTTTTGGCAAATATATTTTTCCATGCTGGTTGATATCACCAATCTCTATTTCAGTAGCATGGGGTCAACATAAATCATTAATTTTTTGAAGTGTTCCCGGGAAACTAGATTTAACCTTCCTTAATTGGCTCTCTTGCAGGGAAACGTGGAGTTTCTTAGCCAGTAGATAAGGAATATCTATAGGTATATCTTCCACCCAATGTGTCACTACCCACATACATTCACCCAAAATGTCAATCTTGTGATGATTCAGAATTGTCCTAAGGACGATTTGAATCAAAGTTTTGTATATTCCGGGAGGGAAATCTTGCATTTTTAAGCCATTCCTCAAAAAATTTACTTCTCTCCCACAAATTTTACTGGCCATCTGGTTCTTCTCCTGTTTGGGGGTTTTCCTTGAGCTTAAAATTGCTCCCCCTCTGCGTGGAATATTTGTAGCTAGGAAAAACAAATCAGGGTCGAGGTATACTCACTTCCCAAAAATTATGAGTTCTGTATTCCCAGCAACATATTTCGAAATTGCCTCATTTATCTCCTCATCAACATAACTAAACATTCCCCACAAAAATTCGAAAACTTATGCTTTGCTCAGGATAGTTTCCATACCTGGTGTCCACATATTTGCATCTCTCCATGCATCAAAATTCTCCTGGAACTTTTTTATTGTTACCCTATCATCTATGGATGACTATGTTTCTATTGGGGTTGCATAGGAGGATGCCCGCATTTTAGCTGTGCTCGTCATGTTGGATGACCCTGTTTGAAGTTCGGCCATGGTTATCCAGGTTCGAAGTGGAGGTGAGGTGATGCACGCATATTGTATTTCAGGCTCACAAATTCTCCCCGTAGACTAATTTTCAGGCTCACAAATTCTTCCTGCAAAGAGTTTTTCAGCAATAAATCAACACTTTTCTTGGGTAGGCACTTTGGAAATAAAAACATATAAAAAAGTAAATTGGAAATAAAAACATATAAATATCATCATGACATAAAAGATATAAACACGTGCCTCTACTCTTCAACAATTAAATATCATTAATATTCTTCTTCATCCAAATCAACATCTGTATCAGGATCTGGTTTAGAATACATATTCATGAAAGGCTCATTCACATCAACATCATCATCAATGGCATCTTTGCTAATATATTCATCGACATCGTCAATGAGATCATAGTCTACTACATTTGGATGATCAACCTCTTCAACTTCTTCATTGAACACATCGACTGCAGCCACCTGCTCCTGATCTGAATCATCATCATGATATTCTTCTTCGTGATTATCTTCATCATGTACATGATTATACTTTATTGGTCTTCCTCTTGGATCGTATCTAACAACGTATGACCAACCTGCTTTACCTGGTACCTCTGAGTAAAATACTTGCTCACATTGACTTGGAAGAACATAAGGCTCTGTACTCGGTTCAAATGCCCTTGTATTAACCATGGTAAATCCATTAGCATGCTCAATAACAGTTATTTCAGGATCACGTTCATGCATCTGTAGCCTGTACCACTTCACCTCAAACAAAACTATTTTAAAGGAATTAAAATCACACTCAATTATGTCCTCCAAATTCCCATAGTACCTATTCTCAGTTTATTCTAGATGTCTGCCACTTCTAGAGGAAACATTGGTGACCTTAAACACTGCAGTTATCCTATAATCCGAGGTTTTTATCTTATAATCCATCATTTTGATACAAAATTTACGACCATTACACCACATAGCCTTATGATGTTTCAACTGCAGCATTGAAAACAAGTAAAAAATACATTGTGAATTAATAAACATCATATAGGAATTAGAAAATATATTTGAAAACTTAAACAAACCAAATACATTGAAAAAATGGGAAGTAACTAGAAAAATGCGGGTAACAATTTACTTGCCTTTTTATCTTTTAAACCATAGGCTAAATCAACTTCCCTTTGCGACGTAGTATCAGGAAATTGATGTCGATGACGATGAGATATTTTAATCATCTCACTGACCCCTTCCCATGACAACCTACCGAAGCATTTTTCACAATATTCTATCCAATTCTCCATCCAATCAAGGTTGTTTTCAATGTATAAATGTATAGCATCCCACACTCGAGCAACTATATGAAAAAATAACAATTCACTATCATTAATTAGATATCATTACACGCATAGTTTAATATAGTTGAATATGCATGATTAATAAAAGATAACAAATCAGTATGATAAAATAAAATTGGAAAAATACATGATATATTAATTCCACAAAATCTAATAATTACCTTTCATGGTCCTCATTGTACCTTTTCCCAATAGGACCTCCCCTTCAAATATGTCGATGGAGTTGAGATTCCAAATGCAAGGCACATTCATATTTTCTGCTAATTTATACCATATATCCCTCAACCATAGAACCCTCATGATGTGTTCTTTGTCTAATAAGATCCTTCAACGGCTTCAATTGCCTCTCCACCATCCACATCGACTTTGTTTGTATCGGTCCACATAATTCAATCTCCTCAACTTGGCGTATGAGGTAGTGTTATTGTGCATTGAAAAATGATGGAGGTAGATACTGTTCCATTTCACACATTAGTTGGGGAATTTCTCTCTTCCAATACCTTATATCTTTTTTATGGATTTCTTTTTAAGGAAAGCCACCTACAGATGAAGCAATAAATAATATCAAGCCATATATAAAATTTGTTGGAAAAACATCATATGTCAATAATTTCCGCTACAAATCACAGACCAAGTACATTTTCCATATAAAACATTACTTACCTCATGTATTTTCCAAGAACATAAATAATTTGTTTTATGTTGTTGTCAAAGTCATCTAGGGGAGATAAAGGTAGAACATACTATATAAAAAAACACATAATTATTATTTATTTCCAAATAAGAGAATAAAATTAATAAAATAGTCCATAGCAATGAGGAAATATATTAAAAAATCACAGTTACCTTAATGAATGTATGCCAGTCATGTGTTTTCACCCCACCAAAATCACTTTTTTTGTTAAATATATTCTTTATGTTAGACGAAAACCCCATCGAAAACCTGATTTTTTTGATGACCTCTTTTACAATATTGCTCTATTGCTCCGTCAAGCACTAAGGAAGACTAATATTTTGTTGAAGGAAATCACAACTAGAATTAATGATCACACTTTGCAATGCGTGATTAGCTTCTTGGATGTCACTACAAATATTTCCAATTCTTTCTTTATCAGTCCTTCCATCTAATATTTGTCATAACAATTTTGTTATGTTATTCCTGATATGAAATGCATCAAACAAATGAAATATTTGTAGTTGCTCGTACTATGGAAACCTACTGAATTGCATTGAGTAAATTTTCCTTCCTCGTGGAATCCCATTCATGCCTTAACAACATTCATGAAACATCAACAAAATCAAATTAACACTAATTAATCAATATAGGTACATACCATGCTAAACATAATTCACTAAAAAAAAAATATTTATAAAATATATGATACAAGTTGAATGTGATTGTCATTGATGTCAATGGATTTCAGTGAATGACAAAAGGATAACCAAAGACATGATGTGAGGGTAAACTCAGTGAAAGACAAAGGAATGACAAAGGAATTAATGACATGGAAAGTATGATGATGTAACATGTATGGTGAGGCTGGAAAGACACATAATGGAGTTCTGGTGCTATCCGAAAGTCAGTTTTGTAATCTAACATCATTCCGGAAAAATATGGCAACTTTGTGAAACTTTGGAAATTGACTAATTATGAAAAAGTAGTAAAAAATACTCTAAGATAATGACTACCATAATTCATGGTTTGAATAGAATTCCCACACCACCTTATCAAGACATATCATGTTGAACTAGCTATCTATCCATGATCTCAATTTGCCTTAATCATTTCTGAGGAGAAAGTTGTAAGTCTTCCAAAATAGGGTTTGAGGATAAACCTTGGAGAAATTCTTGGACATGGATAAGTGTTGGAAAACTGGTCCAGGTGGCCTTTGATCCATGACATTTGATAAATTTATTTTCACAAGGACAGTTCTTGGTGGGCATTTTCAAACGACCTCTCAAAATCCTGTTCTCAACACTCGAGCAATTTTCTTGTGTTTCTCAATATACAAAATAGTATTTTTCCTACTTTTGGCAGATTGATATTTTGCATATGTGACCATTGTAAGTCATCCTAAAAGTATGGATGGATATCCATTTGAAAAAAGAACAAATCCATGCCAATTGATGAACCTATTGCAATACACCCAACATCTGGCAGGCATTTGAAAGTGGTCTTCCAAACTGCTTATTGACACTTAGACAAATCTCTTCAAACCCTAAGTCACCAAGGTGATTTTATTTTTTTCATCAAACTTGGAGAGTGAGACATCCAAAATGTGAGGAATATCACACTGACTCAACCATGCCAATCTTCTCTCCTGCAACCTCATCATCTAACCTTGGTGGGTATTTTACTGGGATAGTGCAAATGAAGGTGAGAGGCACTTTTGGAAGATTGATATCTTCCTCCTTAGAGACTCTTTGGGAAATTTGAAACCATGGTTGGATGCACCAACAAACATAATAGATCCTATCGCTTTCAGATAATTTTTCTCATTAGCCTATGAGAGGTGGTGCGTATTTCCTTGAGGCCACTTAGGCAGATTTTACCAATAATTCTATACTTAAGACAATTTGTCCAAAACCTAAGGTGGATTTTTCATTTCACCCAAAACCAAACTAATTCTACTAGATGATGTATTACACCTTACTGATCACGCCTATGCTTATTTCACTCCCAGACTCATTTTCATTTTCCCTAGGCGGGCATTTTACTGAATGTTGGTGCATGACGACCTCAAACCCTGTTTTTGCAGATCCATATCTTCTTCCTAAAGCATTATCAAACCAATGTGAGAACATGGTCATGTATACAAAACATGCACCTATCGGATGACCATGTGGTGTGGTCATTTTCTTCAACCCACAAATTATGGCAGGCATTTCCCTAGAGAAATTCTGACTAATTTGACCAAAAATCCTTCTTTTGGGAGACCTGTATCTTCTTTTTCAAGGATTTTTTCTGAGAACCGGGGCCATGGTCAGAGAGATATTTAAAAACAATATGGGATGGTAGGTCATGGCAGGAATTTTCTTCTTCTTATGAATTAAGGTGTTCATTTTCATAAGGAAGCTGCTTTAGGGAAGTTTTTCAACAGTTAGTAAAAATCCCCAAATTATCATTCCATTACCAACTAATACCAAATTGTAACAATGAAATCATGAGACATTAGGACACCAACATGCCCTTTTCAACCTCATCTCACATGCCATATCAACACTTCTTTTGTCATTAATGACCTCCTTTGATATCAATGACAACCATACTCAACAGTGTTGTTGTGCTAATAAAATTCATAGGGTGACATAGATCTGTTCCTTGTTGAAGTGGTTATCCACCGATGCTTTTAGTTTTCCTTATGATGGTCACATGTGCAAGAAATCAATCTGCCAAAGTAGGAAAAATATTGTTTTTCATATTTAGAAATTTGGCTAAGTATTGACCAATATTCTAACAATACATAAATAATTTGGCATACCTTGATGATTTCTATTATATTCCAAATTCTATAGGTGAGGTGTCATTCTTCATGGTTTTTTTCCATTCTCTTCTTTACCATTGAATTTTTCTTTGTTTGTAGTTAGATAACTATGGTTCTTAGGCAGAAAGTGCCTATACTCATCAAATACTTCCTTTGCTAAACTCCTTGAATGACGAAATTTTATCCTTGGACCGCAAGCTGGACATGCAAATTTACCCTTTGTTTGAAGACCTACAAGATATATGAATTAGTGTAGAAAATTAGAATTTAAAATAACACATGATATTTTCAATAGATATATATAATATTAAAGAACAAAATAAAGTAACAATATACCACAAAAATGTGTTAACCCGGGAGCATCATGAATTGTCCATCCAAGTATTCCATGGAATTGAAATCGTCTTTTCCCTATTGGTCTAGAGATGTCATAGATAGTGACGCTAGCACATAACTTCAACAACTCATCGATAAGAGACTCAATATATATGTTCACATCTTTAACTTGGTACTTACCTAATTGGTCCAACATACATGATTAATTATATTTATCTATATGTAGTTATATATAAAAGACATAATTATCATGCACGAAACAAATAAATGAAATATTTAGTGATCAGACTTTCAAGTAAAAAAATACAAATTAATTAAATACCTAGACAATGATTGCCAACATTGTGTGCTCTCTCTTGATCGACATCCAAGGAGGAAGGCTATTGTTTATAAAAAAAATAGGCCACAATGAGTAGGTAGAATGAGTCTCTCCAAATGGATTGACACCATCAGCTGCCAACAAAAGTTTAACATTACGAGGTTCTTCTTTGAAAATTGGCCACTTTTCTTCGATGCAACTAAATGCAGACCCATCTGCAGGCATTTGAAGAACATCGTCTTGAATTCTGTTCTTTGCATGGAAATACATAAATTTTTCTATACTTTGACACCTGAACAACTGCTGGAGACGTGGAATTATTGGAATATAACGAAGAACTTTGTGAGGCACTTTTTTTTCACTTTATCGGTTCTATACCTACTTGTTTGACATTGTGGGAATTCATTTTCTAATGCATATTTTCCATATTACATGATATGATCATTAGGACATGCATCAATAGCTTGATACTCCATTCCAAATTCTTTCATAATCACATATATCTCTCGATATGTGAGTGGTAAAATATTAGATGTTGGTAATAGAAATTCACCTAACAATGTACAAAATTCAAAAGAATAAGTCAATGTAAACAATATTAATAATCAATATCGCATCCATACTTTACAAATTAGATAACAATAGAAATATAGTAAAAAAGTCAACCCTTTATGTACATGTGAACATGCAGACATAAATAATTAACAAATTACATACCTTAGTATTTGTGTGAGACAAGTGTTTGATAAACCATTCAAAACCTTCAAGTTCACTAACAAAAATATAGAATATAGAAGATTTGTTTTTGAGCCTTCATAAAGAGGTTGACGTGCCTTCTCGAGTAGAGGATCAAAATCATGACTATCAACCTGGTTGTTCTCATCCATTGGAACAAATCTATGTATCTTATCTTCCTGATTTGTATCACTAGAATTATCTCCATCCATATCATCATTAATAACTTGATCAACTTCAATATTCTGATCTAGATGTTCGTCACCCTGTAAATGAGTATTTCTGCTAGTACTTGGCAAATAACTCTCTAGAAGGGGACATTTTGGGGGCATTGTCTATATATTTACAAACAACGTAGTAAAATTAGTGTGTATATAACATATAATAAAACGATAAGAAATTTTACTGAAATTCATGACATGATGACTATTACAAAGAATACATTAAAAATTGAATAACCTCTTACCAAGGGACGATATTCATAACCCCCTTCAGCGTGCCCCTTCTCCCTACAATGTCTTTCAGTTGTCGTTATTAAAATTCTTCTTCTTTGCAAGCCCATGCAATCAGAGCAAGGGAAATAACATTTTCGATCTCCCCTCGCCTCTAATGCCGCTCTAAACTGAGCAAGCTTCCTTGCACTTTCATTCATAGTGAAAAGTCCTTGTAGTGACAAGTAATTAGGCTTACCTACACCATACCAAACAATAATTTGTCAAATACATTAGATATAAGTATATTTCTAAATGTAGTATATTATATACCATTTTCTATAAAGAAAAAAAAGAAGATTATGATAAATAGGATTGTCATTGATGACAACATTAATGAAAATCATTTTGGAAAAATATGGTAATTTGGTGAAAAACAGGAAAATGACTGTGTTGGAAAACTTGCTCAGGTAGCCTTAAGAAAATTCCCTCCACAAATTGTGTGTTGAAGAAAATGCCCGCGCCATATGAGGGTCTTGTAGATTGATATTTGGCCTACCTGACCATGTATTCAGATTGTCTTGGAAGTAGTTGAGGAAGAAGTTATGAACCTGCAGAAACAGTGTTTTAGGAAGATTGGACCAGACTAATGAAATTGTCTGTGTTGGAAAAACTGGCTCATGTGGCCTTGGGAAAATGCCCTCCGTACCTTATAGATGTATGATAAAAATTATTTGAAGCTATCATCCTACAACATGTTGAAGAGGCTATCTCTCCATAGTCTCAGTTGTCAAAGAAGATGTTTGATGACAAAGATAATGGTCTGCCAAAAAAGAGTTTTAGGCTGTTTTGCACTATTTCAGTACTAGAAAAACTGCCTTAGTGGCCTCAGGGAAATTCCTGCCCTATCTCATAGGGCGATGAGAAAAATAATATGAAAGTGTTAGGATATAACTTGTTTATGGGTGCATCTAACCATGGTCTCAGATATCCTATGGAGTGTTTTATGAAAAATGCATAAATCTGCCAAAAGTAAGAAAAATATTATTTTGCATTTTAAGAACACAAGAAAATTGGTTGTTAGATTTAGGAAATTGAAAAGGAATTCTGAAATGCCTGCAAATAGGGGTTATTTTGACGATAAAATTCATCAGGTAGCATAGGCATGTTCCTTGGTGAACTGAATATCCATCCATACCTTCAGGTTGTCTTATGATGGTCTCATATGCAAAATACCGATCTGCCAAAAATAGGAAAAATAATATTTTGCATAGTGAGAACAAAAGAAAATTGACCAAGTGTTAAAAACAGGAGTTTGAGAGGTCTGTTGGAAATGCCTGCCAAGGGATGTCGTTGTGCAAGCAAATTTATCAAATGTCATGGATCCATTCTTTGGTAATTTTTCCATTTGTTGATGACTTCAGGTCTCCATAGAGTGTTCACACTTGTGATATAGGAGTCTGCCAAAATGGGAAGAAATATGTTTTGATGTTAAAAAAAGGTTGAGAAGCTCTTTTGAAATGCTTGCCAAAGGTTGTGTGTGTGTTAACAGATTTATCTTGTGATATGGTCTTGTTCATTGTTGAAATGGCTATCTAGCCATGCTTGTAGGTTTCCTTATGGTGATCACATGAGGGAGAAATCAATCTTCCAAAGTGGAAGAATTTTTTTTTTTGCAAGTTAAAAACAAATTTGTCCTAGTGTTAAATTAAACAGTTTGGAAGCCTATATGCTGATGTGGATAGTACTGAAGACAAGATACTAATGGTATATGGACAGAGTTGAGACAGGGCTATAGTATGTTGTATGTTGAATGATTTACTGAGTATAAAATGAAGACTTTCTTATTGGTATTTTTGATGTGTGTGCCTGTGGAAAAATTTGGAAGAGTCTGATGTATCAATTGTAATTTGTAATATGAAATTTGTATAGGGAGGTTGGGTGGAGCTGGGGAAAGACTTATTGGTCTTTTGACAAGTTGAAGCTTGTTTGGATGTTATATCATCCTAGTAATTTGTAGCTGAATGAACCATTCTGGTGGGTGGTGCCATCTTATGGATTGTATCCATATTGGAGATTGAAGTCTTCACTTATATAAAGATTACAAAACTATATCTTGTGTCCCTTGTGAAATGTCTTAATAGTGATGTGTTTAATTGATGAATGGCATTTGCCTAGTTGATATTGTTCTTTGATAAATATGTTGTTGAAGCAATTGTGAAATAATGATATAAGATTGGTAGAAAAAGTTGAAATTGATTTGAATCCTTAGCTCACTGATTCACCCCCCCTCTCTCAGTGAGAACTGTGTCTAACAGATTGAAGTTTTCATTGATGCCAACAAGTGTTGTGAAATGGAATTTGATTTACTCACAAGGAGACCTTGATAGTTTGGGAATTGGAACACTAGGTGGCCCAAATGGTCCAAATGAAATTTGTCCTTCTACTGTGGAAAGCGATTAACACTATGTCAACGAACAATAGCTTAGTGGAGCATCGGGTCTATAAAAAAACTGAATTGGCTAGAGTCATTGTTGATTGGACCCTCTTGTTGAAAATACTCTGGTTTGAATAAAAGGAGGGAGTTGCAAGGTTGTTAAATTCATTTGTCAGGTACATGACTTGAAGAATACAATTGCTATTTTGAGCCTCAATGTTAGTTTGTATCCCCCCAAAAAGGATGCATGCTTACCTTTTATGAATTTACGGCCATATGATTGTTGCAGAGTATGACTAATATCTCTAGTTTTGGATTTGATTGATAAAGAAATATGGGCTCAATCCACACTCAATCAATCACAACTATAGAAAACATGCTGAAAATGCATGAGTCAGGTGATACAATGGATGGACGATTCCATGCACATTCTCACATTACGCTTTCAAGGATGGAAGGATTGAGTTTTTAGCCTAGAGACTCCACAGAAAATTTGTGTGCTTGTCAGAGAGGGATTGGGAGGCAGCTGATGCAGCTTGTTGATCATTTTTATAAATAAAACACTTCTTTTAGACATGGCAGCCCTTCACCTAGACCCAACAGATTTGTAACACAAAATAAACTTTTAAATCTGAGTAGAGTTGTGAAGCTTCATAAAAGAGAGAAGCCCTCTCTAACTTAGCAAGGATAATTATTAATACCATTACAACTTGCCCCGCACATAAACAACCAAAATCTGTTGAAAGATGGCATTGGTTTCGCAGGTATGCAAAGATAGTCATATATCGTCGATATAGAGACGAAAGTTCGTTGAAAATTAAAAACGTCGATATTGCCACATTTTTTCCGCCGTGATAAAAAAAAATGAAGTATCAATACACGGATTTTCAAAACATGGAAGTATTTCGTGGAAAAATCCTCCCAAATGTATTAGTGGTTTGGCTTGCATTTTTATTAGTGTAGGTGGATATTCCATAAATACAAGACAACCATGTAGTATTTTTGCACAATAGGCACTTTCTGAACCCAAATTGAAAAAATAAAAGTATAATAATGTGGAAAATAGTAAAACATACCATTTCCAACTAAACTCACTCAAAAATACCCAATTCTTAGGGTTGGGCGGGCATTTCTATGATCTGGGTAAAACTGGGTTGAAAACACAAAAGTTGTCATTTTGTCAATTTAATTTTGGACAAATGAAACGTAATTTTAAAAAATTGAAAGAGGATTTTGTCAAAAATATATCTATATTCAACCCCATGGTGTTAGTTTCACCTTATGACAATTGTATAGACTCTAGCATGAATTTTCCTAAGCCCAGTTTTGAATATTTACACAGTTTTTTACGAAACTTAGAATTTCAGTCATTTTTTTTAATTTGTCCAAGATACTTGGAATTTTAGTCTATTATGTTAAATTTGACTGCTATGCATTCCTAGCTTTCATTTTTATGCTTATGACTTTCATTTTACACCAAGTGTCCATAAAAGTAAAAAAGGTTAAAATTGCACGTTTCATAGGTCAACTGTGAGCATATGAGGTTAGGTTATATAAAATTAACACAAGGATACTCTTCTCAATATATCTAGCCATCCAATTTCCAAAAACATTTACTATAAACATTTAATAGGAGGGTTTGGTTTGAGAGTACATCAAAACATGTAGAGAAGAATATTACTCTATTATTATATTACTCACTCTATTATTCTATTTTTTCGAGAATAGTTAGAAAGCCATTATTTACTCTTACTTTATTATTTTCAATAAGTATACTTAACATGCTAGAATGTTAACTATATTGAAATTGAAAATCTAAGGTGTGTATAGGTTACTTGAAACACATTTGTAATTTTTATTATAGTTTGGAAAAGTTAGAACACATTTGTAATTTTTATTATAGTTTGTTAAAGTTAGAACACATTTGTAACTTTTATTATAGTTTGGAAACGTTAGAACACATTTGTAATTTTTATTTTAGTTTGGAAAAGTTAGCATGCTAGTATCCTATGCGTGCATTCACGTGCATCCTGTGCGTGCATCCCCTTCTTCCTTTCTGAGCATGCCATCATCCTGCAAAATGGAAACAACAGCCTCATGTTCCATGCCATCAACTAAAACAGGGGGTTCTGAAGTTTCAGAGAGGTTCACTGTCATAAAATTTGGAGAGAGCACTGAGGCATGGAGTGACAGAACCAACTAGCTAGAAGGTATGCTAAATGTCTTGGTCAGAGCAGGAGTGCATCGTTTTCTTTTCAATCAGTTCAATTTCAACCATGAAGAGATAGATAATGCAATTTCTAATTATGATGATTAGTCCAAGTGTTATTAACCCAAATGACACTTCTCCTTTCGAGTGCCGACAATTCATTATGCTAGTACACAAAAGGACATTTCAGGATTGAAGTTTGCCTAAACACTATAGATGGGCATGACATGAGATGCATTTACCCTTCAACCAGCTTTCCATTTTATTTTTCTATGTGTCGATTTTCATACGCGACTATCTTCATTGAAACTCATGTACATACACGACTATCCTCATTGACAACTTGCGTACTGTACGTGACTATTCCCATTGCAACCCATGTACAGATCTATACGCGGGTTTCCCTTAGAGCAACTCATGTGTCATACGTGGGTTTCCAGTATCAATAGTTGCATACACATCCATTCGACATTAAAAAATATAAATCACGATTAATGGAGATTAGTTGAGCCCTAATCATTAACCATCTCAACCTCCTCAACCTTCGAAACTTCTCTATTTCTCAAAGTATAAATAGAGGCCTTGGGGAGGGCATTAATAGAATCAATCTTGGAGAGAAAAGTTATGCTGGTGGTATATCTTCAAAAGTCTTTGGAGTAGCAGAACTCAGATTCCTTTTGTTGCAGAGGAGTCCTTGTCTCAAACGTTGGGTTGACACTTATCTCATTCACTTATTGTTAATAAAGAGAATTATTCATCCAAATTTGTGTTGAGTCTCTTTCATGTATCATGGTTGATGAATATATTTGATTAAGAACTATATAAGTTGTTTATCTAACCTGTCATATATACATGTATAAGATTGTATTTGGAGAATTTTCTCTTTGTAGGTGAAGGAGGTGCATCCCTGAAAGCTTTGGAGAGAAGCAGAGTAGGGGAAGAAAAATCTTGGATCAACCGTCGGTAATCGGGTGAGTCCTATTTCCTTTCTATACTTTAAAGCTGATTGTCTACAAGTTTTAGAAGCAAGTTGGTAACCCTAGACCCTAGGTTAGAAGGGTGTTTATTCCTGAACAACAGAATTAGCGACTCCACTGGGGAGCCCAGACTGTTATGAGTTAACTCTGTAGATCAATGCCCAGTCTTTGCTTTGATTCAGTCTGTGGTGTTTTGTATTGGTTCAAACTTATAGTGGTGTTTGAAGACCTTTAAAATTTTTCTTTTTATTTGAAAATTTTACACCTGTACGCGGGTTGCTCTTGCACATAGTTGCATATAGAGGTATGCATACGCGGGTTGCTCTATAGAACAGTCATGTATAATATGCGGGTTGCTCTTGTACACAGTCGCGTACAAGCCTGAGCAACAAAATTTTTGGGTTAGGGTTTGCTTGTCCCTATCCTTCTATAGATTTTGTCTTGCTGAGTGGCCTTCATTATGAGGACTGCACTGTGAGTTTGATGACCTTGTTAGCCATACCTTGTGATTTCTTGTAAGCCCTTGAGTTCTTATTGTTTGGATTGTCTTTCTGTTAGCAACTTGAAGTGGATTTGTTTGTTGGGTAATAGGTTTAAGTGCTAGTTGTCTGAATCAGTGATCAGGGTTCCAGACACTGTATATTCCATTATATTTTTGAATAGTATTGGTTTGTCACTTGCCTTTGATTGAGTTCGGTGATTTCTATTCATTGTGCCTTCCCAAGCTAGGGTTCCAAGTCTTCCTTAGGTGGTTGATCTTTGGTTTTATGAATCTGCTTTAATTCATTTTGCTTATTTTATGCAGTTAGTTTATTCAAGCATACTCAAGTATTGTGCATTTAGGTGCATAGTAGTCTTTGAGCAATTTGAAAAGTGAAAAGAAAACATTAGAAACTTTTGCATTTGATTTTCATACAATAGTTTTGTTTTTAGTTTTTAAATATAATCTCAAAAATTACA
Source organism: Pseudotsuga menziesii (assembly GCA_001517045.1). Taxonomy (NCBI): domain Eukaryota; kingdom Viridiplantae; phylum Streptophyta; class Pinopsida; order Pinales; family Pinaceae; genus Pseudotsuga; species Pseudotsuga menziesii. Next base: position 11,332 of record LPNX010179009.1, on the reverse strand, counting down.
AAAATATAGTCTTAGTTTCCTCTTTATTCGTTGCATTTTCATCAGTTTACATTTACAAAAGAAAAGAAAAGAGAAGCTTGTTTTTTAAGTAGTGATAATTTGCTTTGGAAGTATACACCTATTGTCTTTTACATTTCTTATCGAGTCAAAAACATCATAGTCTTTCACTCCACTTTCCTTCTAAGTAAAAAATAGCCCTTAAAATGAACGCAATAATTAAAATTTATTAGTAATTTTTGTTTTATAGGGCCATACACCTACTAGCTTAGGATAGACTTGTGGGATAAGAAGTGTAAACTCCCCATAAGTATTTAAATTCAAACATAGTGGGCCAATTGATAGGTAAATCCTTCTCTTTATCAATATTATCTGGGAATCTCCTCTCAAATGGGAGTCAAGCACGAGGCTGCGTGGAGGCATTGGACTGAGGAGATAACCCTCCGATTCCTTTTCAAAACGTAAACCAGGTTTTTTACACATCTGGGGATTCTGTCCTAGATAGAGTTTCGGGCTCAGCTACCCTGCCCATGCATACGAATCAGGCTTGCGACTGTCCCCCTAGACAATTGGTATAGTTAAGTAAGCCTCTAGCCTCTTGACATCTAGGGTTTATACACAGGTAAACCAGAAGGCTATTTCTGGTTCACCTTGGACAGGCTTGGAAGGTAACCCTTGTTGAAAGTGTAGGAGGGCGGTGGGTGATTCCTTCACTTGTGCCTGAGAACCTCTTCAAGGACGCCAAGAAACTGTCTTTCAACTTTCTTCAAGAAAGCATATCTCTTACCCTTACTGACTATTGATACTTTAGGAGTTTTCGTAGTGATTGGTCTCTAGTTTGTCTATGTTTATCCAACCTTAGGGTTTGAATTGTCAAATTTACAATCGCGGAGAACCAACCTATCATAAGGTCATGAAGGTTGCAAAACCTTCCTACTCTTATCACATTGGAACCTCCACCTCCCCCTCAAAGGCAGAGATTGGACACAGATGGCTCATTTGAACTGATAGGAGTCAGTGAAGTTCCTGGTGAACCAAAACTTAGGGAAAATCATTTTGATTTAAACACAATTGAGATAGAAGACTTGCAGGCTGATGAGTTTGCAAGGAATTTTAATACACCTCTAACTGACTTAAACGATCTTGTGATCGTTCAAGTTCCTCCTTTTGATCCACTCGTGATTGGTGTCCATGTGGGAAGGATAATGTCTATTGTAGGAGAAAGTTCTTTCATTTTAACCTCAACCATCTCGGCTGAAGGGGTGCTATATCCCCCGGTAAGTACCCCTATATCAAGCATACCTACTACACCCTTAAATCCAGCGAGCCGAGTGGTTCAACCATCGGTTCCCACAAGCCTAGTAGGTTTTTTTGGTGGTATGGTCACTGGGATTCCTAATGTACCTACAATTCCAACCTCCTTCACACACACTACCTAGAGTGGTCTTATAGGATCCTTGGCTTTTGTCCAAGGATTTCCTTGGAATGGGGGCCACATACCCCCATCCACTCCATACGTAGGCCCACCACCCTCACATTAGAGGAAATTTCAACCCAAAATGGGCCTTTTAAATTTTCACCCAAATTCCATGTCATTATGCATTAGCCAATCAAATTGCTTTAAAAGTCAAACACCGTATAGGTCTTAAACACTATTTTATTACACAATCTCATAATAATGGAATATTTTAATATTATAATTTTCTTGGAGAGTGAAATAATATCTACCCAAGGTGCCCCAAATTGTCTTGGAAAGAGAAATCCAATATGCACGCCTTCTCCACACATTGGAGAGTTATTAATGGATCAAAACATGTTGACCACATTAATTACATTATTATTTTTTTAATTAGATAGAGGTTTTTTTTATACATAAATTTGTGGGTTTATTACCTACCACAATATTCAGGCACCAACATTTTTTTTTAAATATTGAAATATATAGAATATAAATAAAAAATTATTTGAAAATAGATTTATTACCTACCACAATATCAACTGCACCTACAATTATATATATATATATATTGAAATATATAATGATATACATAAAAAACATATTTCAAAATATATAAACATATTTAGAAAAGTTTTTTTTAACCATGTCCTTATGAGTTTATTATATGTTATATAAAAATTTATTAAAAAATATAAAAATATATAAAGATATATATTAGTAATTAAATGTGGTGTTTTTTAAGCCAAAGATAGCCATGACCAATATTTTTTTATATATACTTAACTATATAAAAAAATTACTATTAACATATTAAAAAATATATAAATTTATATAAATCTATATTTAAGTAAACACTACAACTTACTTCTTTTTTAACTACTCTAATGGTTAACATTAAGTTCATTAAGTTGTTTATTTATATTTTTATTAAATACATATACCTAGGTGGAAAATTTTTAATTTCAGTAAAAGTTTTTTACAATAGAAGCGGGCCAATGCTGTGCACATCAAAGACGCTAGTGAATGCTCTTGTTCAAACATCTTCATTACTGATATCACTGGAACATTTTACCTCACCCATTGAGAAATATCTTCATGCTGGATTAAAAGCTGAGCGCATTCTATGGAGGAATGGGGCTGGGATTGCATGGGCCGCATGGGATGAGCATCTGCTGGAAATGATAGAGAGCCAGATCTGAAATACAGCTCAACCAGAGCAAAAGCAGCATTAAGGGAGCATTATCAAAACAACCCAGCAAACCATCTGCGAACATCCAGTGAAGTTTGGTCCTTCTATTCATTGGTCTACTGGATAGATATCATTCTTAGGTAAATTCAATACTCAATGATCTTATGTTAAAAATTTGGGCAAAACAGAAGTAAAATTTGGTATCTCCTGTTTTATGTAACAATTTTGTTCCTAAGAGTCTTTATTATCCATTATCTGAGTGTGGTTTTCTCTGACCCTGTGGTTTGTGCATTTCTGATTTTGAAGAATTTTAGATCTGATCACCTTACATGTTGCTCTTGATTCACTGCGCGTGTAGATTGAGGAGAAATGTAGAAAACTGCACAACATTAAAATAAAAATACCCAATACACCTGTAGAAACTCATTTTCTTCCCAATGATCACAATAATGGCTCAGCTGCAAATCTAATCTGATACCCAGGGTTGGAATTTAAAATGACGGACACCTGTCAAAACTGCTGGTAACAAACAAAATGTTAAACGTTTTCTATATTCCAAGCCATATTTTGACGGTCCAGGCAAAAATTTTGATGTATTTGACGAGTAAATTGACCCATGACAGGCATTTACCCGTCAAATTCCATCCCTACTGATACCTCTTCCTCAAGGGCACCCCACATGATTTCTCAACGCTGGAACTGCCCTTTCTTTCTCCCACGTGATGACAGAGACAAATATAAAGTTGGAATTTCAAATGACGGACACCCGTCAAAATTGTCGGTAACAAACAAAATGTTAAACGTTTTCTGTATTCCAAGCCAGATTTTGACGGTCTAGGCAAACGTTTTGCTGTATTTGACAAGTAAATTGACCCATGACGGGCATTTACCCATAAAATTCCATCCCTGCTGATACCTCTTCCTCAAGGGCGCCCCACATGATTTCTCAACGCTGGAACTGCCCTTTCTTGCTCCCACGTGATGACAGAGACAAATATAAAGTTGAGGCTTTTTTCATAATGTAATTAATTATGCATCGTCCCTTTTATTAATGCGGGTAGCTCTTATATTTAGTTAGACGGTTCTATTTATAAAGATGGCCTAGATTGAGGCATAGATAACCCGCAGATAGCCCTTCTATTTAGGCTAGCCTTTCTTTTAATGTAGATAGCTCCTTATTGAGGCAAATAGCCACTTTGATTTAGGCTTTTAAAGACGTAAAGTGAGGCAAAACTCTATGTATGCCATAATGCTTGGGAGGGCTTCTATATTATATAGGTGAAAACACCCCTTGAGATAAGGCACTTTAAGGCTCTTACATTTAGGTCGGCTTATAGGCTCAACATCATATATGTAATAAGGCTTGAAAGGATCTTAACTTTTAGAGAACCCAGCCCCCCTATATTTAGGGAAACTAGAGCCTCCTTACTGCTAGCATGACATAGAATTGAACTATTGTTCTCTCCTCCTGGTGTGCTAACGTGACATGCCAGGGCAATGTTTGCTGTAAATGACAGCTAATGTTTGTTAACATAGACTAGTAGATTATCCCTTGAAGGAGCTGCTGCCTTCCACAAATTCCCAGCCAACTGATCAGTGAAGTAGTGGGAACTTTATTTATATAATAGCTGAACTTGACACGGAAAAGTGCCCTTCCTACTACACAGATTTCCAGAATTACTCACTAACAGGTTGCTCACAAATTTCCTGAGTGTGTATGGTGGTCTGTATCAGTGTTATCGGAACCAGACCGGAACCGGAAAAATCGGCTGGTCTGACCAGTTTACAGGGTTGGCCGGTTCGATCAGCAAAAAAATTTCAAAAAACCGGATTTTTTTCTAGACCGGGTACGGAACCGGCCAAAACTGGCCGAACCGGTCAAAACCGGCCGGTCTAGACTGGGGACTCAAGAAACTCAATTTAAAAAAAAAAAACTAGAAAAAAAAACTTTGCTGATGTACTTTGGAGCCTCTTTGTTAATGTACTTTGGTTCAGAACCTCAGAGATGTATTGCACTTGGTGCTACTTTGGATATTTGCACCCATATTTGCTCTATATATGAGAAACTTTGCATATTTTTGTATTAATGGTCTGGATTCATATGTATGCACATGAATATATATATGTTTTTTACAAAATATGAATATTTTATGTATTTTTTAGTCAGCTGGTTTTTTACCCGGGTTTTTGCCGGTTCCAGTCCGGTTCACATTTTGGGCTTTACTGATTCGATGACCGGTCCGATTTCTGATAACATTGGTCTGTATATGGAATATGAAGCCAAAAACTTGTCCTTGTATTTTGTGGACACTAAAACCCAACAGCTACGAACTATTGCAGCAGTTGAATGTGACGTAGAGTATATGTTCATTGCTAAAATAGATGTGAATCTTCTTCCCACTAACCAATATTTACCCCCTGAATATGAAGTTCATTATAAATATGAAGTTTCTTGGTAACATTTTCCTATGGATCCTTTGTACCTTTTTTGCAGTGAAATGGGAACTCGTAGATCTTCAGGAAAGTTGGAAACTATTGTAGTTGAGAATGCAAAGGATGAAATGGATAATTGGATCACATTACGGGTGTCCATTGGATCTTGGGTTACTTTGCAACCATCAAGGAATCGAATTTGGGGAAAAAAAAGAAGACTAGATAATTTACAATGCCATTGGAAAGGTGTAGTAAGGGCATTTAAGCGGAGCCAACAGGGTGAAAAAGTGGAGAAAGTGCTCATAGCTCATGTATATGAGTGCAAGGATATCCTCAAAGAGTCTGTTGCCAAACAAGACAATTTTCCTCAAATTGGATGAAATTGTAAGAACTTGTCATTTTATAAGCATTGAATATTTTTTCTTAATTTTGCATGAGTATTAGAATATGAATGCCCTAGATTGGATGGATACTAAATCTGTTTTTTTTATGTAGGTTTGTGCATTTCTGATTTTGAAGAATGGCAGCCTGTGGAGAGTATTACCAGTACTTTACATGTTTTCCATTCGCATATAGGAGAGATACTCTATGAGGGAAAGGATTCCATGTCATTGAGGGAAGAAGGGGTATGGTTTTATAAATATGATTACTTTCTTCCAAGGGGTAAAAGGATGGGATGAATTGAAGAAGCCAAGTTACCCATACTTCGTGAAATTGGCTTACCACATTCTAATCCAACATTAATTGATTGCATACGTTCAAAATTATTTCTTGAAATTCAATCTGGTATGCGGGAGAAGGGTGGCGCATGTGATCATTTTGGTATGCACTTACCATTTTTGGTCTTT
>LPNX010178941.1:0-44911 GCA_001517045.1 Pseudotsuga menziesii | reverse complement strand
TATATATATGTGAGGGTGTTTTAGGAATTTACCAACCCCATGTTTAGCAATGAAGCTAATGAAACTTCGCTACATTAATTTTCTTTTTTGAGCTAATTAAAACCTAGAGATACTTTTGATATTTCATACTAAGGTTAATGAGCTCTTTATATTATTTTAATTTTCTTTTAACTTCTAAATCTTTCTTGCACCACATTTTCTCTTTAAACTTAGATGTAATTTAAAATTATTTTGACATTTCGATATTCTAGAGTGTCATTTTCATCAATGCTCCAATGATTTAACTAAGCCATGGCATCTCCATCAGCTCTTAAACCAAGTCAAAGTGTCAACAAGGCCTAAACCGATGGATACTTTGAGAGAGGACTTGCACAACCACCTGGGTATTTTACCCCAAGATCTTCTACTAGTGTAAACAACTCTCAACCACTTGAGCTAACCCACTGGGCTAGATTAAGTTAATCCTATATGTAAAATAAAAATAAAAATATTAATTTTAATATGGATTATTACATTTTGAAAGATTCCATATAGCTTGCGTCTTATTTAAGCATGGCCGACTTGTATGGGAAACAACTTGGAGGCTTGTATAAGTATCATGGCAGAGCAAGAAGTGGAATGGGAGGCTTATCTGAGAAGCATGGTGGGCTTGTCTAAGCATCAACTTGGAGGCTTGTATGAGTATCACGGTGGAGCAAGAAGTTGAATGGGAGGTTTATCTGAGAAACATGGTGGAGGGAGAAGTGGAATCGCGTGCTTGTATCGGAAGCATCCTAAAGGCTTGCTTGAGAATCATGGTGGTTTTCCCAGGCCTTTTGTTTCTCTCCAAATCTTGTGTAAAGATAAGGGCATGCCCATTGATCTAGTGCTTAGAGAGGATGTGTCAATGAGTGATGACGTCTCGCTATTGGTCTGATTGTTTGTAGCCCGCTTTGTTGGAAGGAATATGGAACACCAAACCCTAAAGGATTGGGTTGTCTCTCATTGGTCTTTTGTTATTCGTTATCCTCCCCAATGCTTTGTCTTGGCTAAGGGTTATGTGGGTGCCATTTTTAGAAAATTAGAGGACATTTTCACTATTTTGGAATAGGTGTGAACGACTTGCTAGTGAGGAAGCTTAAACATTGGACCCATTTTTTGATGCTACGCAGGAGAAGACCTACTCCAGACCCATATGAGTTATATTTCATGGTTTTACATGAAAGAAGACCTACTCCATACCCATCTCAATTCTTCTTATGGTTTACCGCCTAAGTTTAGAGAAATTTTTGCTTTGCTAAGTAACACAACATGAAAATCCATATTTTAGCACAACAAGTGTTACACTCAAAATTTGTCACTAGCATGTGATAGGATCCCTAACAGAGATATTTTCCCTCAAATCCCAAACTTGAAGTGAAACATGCTCTAGGTGTTGGTTTTAACATACAAAATTTCAGCACCGCTCTTACCCTCAAGCAGATAAGCGGTACCTTATGTAGCACCGCCCAAGTTATGTGGAAACCAGGCAGTGCCACTACCTTTAACCTTTGTTGTTGGCACAGTTCTCACCCTTCATCGCTCTATCATAAAGGAGTATAAGTGGTTCCCTTGGTAAAAAGTGAAAAAGGAGGTTTCACGAAGCTTCTGGAACAAAATCCTCATGTCTAGCCTTATCCCTACTCACCTGGGTCAATTAAACTCGAGATCCCTCCTTTGAGGATCTCATGGCCACCTCACCCACCAATTTATTAACCATTCCTATCCCTTTGAGCCCTATAAATACAAGCTCATACTCCATGGTTGAGGAGAGAATAAATAAGTAAAATTATGCTACCGAATTAACATCCTGGCCTAATCCATTAGAGAGCATAGAGGAGCAAGTTGGAGATATTAAGGATGAGGTGCTAGTCTTGTGAAGGAGTGCATCAACACTAAGGAAAAATGGTTGTAAGCTATTTCATTCATCTATTAATGCAAAGTTGATTTCCTTCCCATATATTTGTTGTGTTTAAATCTCACATATATATTATTGGATTCCTTAGTCACTAATATGGATCTATGCATAGTTTTCTCGTATCTTTGATGTTGTTGTAAATTTGATGTGCTTTTGCAGGTCTACAGGACTTTCATCAGAGTTTTATTCCATGCATCTATAGCTTTCATGGAAATTCTTCAACCTAGTTGTTACTCATTTGTTCTAGATCTGAATCATTCATACCAGAGGAACAGCTTCTGTCCACAGAAGGTGCTATATTCCTGATAACAAATTTGGTGACTCTGTTGGGGAATTACTTATCTGTTCTGATCTTCCTCAGTTTCTGAACTACTCTTGTCCGAATCCAAGCTCCAACCTCCCATCTTTCCAGTCAGATCTACATCTAACCTAGTGAAGTTTTGGTTTGAAATATTTAGATCTCTTCATATCTGAGTCACCTTGAATTTGTATGCTATGTATTGTTGTTGATTCGTCATTTTTTGTAGAGTTTTTACAATTTCTAACTTGATTTTTTTACTCTCCATGTGTTCTGGATTGTTACAGGGAACTGCGCATGTGCCTTAGGCAACACGCAGTGCCACCGCCTAAGTCCAGTTAGCAATAAGCAGTGCCACCACTTGAGTTCAGTGAACAAGAAGCAGTTCTGCTTCAAAACCACTCTGTCAGCAACCCCTTTGGCGTGGTTCCAAGTAGGCCTGTCCCAGACCTTGATTTTTTCAAATTTTTGCAAAAGGTTTGTGATTTTTGGATTTTTGTGTGTTCAGTTAGTTTTGTCTAGACTTGTTTGAAGTTTCCTGAGTAATTGAAATCTAAAATTTTTATGTGGAAATTGCTTGTTTGTCAAAATCAAAAAACAAAAATCTAGGTTAGATTCATCATTCATTACTTCTTGTAAGTTTGTTCTGAAAGGTGTTTTTGGAAGCTTTAGGTCAGGTTAGATCTCTACCTGCTATAGAATAGTACTGAAAAGAAAGACTCTCTTAGATTAGTTTGCTTATTTCTATTTTTCGTTAAGTGTGAGAAAGACGTCTTTTCGCTCTAAAAAAGAAAATTTGTTGAGAATAGGTTATTGTTTTATTGTGCTCAAGCCACTGGGTCTTTGATTAGCCTCACAAGCTTTCAAGATTCCTTTGTTCTTTTGTCTCTTTTGCATCATTACCTCATCAAAAGGAAAAAATATCAATAGGTTAAGTTAGATCTTTCTGTGTTTAACAAAAGTCGAAAAAATAGCTTGCATATGCATATTTGAGTGTTGTTTGTATTTATTCTTCGTTGAAAAGAGATCTTACCCTACCTGTTTTCTTTCAAAAAGAGTTGATTTGAAGACGTGTTGTTTGATTGTATGCTCGGAAAAAGAACTTTTTAGTATAGTTGTTTGGGGAATTTTTTGGTTTTAAAGCAAATTGAAAAAGACAACACTCTCTCTCCTTCCCGTAATTAGGCATACTGAATGGTAAACTGAATGAACTTGCATTTCATATTTGCATGGTTTTACTTTTCTTTCAAAAACTCATGCATTCACCTAACCGTGCACTTTCAAATTAAAGATAGTTATAGGCTTAAACTTTGTATAGAAATTTGAGTGATAGGTTGGAGACGTGTTCGGGCGTCATTAAACATAGGAGCTGTCGTTAATTGTCTGCACTACAAACCGGGACTCGCGTGGTTCTTCCACGTACCGTCGGTATATTGAATGACCTTTCACATACCCTTGAGGTATATAGAAAGGTACTTAACATACTCGATTGTATATCAGAAGGCCCCTTGTGAACGGTTGTGCATTAGACATCACTATTACCAATTTGAGCTCCCACGTACCTTGAGTATATCGGGATACCCCACTAGGATATCTTATCTATCTGAGAAAATCCCTTTGGCCATCTTGTGTGGAGAAATACAATGAAAACAATGTTCGGGGCTATTACTACGTACGTACCCTTCTGGTATATCACGAGTTGCACCTACTTGACAATCCTAGTGAGAGACTGACCATTTGAGCTCATCCCGTCGTTTGAATTTGATTGTTAGCCTATAGCTTGAGTAGGAGAAATTTTTTTGGTGTGTTATTTCTTAGCTTTGAAACCCTATGTTAGATTAGTGACTGTGCAATATCGTTGAGTTTCATTTGAGACGGTCCAGAAGAACACGGGGCTTACCACCCGATTTTCCTCCCGTTACAAGAGAAGGTCCAATGGAAGCTACTGACCAGGAAGCTACAACTACTTCCCAAGTGGAAGAGAACCTAGATGTAGAAAGTGGAGACCAATTCACTTCTTACGTTACTGCCTTGGTCCAACAACCTCCTGTGGGTGGCACTTCTTTCCAAGGTCCTATGGAAGGATGTGTTAATAGTCCTGTTCGTCCATATTATGGTCTAGATGCTCCATTTTGGGGAACTTCTATGGGACAGGCCATTTATTCATTTGGAGTACATAGGCCCTCTCCTGAACATTCTTCACCAAGTGAAGAATAATATAGACAAATTCAATCAACTATTCACCGTGCACAAAAATTTCAGGAGAGAATGCAAAGACTAGATATTATCTTAGCAACCCCAATCCCTCATAAAGAACCTATGTCGGCTCTTCTTACCCGTAATACGTATCCTTGGCCAACCGAATATCGTTCACTGGTTGATTCTATGAAACCTATTGATCTTGTTGAGACTTCACACCACCCAGGTCAAACTTTCGACCCTACGGTTGCAAATGTTTGGTTTGTTTCTATTCCTCCTAGGTCTTCTAGGGATGGCGGGAAACCTTCAACTCCAGTTGTATCGGTACCTTATAGTGTCAGGGGACAATGCCCAGCATGATCTACGTTACCTTATGATGGAGTTGTTACTCATAATAGATAGGCCTCTAACGTGGGCACATCCACAGTTTACGTTCCTCCTACGAATATAGTTTACCTCCATTTAGTTTAGGTCAACCCTTAGGGGCACAACATATAGTTAATCAAGCTTCCTGGGGGTATGGTAACCCAACAAATCAAATAAATATAGGAAATATGAATTACCAACCTACCCCTACAGGCGTATCATACACTGGAATTCCATGTCCTGGAAATACCTTCACTCCATGGGGGCAACCCAATTAGTCCTACATTCCAGCAATGGGAGGAATACCTATTCATACGGTTGGAGGTGCCGAAGGGCCACCTTACGGAGTTCCTCCCCCTGTGGGTGTTGGTGGTCCTGGAGGTCCTGGTGGGCCACCTTATGGAGGCCCTCCCCCCAGGGGACCTGGCGGCGCTCCTTCGGGTGGTCCCGGAGGTTCTGGTGGTCCTTCTCCTTATGGTCCCAGAGGTCCCGAAGGTCCTCCTCCTGGTTGTCCTAGAGGTCCTGGTGTTCCTCCCCTGGTGGCCCTGAAGCTCCTGGTTGTCCTCCTCCTAATCCTCCTAATGGCCCTGGAGGTCCATCTTCCATAAGTTCATCGTCTCATCAGCATTTTCAACAACCTATGTATCAGTCCACTTACGATCCTACTGGTGGTTACATGCCTTATCAATATTACCAATATGTTGAACCGAATCGTCAGTTACCTTTCCTAGAAACTTTGGACTTGCCCGATTTTTCCAAGTTGATCAATGACCCCATTCAACACAATCCTGCGTGGCCCCCCATTCCAATCAAGTTACCATCGGATATTCTGAAATTTGATTGAAAGTAGGGAGATGATCCCAAAAATCATGTCATGACTTTCCATCTATAGTGTTCGTCAAATTCCTTGATGGATGATTCTATTTGATTGAGACTCTTCTAGTGCACTTTGACTGGTACGGCCGCGAAGTGGTATATCGAACTTCCATGACACTCGTTTGTGGATTTTAGTGCTTTGGAAATTGTCTTCCTCACACACTTTCAGCTACCCATTCGCTACAAAACTGGTACAGACCTTTTGACCTCTCTACATTAAAACACCTCCACACACATTTCAGATCATATTCATGAGTGGAGAAAGTGGAGAAGGCTCATTAAAGTTCCTTTCCTAGACCAACTCTTAGTTGATTGGTTTACGAAGTCTTTGTTGCCACCCATTGCTCGAGATGTGGCTATGGGGGGGTGTTTTTACTAAAGAGCGAGCCATTAATCATGCTCAATATCTAGACTTGGTATATTCCCAGTTTGGAACTTTGTATGACCTTATTCCTCAAGCTCCTCGTCCTAGCACAGACCCAGCTAAGCCACCTACAGAAACTCTTGTTGATGGGGTTATCGATTCAATCCAACCTCCGTCAACAGTAAAAGCTGCCAAACAACCCAATCCTTCCACTACTGCTCCATCCAATCCTAATATTTCCACCGAGGTGAATGCTATTCAAAGTACACAATCATCCAATAGTAAATAGAAGGGAAAAGGTAAAAACAAAAAACCCAAAAACCAACAGGAAAATCCAAAACCTACAGCCTCGAAGAGTGACAGTAAAGGAAAAAGGAAAGATTAATACCCCTGCCTATTGTGCGGTGGCAATCATTTCATGAAGGAGTGTCCCTGACGTGATGAAATTAATAATTTTTTAAAGAGTAACCCTGCACCGACAGTTGTTACTGATCCTTTTCCTTCTCAGGAACAGCTGGTAGACCACATGTCTATCCAGGGAAATTCTAATTCTATAGAGGAAATTTGAATGATGTCATCAGAAACTATTAATATAGCAACTCAAAGTCAGTCATACGACAAACCTGAGGAAAATAAAATCGAGAAACCTTCTCCAAATAAAGATCCTTCTACTAGTTCTCCCACATCCTCGTCTAATGGTCCCCTAACAATCAAGAAGCCTAATCTCGACATTATTTTGCGTCCGCCCAAGAGTACTCTTAGGAAGGTTGTTTTTAACCCTAATGCCCGAGTTGCATAGTTCTATAATGTTGTAGAAGACATAGCTCAGGCACCATGTGCAATGTCTACCTTAGAAGTGCTCCAAAGTTGTCCCACACAACGCAAAAACTTATTGACCGCCTTAGGAGCCATGGACCCGGGTGACACGAATATGATTCATTTCAATGTAGAGAACCTCAAACCTAGAATACCTCACCAAGTGGATTTTCAAATTGTAACAAGAGTAGTTGGGAAAAAGGCCTTTAGGACTATTCTAGATGTAGGTGGTTCAACCTCTATTTTATCTCTGTCCTGTTGGAAATCCATTGGCTCTCCCGAGCTTGTAAAATAATTGACAACCCTAAAAGCCTTTGATGGAAGAGGTTTCCAGCCCCATGACCTTATGCCAACCTTTTCAGTAGAGATAGGGGGAAAACTTGTTTCCATTTAGGTGGAAGTAGTGGATGCCCCGTTAGACTACAATATTCTCTTAGGAAGAAATTGGTTTTATGCTATGACCGGTGTCACTTCAACAGTACTTAGAACCCTACAGTTTCCACATTTGGGAAGAATTGTGATGATTGATCAACTTGATTTATGTACGTCGGATGTTACTACCCCTACGACAAATAATGTCCCTTTGCTAGGTCAGTCCCCTCCTCCTTACCAGTCAATTGGGGTAGGGATGTTAAAGGACTCCGCCCTCATGGGCGTGTTTCCATCAGCCCCTTCTAACACAAAAATGACAACATTTAATATGATCTCTTCGTTTAGCTATGATCCTAAGGGTAAGAAATTTGTTGAGACATCCTCCCTCAGCTCATATGAAGCAGTTTATGATTCCATCCAATCTCTTTCCAATGTTCCTACAGATTATCTTCATCTTGTGGCTTCGGATCCTTACCACCTTCCCTACTCGTTAGAACCATCGCTTCCTATTCTGGATTATCTCTCCCAGAATTTTTCGTCGGATGAGTCTATTATCGAGATTATGAATACGAAAGAATCAATATGGGAGGATCACCATCACAGATCCTTGTTCCTCCCCAATACCAGTTCGGTAGATAATTATTTTGTATCTCTCTTGGGTACTGATATTGTCGATGATCCACAAACACCTGTCTTGTTGCAAGATTCTGAGTCAAAAGGAAATTTATGCAATATTACCAAAACGGCTCCCATCGACATATCAGTCAAACCTGGAACTATTGAACATGTTCACATAGGGAAAAACTGTTCCATAGACGAAACTGAAGAGTATAGAGCACTTTTTAAAGCGTTTTGAGACATTTTTACCCTAGTCTTATGAAGAAATGCTAGGGATAGATCCATCTATTGTGGTCCATGAAATCAAAACCTATCCTATAGCCTGACCGGTTAGGAAGAAATTGAGACAAGTCCATCCGCGGAAGGCTACGACTATCAAAGCCGAGGTTGAAACTTCTAAAGGCAGGATTCATCTATCCTGTACCCCTGAAGAAATGGGTATCAAACATTGTTCCTGTGAATAAAAAGAAAGGAACTATTCGAGTCTGTATCGATTTCCGAGACCTGAATAAGGCTTGTCCTAAGGACAAATTTCTGACTCCACACATCGATCAGATTATCGATAACTGTGCTGGGAGTGTCATCTTCTTATTTATGGATGGATTTTCCTGCTATAATCAGATTGAGATATTTCCCACTGATCAGCATAAGATGGAATTTATATGCCCGTGGGGAATATTTGCCTACCGGAAGTTACCCTTTGGTCTTAAGAAGGCTGGGGCCACATTTCAGCGCGTTATGTCATATGCGTTTCATGACATTAAGAACATCATGGATCCGTACCTCGATGATCTCCCTATGCATTCACAACAACGGGAAGACCATCCTCAACATCTTAGAGACATTTTCCTGAGATGTCGCCATTACAAAATACGGATGAACCCACATAAATGTGTTTTTTACATTGAAACGGGATGTCTCTTAGGATTTGTAGTTTCTAAGGATGGTATTAGGATTGATCCATTAGCTGCAATACTCGCTCTACCTACCCCAACTGACTTACTTGAACTCCAAAGTTTGCAAGGGAAGGAAAACTTTCTTCCTCGTTTTGTTTTTAACTTTGCTATGAAAACACATGGTTATATGCATCTCCTTAAGAAAGATACTCCATTCTTCTGGGATGATCAGTCCCAGCGAGCCTTCGATAATCTTAAGCATGATCTTACTCATTCACCCATGATACAACGCCCGGATTACTCGAAGTATTTTCTCTTGTATGTTCCTGCCTCTACTACTACTATCGGAATGGTTTTAGCCCAAGAGGACCAGAACGGCTTAGAACATGTGATTTACTATGCCAGTAAGAATATTCTCATTTCTGAAACTTGATACTCACATGTGGAGAAGCTAGTGTTGGCTACGGTCATTGATGTCCAAATGTTTCATCACTACATCCTGCTTCACACCACTACCGTACTTGCAAACCAAAACCCTATGTACTACATCCTGACTCGTCAGGTGCTAGGGGGAGATACTCTCGATGGATTGTAATCCTATAGGAGTTTGACGTTGAGTTTGCCAAAGCTACTTCAAAGAAATCATTAGTATTTGCAGAGCTGATGTGTGACCTTCTTTGTGCTTTAATGGATTCTGGACCTAGTGATTCATTCTGGGATGAATTTTTGTTCCTAATAAGCACAACTAATCCATGGTATGGAGATTTAATCATTTATGTCCAGACACAGCGTTTTCATCCTACTATATCTCGTGATGATCGTCGCCGCATTCGTAACCACGCGAAGTACAATATTATCCCCAATGATACATTGTATAGACATGGTATAGATACCATTCTATGACAATGCCTCACCCATGACGAGGCTAAACATGTTCTAAATGATTGTCGTTCTGGAGCATGTGGCGGTCATATTTCTAGGATGGCTACAGCTCAGAAAATCCTTCGCGCTGGCTATTTCCGACCTTCTATTTTTAAAGATTGTCACGTGGCTGTTAAGAAATTCCCACCCTGTCAACACTTTAATCCGTAAGAGTGCACCCACCCTGCTCCATAGATGGAATTTTAATGAAAATTTGATGTAAACAAATAGCTTAAAGGTTTATTATAGAATTTGATAGTGGTAAGGTTGTGATACCTCTAGTGGCTCTTATTTCTCACCATATTATGTATACCCTACAATCATCACCGTCCAAGAGATAAAATTTGGTTTGGGCGTTATGTCAGACACATCACATGCAAACTCTAACCAACCACATGAAACATTGATTAAGTACTGTGAGGATGCACTCAGTCAACAAAACTCTTAGATGAAAGATAATGGATCTATTGAAGAAAATATTGGTGAATCTAAGAACATGTTGAATGTATATCAACATCATAAAAATTAAGCATGTCATTTTTCCTTGATTTATGCCTTCTTCTCCACTTTCCAGCTTCAAATGCTTGAGTGCATTTGGTGCCTCTCAGTTGCCAAAACCCAGGGGTTTTCTATTGAATGTTAAACCCTCTTCTTCGAGCAAAATTCTTCAAGTGTCTTCCTGAAGAGAAATTATTCAACGGACTTCCTCAAGGAAAAGTTACAAACCCATTTCCTCAATAAAAAAATCTTCAAGAAACTACGAGGAATTCTTCAAATAACAAGGGAAATTTTAGGGGTCATTTTCGCTTGCAAATCTTCAAATCTAAATTAAGAATCACCAAATTTAGAGCTTGGATGCTCCTCCCTCCAAATATATCAAAATAATGTTTAACGGTTCTAGTTTTTTGTTCTATGAGTGAAATGAACTCTCTTTGTCCTAGTATCCATGTTTTTTTTTACTTTCAAATATCTGTTGGTGCTAAACTAGATGCAATTTACCCATGAATTTGCATCCTAAATTGTGTCCCACGTAGCATCTATATTAGCGTCCTCAATATCTCCTAGGATAATTTCCTTAATAACGCCATATTGAACATCTAATTTTGGATAAAGTTTCACTTGAACATGCTTGAAAAATGTAATTAATTTGGGATACCTTTTTTGGCGTCAAGTGCACCGGTTTTAGCATCCATCCAATCATTTATACAATGAATCTAGATGAACCTAATGGCATATGAGTAACCCTAATGCCACCTAGTAAATGACCCTAATGGCATTCGGTTGTCCCTACCAACATTTGAGTTACCTTAATGGAACTTGAGTGATCCTACCAACATGATGATGATGGTAATGATGCATGATGACAATGATGTTGGAATTAATGATTATTTTACTACAAGATGATGACGATGGAAATGAGAACTACATCAACGATGAGGATGATGACAATGAAAATTATGATGATGAGGACAATGAAAATGATTATGATGATGATGATATTATTTATTTTATTTATTTTGGTGATGATGATGATCGGGATATTGGGGGATCAGACCCGGAAGGCTTGAATACTGAAAGAAGAGGAGATTATAGCTGCAAAATTGTTAACAATTGATCCATAGAGAAACATAGAGTAAATAAATCGCATGGATGGGTGAGGCTCAAAGTGGTTTCTTTTAGCCTCAACTCTCGAACGATATTAAGAAAGACACTCATAACCAATAACCCAACAATAAATTAATAGAATAAGAGAGAGAGAGTGATAGGATCCATAAATAATATCTTACTTTATTGAAAAGGCATGAAGCCTTTATATAATATCATTACAATGTGTCTTGAAGCCATAGGGTGGAACAAAACCATGGGATACTAAATATCATGGAAAATGTGCCATGCAACCATACCATGGAACAAAACCATGGGCTACCAAATACCATAGATGGGAAATGGTGGTACCAAACGAGTCCAAGAAAGCAAACTCAGGACCATCTTCATTTTTGGCAAGCTCGAAGAAGAGACAAAAGAAGGCTTGATAAAGCACCGATTCGTGGATTTTACGATCTTGATTTAGTGAATGCTCGACGGTGTTTTCATAGTTTTGAAAGTCTGAAAACTCCAAAGAAGACTCCAGTGGGTTCTTTTTCGTAAAGTTAGTCTCCTAAGTCTGAAAAAGTCTAAAACAATATAGAGGATAACTCTCTTATCCCAGGTGAACTAAGGTATTCCTTTTTCGCAGTTAGTCGACAAGGTCCGTAAAAGGGGTAAACTATCACTAGACCAACGCACCTTTAGAAGCGGCATGTAGCCTGAGTTTAACGAGTGTCAAGGAAGGCAAGATCACTCAGAAATATCCATTTGATTACGAGAAATGAGGCTTACAACAGTAAACTCGATGCTTTGTTCTTTAGGTTTTAGAGAGCATGACAAAGACATAAAGTACACTCGAAATATTTTTCATGTTTAGGTCCAGAGCACGAAAAAGAGAAAACTAAGCTCGAAAAGGTTCCTTTTTCGTAACTTTGGTCCTCTAGGTCTGGAAAAGAGATAAACCTATGCCTGAAGATACTCTTCTAGATTCCAAAGAAAATAGAGTATTCATTTTTCCTAAGTAATCAACAAGGCCGAAAAAAGGGGTAAACTTATACCTATCCAGATGATTGTTCAATTTACCTTAACGAGTCTGAAAAAACAGGTTAACTCGACAATCTAATCAATTTTAAGGAGTTAGACCAGGGCTTAAAGATAGCTCCATATCTTTCCCGTGAAGTTTTAACAAGTCCAAAAAATTCAACTCACGGCCTCCTTAGCGTTTTTAACGATCTCGAAGGAGAGTAAAAAGAATGCTCTAAATGTGAGAATACGAGTGTCAGAGGCAGGAGAAACTAGTTCCAAGCGCAAGGAACATACCTAAGCATAATGCAAGGAACATGAGCAAGGTAAAGACACTCGGGCAACATCTACTCAAGGAAAAAGGTGTCAAGTTGCAAAGGCAAAATGGTGCAAGGCTGAGCGATGATGAGAACAGAGATGAGGGTTTATACAATGAGATAAAAGCGTGGAAGACAGCATCATGATCATAAGTGCGAGAAGGGTACATGAAAATGTAGTTACAGCTTGAGAAACAAGACAAGGCCAGTAAACAGTTGTGAATCCAACTACAAATCCTATCTCCAAGAAAAAACCACATCAGAAACATATTCGGAAGAAAAGATCCAATGCAGGTCACTTTGGCAGAAACACATGCAACGTTGTTATCTTCTACATAAGGGAAAGTCAAGGCAGAATTGATTGAAGGAGATTCTATAGTGCCAAGGATTGAGGGTTTATAATCAGTAAGATCGACCTCAGAAGGAAAGCAAAAATCAACAGGGTAGATAGAGTCTACAGTAACAAACTCAATATCACATGAGTTAAAAAATCTATAATAAAAATCAAACTCATCAGGATCACTGACTTACTGATCAAAGGGAGAGTTCGAAGACTCAACAAGACCAATAGAAGGAGATCGATTAACAGAAAGATCATGCTTATTAAGCAAGTTAGGGTTATACTTAGTCACAACTAAATCGACATACATAAGAAGGTTAGACTATATCAAAGAATCTAGGAATACTTCATCAGACAGAAGTAAACCATCCCAAATAGAACACATATCTAAACTTTCAAATGGATCAACAAAGTAGAGAGCAGGATCCACAGTCTGT
Source organism: Pseudotsuga menziesii (assembly GCA_001517045.1). Classification (NCBI taxonomy): domain Eukaryota; kingdom Viridiplantae; phylum Streptophyta; class Pinopsida; order Pinales; family Pinaceae; genus Pseudotsuga; species Pseudotsuga menziesii. Next base: position 31,545 of record LPNX010178941.1, on the reverse strand, counting down.
ATAGGATGAATCACCTATTAAACTACTGGGATCGAGTCCCAAGAAGGTAAACATGAACACAGAGGCTTCAACTTAGTGGCAATTGAAAGCAAAGGAAATGAGGCCACATAGCTCAGTCGTGGTGGGGTAGTGTCTATCGAGACACCGAGAATTAATAAAGGAAAGACCTAGTCTCTAGTTGGTTCAGGAGAAGGATCAAGAAAATCCAACTGATCGATAGTGACAATTTCTTCGCTGTGATCAAAGTACATCACACGAACGAATTTTGTCACCACAGCTTACATGGCAAAGACATAAACACGTCCGAGGAGCATATTGAAGTCCAAGGGGTCTTCTATCACCATAAATCCAACTAAGATGGTCTTCCCACCCAAAGTAATAGGTGTTTTAGAAATAATTCCCAAGGCTATACTAGTTCTTCTATCAAAATCCAGTAACTGACTAGTAGTCAACACAAGGCTAGGAGATCCCATGCTTCGCCAAGCACGAGTAGACTAGATACTACCTGATGCTCCTTCATCAATAATACAACAAGCAATCGTGTATTTTCCAACTTTGACCTTTATATGTAAAGGTTCATCAGAAGGAAGGCATCACTCAACTAGGCAATCCCAATCAAAGGAAGAAATCTGAGACCTTGGTGGGGGTTCATCCAAAGCGAGTTCAATGCCCCCTTTGTCGGTAAGTTCTAAACTGGAAGTGAAGAAAATGTGACTAGCAGACACTTCACTCTCCAAAGGAAGAGTGGGATTGACCAACAATGGAATCGATTCAATCACTTCGTGAAATTCACTCTCCGAAGGGAGAGTGGGATTGACTTAAGATGGTGTTGGTTCAATCACATAAGGATCACTCTCTGAAATAAGAGCGAGGTGAACCAAAGACTGGGAAGGTTCAACCACTAGATCAACAAAAGGTTGAGTAGATGGTTGAGAAACTATAGGTTGTTCAGGAGAAAGAAATCCTTGATTCTTAGACCACACTCTTTGTACCTTTGCGATAGTAGGGCACTGGTGAGTAAGATGATCTCCCTCACATATATTACAAGGGATCTTAAGTTTTCCCTTCAAATGACCAATTTTCTTAATGATGTCAACATGAGTAGCAATGGCTGAATGTTTTCTCTCAGCATGACCTACAGAGGCCAAGAGTTTTCCCCTAGCATGACTACCAAAGGCTAGGTGGCTGGGTCCAACCTAACTAAGAGAGGTTGGTTGTTGAAAAACATCTGGATGTTCAAAAATGGGATGACCATGAAATCTAACTCTCCATACCATCGTGATGGCAAGGCATAGATAAGTAAGGTGGTCTCCCTCACAAAGCTTACAAGGAAGCTTGGGCTTGTGTTTTGAACAATTAGTATTTTCAATAGTTTCAACATGACTTGCAGTGGCTGAATTTTTTCTCTCAACATGATCTACAGAGGCTGAGAGACTGCCCCCAGCATGACCTGCAGGCGTTGAGAGACTAGGTCCAACATGACCTACAGAGGTTAGACAGGTAGGATCAACATGCTTCGTGGAGGTTAGGTGTATGCCCCCAACATGACCTTTAGAGGTTGGGTGGATGGATCCAACTGTTGACACTGAGAGGGGGGGTGAATCAGTGTGCAGCCAATTTTAACATTTTCACAGTTTATCAGGGTTAGCTATCAATCCATTACTCTACCATAATCAAAACATCTTTCACTTCATCATTCATAAATCAGAAGCAATTAAATCATCAAGAGACATAACACAGAAGAACACCACATCATATGAATTTGTAATCTTTTTATATTAATTGTGGTTCGGCTACAACCGTTAGGCGAAATCAGCACCTACTGATAAATAGAGCACCTACTCTTAATCCAGGACCCTGCCTAGTTTTCTTAGACCCTGCTAAGAAGTGTTTGAGGTATCCTAACCTCAGAAGCAAGACAAGCTTGCTTTTACATTAAGGCTTACTGTCATCATACACAAGACACCTCTGTCATATCATCAACACAGCTCTGTTGTAACATTGCTCATCATTCATCTACTGCTGCTCAACTTTGCTGCAATAGTCTTCTCAATCTTCTCTGTTCATCATCTGCTGGTCAATCTTTGCTGCTGGTCATCATCAACACTGCTGATCACATCAAGTCATCATGGTCTGCTCAACAAACTCTGCTTTGCTCATCAACCACTACTCAAGAACCCTCATCCATCCATAAGCCAAGTCTGTTGTTGCTTTCATTCATTAAGATATCTATTTAGTCATGCTAGTAAACATCAAACTCATACTGGGTATTATCACTACAGTCTTCACTTTCCTATCAAATATCGGACCATGCACAAATGCTAAGAAATTTGGACTGTCTCATCTCTTCAGCAATCTGCTCATGCTATCAAAGGTCTGTACAAGAGCAACACTCCAAGAAATTTAGCAGTTTCAACATCTCCAAGGCTCCCCTATGTGCTGGTGTGAGAAGAATAGAGCTTGTTGGTTCTCAGTCTTCTTGAAATCAAAGCATATAGTCTTCAATCAAAAGAGCAGTCATAAGAGAGGTAAGATCCTCAAACCAACAGCATCAGATCTGGCAGCCTGTCATCAACGGCATTTCACTCTGTTTGGTGATCACCCACCAATTTGTAACATATATGACATGAACCCTGACCAGGCTAGCTGAACTCCAAGTGTTTTCTGAGTGCCCACAAATGATTACAGCTTGAAAGTGTTTTATTCATGTACTGACACAATACATTTTCGATGTATATCTGTACTACACCACTGAGTATACATTATCATAATCAAAGAGCATGCATGTAAGGTGAATATCAAAGAATGTCACTGTTTCATTGCTTTTCTATAGTATCATTTGCAAAAGTATTTCTGCTGATATGACTGTCATAATCATTCTAGATTTCCTGAGTAACCTTCCAACTCAGCCCAACAAATTCAAGCAACAAAGATATACAAAACAATCAGAAATTTCAATCAGAATTTTGCCATACCTTGACAAGCTTCACCCATTCTTATAGAGCTATCAAATATGTTTACTACTTAATTTCATAAAGGACTGAGATCACTTCTTTACTGGGCAACAAGATCACTTCATTACTGCTAACTTGAATCTATTGACAACTGTCCAAATCACTGTGAACCATAGCCCATACACCGATCTACCTTTAAGGAAATCTAGGGTTCTTTTGAAGTTGTTTTTCTACAACATTCAGCCTTGGAGAAGGTCTGTTCATGCTATGCCTGTAAATTCAGTAAAGCAGCCAGTACATCATCTAATGAGAAGTTCGGTCAGCAAGGCAGAGAATTGATATTTAGGTCACTGTTGATAGCCTAGTATTAAACTCCAGTAGCAGAACCTTTCTCAGATACAACATTACACCCAGCAAATCGTGAAGTGTTGTTCCAAGGAGATTTGGGTGAATAAACTCCATTAAAGGTTGCCTGAAGCAAAGAATCTGGGCGTATTCCTATACACCAGCTGACCCATGGCATTGAACATAATCCAGCTTATAAGATCATCGCTTCTTTTTGCATGAAGACCCTTTCATATGCCGTGGAATCAAGCCACCTTTATGGTGTAGCACTGTGATGTCACGTGCCTTTGTCACACATCTTCACTTAATCTAGGCTACTTGCAAATCTATTCAACTGGGACTATCTTCAAATACCCTCCATGGCTGAGAAGAGAACTATAGGTGACTGCCAGGAGGTTTGGGTCCCTTGTACAAGCCCTAGCAAGGCTGCGGCCTTCCTAGGAGAGGCCCTAAAGGCTGCTACTTCTTCACTGAGCTGCTGCAAGAACTTTTAGTTACTGCAATCACTGATAAACAATTTCCCCTTCACAAAAATTTAATGCTGCAACATCTCCATTGCATAGCTGGAGTCTTCAAAAAGGATCACACAAGGACTGAAATTAACTGCTCCCACGCTGTCCGAAATTGCAGAGCCTTTCCCACCGAAAATTTCCATACAAAAACGAGCTGCTTCTGCTCCCAAAATTTCCTCGGCTCCCTCAGAGAAAAAACGCAGAGCTCTTCAAAAATCTTTACATCTAATGAAAAATCGTGGGGTATTTATATTAATTCTCTTCCAAAAAAATGCTGATCCGACTTGTAATTTTTAATGAATTTTTATATATAAGGGCCGACTTGTAAATTGTATATTTGGAGCCGACATGAGAAAAAATATATATTTTTTATTGCAAGATCTGAGCCGACTTCATATTTATTTTATGAGCCAACTTCTTAATTTTTTCTGGGCCGACATAAACATCTCTGGGCAGCAGACTATCTTTTTGACATCAAATATCCATGAATGTAAACTGCTCTTTCTTTTCATATATTTTTCCTTGGTATTTGTAGCATATTGAGGATGTGTCTCATATGAAGGTCATACTTCATAAACTGGCATTTTGCAGTCTTCAATCGCATCCCTTAGAGATTGGTTGTCAAAGCCTTGATTTTCTGAATCGACTTAAACAAAATGACTTCTTGATTGTATTTATTCAAACAGAGGCTTGAATCCCAGAAGTGTTGGAAGGCATTATACTCATACTTACCAATTTAAATCCAAATCAGAAATATGAGCTGAATCACCTAATTATGCCAGTGAACGCTAAGACAGTGGTCTAGATTTAAATTTCTATTAGATCTAGACCATTAGTGTCTGTGGTATGGCATTTAAATTCAGATTGTTTGACCCAAGGACTGAATTTGAAAGGCCAAATTTGACCAAACACTGAAAACGCAGTCACATGCAAAGATCTACCCACTATGTAGGCCGAAAGGATCACTTTGAAATTTATACTCAGGAAATATCACAGAGTGTTTGTCTAAATGAATGACTGAAACCCCGCAGTACCAAGAGCAGTATAAGACCAACACTAGCAGAAAGTATGAACAAAAATTATTCCAACCACTTTCCCAAAATCATGTTTCTCCATTTTAAGAAATAATGCTTAAACCATTGGCTACCTGAGAATTTTCTTTATCACTGAGTGAAGTCTCTGTGTACCAGAACTTCAAGACCATCTCTAGCATCATCAACTGGGTGGTGGTCATCAATGACCATGTTGGCATCAATGACAATTTCATCAACACCAACATGACCTGCAGAGGTTGGATGGGGAGGTTCAACTTGACCTACCGAGGTTGAACGGGTGCTCTCAACATGAAATACAAAGGTTGAGTGACTGGATCCAACATGAACTGGAAAGGTTGGAAGGATTCCATCAGCATGATCAACAGACGTTGGATGGTGAAGATCAACTTGACTTACAGAGTTTGAGGTCTTAGATCCAACATGACCTGCAGAGGTTGGATAAGTTCCCCTAGCATGAACTGCAGAGGCTGGGTGGTGAGGTTCAACTCAACCTGTAGAGGTTGAACGCGTGCCCCCTTGCTTATGTGTCTTCTTCCTATTTTTCCTTCTTTTACTCCTTTTAGACTGTCGGTTACTAGTATCAGTACTTTCACCGCATGAGGTAGAAGGAGGAGGAGAAGCAGCTACAGGTGAAGGGGGGGCATTTTTTTTATCCCCTTTATATAAGGATATCACTTGAGAAGCATCGAGAGCATTCAAGACATTTGGAGTGGAAAAAATCCACACTGGTATCCCTAGGGTGAATCCAAGAATATTCAAGATGGGCATCAAAGGAACACCAACATTCCATGTAAGAGGAATAGTACAAGGAGTTCCCAGCATGGGGATCTCTTGGTTGGTGTTAGCCATAGTTTCAAACAATAAGACAAAGTCTAAGGTCGACAAGAAACAAAAAGTACAAAGAACACACCACTAGAAAAAAGACCTAAGTATCAAGCTAGGCAAACAAAGATGCCTTCCAAAGGAAAGTCTAGGATGATGAGGGCCCAAAACTAACCAATGAAGGAAGGAGAGTAGTTACTTGGCATCTCGTGAAGATCCCTCTGGGTGCAAGCATTGGAATCACCCAACCACCCTCCCATATTTTCTACCAAGGTTACCTTCCAAGTCTACCCTAGGTGCACTGGAAATATCCTTCCAATTCCACCTGTGTAAGATCCTGGAAGACAAGATACTAAGGATACCAAAATCGCGGAACAGTCTTGAGTCCAGCCGATGCACATGGGTAGGGTAGCAAATCCCAAAACTCAAACAGTATCAGGCACCACACGAGGTCGGGAGAAGGTACTGGATGAGTCCCCAAATGTGCAACAACTCTAGTGTATGCTTTACTAAGAAGTGGAGGGGTATCTCCAATAATTCAGTATCGCACAACCTTGTGCTTGACTCTTGTGTGAGAGGATATTTATGGTGTCTTTCCCAACGAAGTTAGATTTCCTAATATATAGGCCACTATGTTTGAGTTTGAATTTTTGGGCAGTTCAGACATCCCTAACCCAAAACACTAGCCTAGAATAGTGTGTGTCGTCCCTATAAACAAACAGTTACTAATAAATTTTAAATATTAAACGTTTATTTTAAAGGATTGTTAATTACTCAAAGAGGGTGGCGGAGGTGAAACCAATGGTGTTTTTTTACTCAATGTTGAAACAATATTACTAAGCAAAGAGAAATGAAATGCAAAAATCAAAATCTATTCTCTTTCTTTTTCAAATAGAAAAAATTGAAAGCCACAAAAGAACAATTTCTTTTTATTTTTTCAAGAATAAATATATGCAGTGCATTAAAGACAAAACCCTAACCTACATGCATATTAAACAACTATATGTTCTTTTCCTTTTTCTTTTATAAATGCAAAAGAAAAACTACCTACAAGCTAAAGTATGTAGATGACAAGAACAAAGCAAAAGGAACTCTGTTATACAACCACCCAAAAGACTCTAGACTGCCCTAAAGTCAGTGTAAACCCTATTTAGAAGGGAAGCTTGCATAAGAGACAAGTCAACTACTTAGGCATGGTGAAGTTAACCAACAAAAGAAGAAGGAAACAAACACCAACAAGCTTCTGAACTCAGACAAAGATCACTAATAGAGGCTAACCAGAAACATAAGCCAAAACTCAAACCAAGCAAAGGGGGTGGGGGGATGAGAAAAGAGAAAAACCTAATGCTACAAAAAGACTTTCAACCTAGATAAACAACACCCAAAATGGATGATGCTAAATCCCTGGATTCATGCACCTGCAGAGGACCCCAAAAAACCTACCAAGCAACCCTTAAACAGCAAAAAAAACACAAAAATGAGGAGAAAACATTGTTTTAGGGGCATACGCGAGTTTCCCTACTGACAGGTCATGTGTCATATGCATGTTGACAGTGTAGAAGGTCACGTGTACATCCCATACACGCGACTGTGGAGTCTAGAACTCACATATGGGTGGGAAAAGGATCAAAAAAAGCCAAAAACTGCCTTAGGAGGGCAGGGGAGTTGTACTATCAAACTAAGAAGGTGTTCCTAAGTGTCAAGATGGACCTGAAACCTTACAAAAAAGTGTAAGAAAGATAGAGAAACCCCAAACAGAAAAGGATTTCCCTAGCGGAGTCGCCAATTCTATTGTAGAGGAAAGTGTTCCTATGGCTAGGGTTTAAGAGGCCATCAACATATTAGGGTTGAAAGAGAGACGTGTATAGTTCTACAAGTATATACAAGCAAGTTTCATATATTATAATGGTTCATACCTTAGACAAACAAAGGTTTATCCAAGTAGCCCTTCAATCCTCCTCTTGCTCCTCTTGCTCCAAGAGACCTACAAAATGAATTATACCTTCCTCAAACCAATATGACCCCATGTAAAACAATGATAATCAAATTACTATGAAATCCTAATCTGATTAACATAAATGTCTGATCATAAACAAAGATTCAATCACACATTGAACAATGATTTGGGAAGAAGAAGGACATCACATCTTTATTAATCATGAAAAGAAGTACAAATATACCTTATCTTACAGTTTTGAACCTCATGAAACCTTGATCTGGTTCTGCTGCTTCTCTTCTCCAAGGAACTCGGCCTCCAAGATCTGTAGCATAAGGATAAATATTCTAGGGAAAAGGTGGGGGGAATGAGAGTTCCAATTCCTCTAGCATAACAATGCAAAGATTCCAAGTCCCCTCTCATGGACCTCCCTACCTCTATTTATACCTTTCTGAAGAGATTAGGTCAAAGACAAAGTAGTTACAACTAAAGTAGTTAGTTGCATAACCACCCAAACTACCCGAAATTCAAGAAACATCCATTCTTGACATCTACAGGAAAAATCCACAAGATGCAGTGACAACAGTCGCATATACAAGTCAATATATGGAAGTTCCAGTGACAATACTCGTGTATGATCCACGGGTTGCAATGGAAATAGTCGTGAATACAAGGAATACACAAGTACCATGTAGAACAAGTCGCATACAATACGAGGGTGACATGTATGACAAGTCTTGTATAGGTCAAAGATGCTCATTTTAAGGTTATTTTTGTGAATTTTCAGACTTTGGTGTCTTCTGGAAAGTTTAGATGACTCATATACCTTTCCAACGGTGTAGAGAAGAGGTCAAACGGAGTTATAGAAAATATGGGTCCTCCAATATAGGTGTTTTTTCAGTGACTTTTTGGGCTATAATAGTGGTCTCTCCATTTAATTCTATTATGATTAATGGAAGAGGGTGGCCTCTCCATTTAATGCTTTTATGACTTATATATCTGAATTTAGACCACATGCCCCATAAAATTAGGATCATTCCTCTCCGTTTAGAAAATAATGGTCCCCATCATTTCATGCTAAAAAGAGACCCATGATTACAATGACCATCATATTCAATGTCAAGACCATCATCATCATCATCATCATGGACACCATTGTGATAATGATAAAGGCATTAAATCACCTAATTAATTACATGAATTTCATAAGAGATATTTGGTCTTTAAGTGGGAATGTAGGCATCAATTGTGTTTTATATCATCTTATAATTATTGAATCGTCATCAATTCCATTAACATTTTCATAATGCACCATAGTCATGTTGGCAGGGTCATTGAGATGCCATTAGGGTCACTAAAATTTTGTTACAGAAACTTGAATTTCATTAGATTCATTTAGGTGACATTAGGGTCATGTAGAAACCATTTTAGTCATTTATATGCCATTAGGATCAATCATGATCTAGAATTTCTACTGCATGAATCGTCATCATGGGAATCAACGTTGTAATAATCCTCATTGTCAACAATATGGTACATCAACATCATCATTATCAACAACAACAACATTTTCATAGTCATTGTTAAGGTCACTTATATTCCATTAGGGTTCATCGCCACTCATGGTCGTTATTATTCAGATCATGTTGTTAGAGTCACTCATATTCCATTAGGGTCACTAAAATGTTGGTGGTGATGCTTGAATGTAATTAGAGTCATTTAAGTGACATTAGGACTGCTCAGATTCTGTTACGGTAATTTAGGTGGCATTAGGATCAATTAGGATCCAAACATGTTATCACATGAATCATTAACATGGACATTGACATTGTTGTTGTCATCATCAACAACATCATATAGCACATCAAATTCATCATTATCAAGTACATCATCATCATCATCAAATACATTGACATTAATATCATTGTAGTCATCATCATTGTCATCATAATATATCTTTATCATCACAATCAATCTCAAGGTCATCATCATTGTCATAATCATAAAGGCATCAAACTACCTAATTCATTATATGACTTTAATAAAATATATTTGGGATATAAAGGCATCAAACCACCTAATTCATTATATGACTTTAATAAAATATATTTGGGATATGAGTAAGAATGTAGAAATATATTATGATTTATATCATCTTATAATTATCAAATCATCATCAACACCATCAACATTATCATAATGCACCATTGTTAGCATTCTATTAGGGTCATTGAGATGTCATTAGTGTCACTCAAATGTTTTTAGGGACGTTCAAATTCCATTAGAGTCATTTAGGTGACATTAGGGTCACTAAGATCCCATTAGATTCCATTGGGATCAATCAAGATCCATAACTTATATCACATGCATTATCAACATGATTGACATCAAAAGTATTATTGTCATCAATGTCAACATCATACAGTACATCAACATCATTGTCATAATTATAGTCATTCATGTCATTAATTGTCAATATCCTTATCATCATCGCCACCATCATCTATATCATCATCATCCGTATCGTAGACATTGAAATCTACACCATAATCATCATTATTGTCATCATCATATACGATCATCATAGCCAATATCATCATCATCATTGTGATAATGATAAAGGCATCAAACCACTTAATCACATGAGTTTCGTAAAATTTATTTGGGATCTAAGTGGGAATGTAGGCATCAATTATGTTAGATGCCATCTTATAATTATCAAATTATCATCATGTCCATCATAATTGTCATGGTGCATCATCATCATATTCTTAGGGTAAATTGAATTCCATTAGCGTCTCTCAAAAAAATTTAAGCACACTATCATACCATTAGATCCATTTAGGTGACATTAGGGTCATTTAGGTTCTATTAGGATCAATCAAGATCCAAAAATTCATGCATTACGGTCATTTAGGTGCCATTAGGATCAATCAATATCCAAAAGTATTATCACGTGCATCATGAACATTGACATCAACATCTTCACCATCACCATCATCCTAATCATTATCGTCAACATCATACAATACATCATCATCATATATCATCGTGATCATAGTCATTCAAGTCGACCACATTTTGATGATGGACAAAGAATCTTACTACCTTTCAAGAATTTCATAAAGGAAATTTTCACTCACCTAAGTGGGTCGAGGGTCTTAATAATTAGTAATTATCATGATCCTCACTACCCTCATCATCACCGTTATTATCTTCATTTCCATCGTCCTAGACATAGATATTATCACCATAGTCATCATCATATATCATCATATCCAATGTCATTATTATAATCATCATGATCATTATGATGATGAAAAAGTCATCAAACCACCTATTAATTAAATGAGTTTCATAAAATATATTTTTTCTCTAATTGGGAATGTAGGTATCAATTGTCATCGTTATCATCGTATAACCAAATCATTGTAAACACCATCATCTTTGTCACCATGCGTCATCATCATCATCTCCATGATATTAGGTTAGTTGGATGCCATTAGTATTACTCAAATGCTTTTAGTGACACTACGATGCCATTAGGGTCATTTAAGTGACATTAGGGTAACTTAGATTCCATTAGTGTAATTTAGGTTCCATTAGGGTCAATCAGGATCCAATAGTGCTATCACATTCATCATCATCATTAACATCAACATTTTCATGATCATCATTGTCATCGTCATCACCCTCGTTATCATTGTTTCCATCATCATAGAGATCAATATTATAACCATAGTCATCGTTGTTGTCATTATCAAATAAGTGATCATAATTGTCATCCTTATCGTCTTGTAATCAAATCATCATTGTCATCATGCATCATCAACATCATCCTCTTGATGTTAGGGATACTCCAGTTCCATTAGAGTCACTCAGATGTTGTTGGGGACAATCATATTTCATTAGGGTCATTTAGGTGCTAATATGGTCACTCAAATGCCATTAGGGTCATTTAGTTTCCATCAAGATCAATCAATAGCAAATAGTGCTATAATTACTTACATTGTCATTATCAACACCAATATCATTGTCATCGTCAACATCCTAGTCAACATTGTCCAAATCATCAATGTCATATTTATCATTTCCAAGATGCATCATCATCATTGTCGTCATGTTGTTAGGTTCACTCAGATGTCATTAGGGGCACTTGAATTCCATTAGATTCATTTAGGTTCCATCATGCTCATTCAAGGTTAAATAGTTCAATAACATCCATCATCATCATTGACACTGTCATCATCATCATCACCCTTATCATCATAGTTATAATCATAGACATCAACATCAATGTCTAACACAACTCTCTGATATCTAACCCTCAACCCCAATAACTAATAGAGTATATCCCATCAATTAAGTAACTCATATGCTAAACTAGGATCAATTCTAGGAGATAAAATTGGTGCTATTTTGGGAGAAAAGTTAGGCGGAAAACAAGGCTACTTTAGGAGATAAAATTGGTGTTACTTTAGCAGAAAAACTAGATGCTATGCTAGATGTTCTTGTAGATGAAAAACTTGGTAACCTATTGACAATTAGGAAGCTAAATTAGGCGCTAAACATGGTGCTAATCCTAGCTTTATTCTTGGTGCAATTTAGGGAGAAAAACTAGATGCAATTCTTGGTATAAATACTAGTGCAACTACTGGTTCAAAATAGGAAGCTCAAGTTGGCATTAACCCTGGTGTTATGGAGGGCGTTATTTCTGGAACCAAAGGAAGCAAAACTAGGTGCTATTGAGGGAATTATTCATATCACTAAAGTGGATGATAAAGTGGGCGAGATTAGCGTCCAATTTAGCACCTAATTTCAAAAAAGGATGAAAAAAACGTCTGGAAAAGCACCATCCTGTGAAATAGCGCTGACTTGGCCTAAAAAATGAAGAAAATGCACTAAAAATGTTAGTGGATGCCAAAAACAGAGCTAAAAGAGATGCTAATCATATGGTTTTGGTGTAGTGCGCAGATTGATGTATATCAGCTAATTTCAAAAATGTGGTTGTGCTAGTAATATTATAAAGAATTTCTCGAAAACTCTGGTTTTCACTAGTCTTGAATAATTGACTTCCCTTTCACACATTAGGATTCCTAGTTAGAATACCACACTCTACGTTATGCTTCGTGCTACAAGACCAAACCCTATAACATTGGAAATGGAAAAAATTTACAATTTGAACAACTAGAGAGCATGATCATAAATTATGTAAAATATACATTGATGCATTCCACATCCTTACCTCACAATCCAACTTGCAACACAATTTGCATACATGCAGGTTTATTGTTGCATGATACAAGTAAACACTTCAAAATCATTCTGATCATATACATTTTGTAATACCTAATGTGCTTTGTGGCTTAAAATAACAGACCAACCATTGGCATTGGCATTGGCTTAAAACGACAAACCAACCATTGCCATTAGCCAATTCAAAACATCTTTCAAACAATGTTCCACATTGTCACTTAATGGATTTTGTTTTGATACCTATCTATACCAAAAAAAACATAAATATCATGTATTCAAAAATAAAAATGATAAAAATTATTTATAAAAATTTTGCACATCATCATTTAAACACTTAATGGCTTTTGTTTTAATGCCTATCTATGTAAAAAAGACATAAATATTATGTATTCAAAAACAAAAACAAAATAAAGATTATTTATGGAAATTGTGCACATCACCATTTATAGCTTTAGTGTCACCACTTTTTTAGAAAGATAAATAAATAAATTTAAAATTGTTATATAGTTCATATAGGTGTCTAAATAAGCGACGATTTTCTGCTTTTTTTAAGCTCATTTTTGCAAGATTCTAGCCATAAATCTTTACTAAATTTTCAAAACGCTTAAGAACAACTTTAGATTTTGCAAAGAGAAAGTGTGTAGGGCTTTTGAACTATGCAATCTCATTTATACGCTTAAAATATCATAACAAATAACAAAAATTTCAAATTTTGCGGAGGATTTCGACAAACAAATTGACCAAAAAGTTTAAAAAAAATGCACCTGTGTATACAACTCCATTAGCTAGTACATATCGTGACTATATTGCTATATAAAAATTAGTATAAAGATCAAGCATAATCTAGATTAAAACTAATAAATCTTTATCATTATAGAATAACGTATCTGTGCTTTTCCTTGTTTTCTATATCTTTGTGTTCTTAAGAAGATTAGTAACTATTTTTTTAATCATGGGAACAACAACCTCCCAGGAGTATATCCAAATTCCTGCAAGCCAGATATACCAATAACTTGTGACTAAGCATATCAATGATTGTTAGCATACAATAACGTGTAAACATGAATGTCATTCCACTGTCGTCATTATGGGGATCCCCATCGTACGTAGATAGTTTTAACCCAAAAAATAATGCCATGTCACATATTTGTGGCTCTCATATGTATGAAGATGACCATTCCACTGTTGGTAACCCAATTAGTATTATCTATCATCTATTTGTGGATGCCACATGTATGAAGATGACAATTCCACCGAACATGTTTGTGTTTGTGTTGGTAGGTTGATTTATATGTCATCTATTTGTGGCTGCCACATGTATGAAGATGACAATTCCACCTAACATGTTTGTTTCTGTGTTGGTAGGTTGATTGATCTTATAATCTTATCACCTAGGTTGATTAGGTAGAATGATGCTCTTATGATTTAGCCCTTTTATGATTTAGCCATTTTCCTTTTTCACTTTCAAATCAAAATAAGATCTAATTATTCTTGGAAAAGTTGAGTTCAATTAGTCATGATCTAGTTATGTATAACAACATGGGTACAATTAATGCATGATGACTAAGACTATAAAGTCATTATGACTCTTATTCATTTTAGATGTGATGATCCTCATATACATATATGTGGTAAACAAATATATATATATATATATATGGTAATTTAAGATTTTTAAAATTTTAAAATTTTTTATTTTATGATTTCTTCTATATATATTATCATTTTTTTATTTCTCACCAATTCTTTTTTTTCTTTTAATTTCAAATATTTAAAATCAATTTTTATTTTCAAAATTTTAAATTTAATATACAAATATAACAAAACATTTCATAATAAATATTCCTTTCCTTGCAAGCACTGGATTAATAATGTATGAACATGCCTACCATTTCAAAGATTATAGTCGTATATAACATTGAATTTTATTTAAAATATTCTCCTAGTACATAATATTGATTTGTATGGATAAAGGATGACCATTTTCCCTAACATTTTATTTTAGGTCATATCGATGGATTTTTCCGATATCAGTGTCACATCTATCTCGTGTAAAATGAACAATGCAGGCATGGAGAAGCACGGCGCCGCAATTCAAGTGAAATTTATGATCTGCACAATGGCAATGGTCAATCACAATCTATAACATTGATTTTTTCACATGCATTCCTTAAAAGGGAAAGCAAGTAACACCAACCAATAGGGTACTAGGAGGTTGAATGCATTTTCTATTTATAAATATTTTTAATTTTTTTAACGAGCATAATCACTTGTGTGTGAACGTCAGCTAGTTACTAGTTACCACAGTAAAATGAGATATTTTTTATATTTGTAATAATTGTTTATCTCTATATATATTATAATATAGATATTTTGTATTATGTGACTTAAGGATTTTGGAAAACTTGAAAATTTTGCTTATTTGTGTGAATTTTCATTCCAAGATCTATGCATGTACTTCATTTTACGGTGATACATAGATTTATGGCTTTTTCCCAAGGAGGATTTTATGTTTTTTTAGTTGCATCAAGCTTAGCTAGGTGCTTACAATCATAGTGTTGTAATCCGTGTAAAGTTATGTAACATGATATTTTTATAAAATAATTTTAAAAAAATGTAAATGGTATCAACTTAAACAAAAAATTATATTATATTGATTTGGTTTTAAACTTAGATTTAAAAAAAAAAATAGAAGCATCAAATATCTTGAAGTATAATTTGTTTTTAAATGTGAAAATTTTAAGATTAAACTAATTTACATGTCAAGAAAAATTGGATAAATTGGATCACTCTCTCTGCTTGATAGATCCCTATCTAAAATAGATCTATGTTGGTATTAATCAATTCATGTACTAGCTATATCTAACAAACAGTCCATTAATGTTTTTAACCAAAGTTGGTATTATTGTATTTTTTTTTTGACTAGGGGAATCGGCAACTAGGGTCGGGCTGGTGCTCACGTGACACGGGGTCCAGGGATCCATTCCCACTACCACTATAACCCTAGGTGCCCCACACCCGCCGCAAGACATGGGACACAGGTAAACCCGGGTGGGATTGATCTCGTGAGCTCCAATTTACGACAAGTGACTTCATAACAACGGAACCGCCAATGAGCCACACCCATGCAGGCTAAAGTTGGTATTATTGTATTAATTTGGTTTCTAAATTTGTAATTCTTCAAAGTTATAGTTGATTGGATGGATTATTAATTGGGCATTGGGCTAGTAATCTTGGTTCGGTGGTGCTTTCATATTAAAAGTGCATTCATTGATGTGATGTTAATGCATCTATGTGTGTGTTTTTAGATATGTAACCTTGAATTCTTTCAATTTGTTGGTTTAATCTGTTTCAAAATTAATATATCTGCTTATAAAATCTTAATTTAGCATAAAAAAAGACATTATCATTTTGTGGTTCTTGTTTATTTAATTTATTTTTGTATCAATGTAATATTTATTGATGAGTGGGGACAAGTCCAACAATCTACTTGTAACTTCAACAATTAGCATATCTTGAAAATGTACCAAAGAATGATTAAACGATAATGATACATTTTCTTCGTGCAACAATGGTTATATTTTTATTAAGAAGCTTAGATGCACTCTAATCCAAACAATTTTGAAACTAGCTTATTAATTTGTGTAGGTTTTCCTTAGTACAAGGACAACTTTCATTTGCTAACAGTTTTATAAAATATAATTGTTTTGTGACCAAAAGCAATAGTTATACAAGCCTATAAATTTGTTTATGAAAAAGTAAGTTGGAAGATATTATTTGTAATATGAAAGTTAAACAAAGTTGTCCCCTATCGTGTATCTTCTTTGCTTTAACATTTAGAAGTAGATTGAACTAGCACTACTTTCACTTGAATAGTCACAATCCTTCTTCTATGCAATGATGATATTGTTATCATGGTAAGATGTCCCTTTGATTTGAAAAAGCTATTAATTTTGAAGGATTTTTATTGAACATAAACAAAATAAAGGTTATAATTATTCAAATCTAAAAGGTAACCTACCCTTATTTGGTGTGACAATAGAAACCTAGAAAAAGTTATCTCACATAAATATTGAGTTTTTATTGTAGTATTAATTTTAATTGTTAATGTTTGGAATATAATTGTTAACACAACCCATTGATATTTATTTGATTTTTAATGTGATAATATTGAGATATTTGTATTATTTTTAAAATAAAATTTACCTTTTATAAGAAAAAACATATTTTGGAAGATTTAAATTTTATTTTTTTCTTTGTTTGCGTGGTTCATAGCCTCGAAAATTGTGGTCAAGGATCACTACATCCATAGTAACAATTCTAGGGGGACCACCCGAAAGGAGTCTTTCCTTATCAACCAGCCTAACATTGAAGGACCTAGAGAGATAGATTCATGAGAATTGAACCTCTGACCTCAATATCAATGGTCTTTGGACTCGAACTCTAACCAACTAAGCTATCCCTCAAGGCGGGA
Source organism: Pseudotsuga menziesii (assembly GCA_001517045.1). Taxonomy (NCBI): domain Eukaryota; kingdom Viridiplantae; phylum Streptophyta; class Pinopsida; order Pinales; family Pinaceae; genus Pseudotsuga; species Pseudotsuga menziesii. The sequence continues at coordinate 14,191 of LPNX010178941.1, read as the reverse complement.
AGATTTAAATTTTATTAATAACAATAATAATACCCCATTTTCACCAACTAACCCTATCCCTTGTTAAAATATTTTTTTATTATGTCCACGGTCTCCTATGGATGACCACAACTTAAGTAGTGATGCTAGTATATAAATTTATTTGTATAAAAATCACCATGTACATCCATGTCCATATTAATATTCAATCCAACTTAACTTAAATCCAAGGTTGAGATTCCATGGCTTATGTGTTGATGGAGGCGCTTGGACTCTTCACCTTAAAAAAAGAAGTTAAAACTTGAAACTTCATTTATAGGATGATTAAATCTTCTTCTTCAAGGTTTTTTCCCATAAGTTGTGCATCATCCAAATAGGAAAAGAATCTACACTGTAAGAACCCTCTACGTTATTCCCTTAAATCAATAGCATATTACGCCTAACAAATATTAAAAACAATCTTATAACCATCACAATGACAAATGATCAAAGTATAACATAAATTTAAGATTTAATTTACTGAAAAATACCTGCTTAATGTGGAGTTTGTCTAACAATGTAGTAGTTTTCCTACAACAACAAGCCTTCGCTTTGTTTTATGTCCATAATGGAATTAACCTCCCTACCAACTAGGAGCCTAGCCATCTTCCTAGTTCCAAGAAGCATTTTAGTTTCTTGTCCCTTTGTGCCCGTGACTCTAAGAACAATAATGCACAATATCTCTAAGAACTTATTCCATGATAATATTTCTTTCGAAATTCCTCCATGAATTCTTCTACCTCTCAACAAACTCAATCTCTCTACAACTCCAAATAAAAACCACATTTTTTAAACTCCTCTCCACTCTCGTTATTTATTAAATTCTCGTGCACATCTCCCCAAGTTTTCTCAACCACCCTCATTTATGGGCCAGCGACCCACCATCAACCACCCCTTCTAGATTTTAAGAAAAATATTTAAAATAAAAATAATGAATTAACTAACAATATATAAAAAATAAAAAAGTCTTTGTTTTCATGCTAGCTTATAAATGAATTTGACATTTTCCCCAAAAAATTATTACACCCCACCATACCTATTTAATTCATCATATCAACAATTAATGAAAGTCAAGCAAGGTATTTAATGTTACTCAATATTTATATGTATTCCATATACTCCCTATAATCAATAACTAATTTACATTAATTAATCATACTAGTGTACATGTACAATGTAGGTATATGTAACTAGTGTATTCATAAATACAAGTGTACTAATTATAAACATTATTATTCTAATGCATAGTTCATGTATGTTCTCAATCACATCCAAGTATGAAAGATAATGAATATAAATCTCAACATCGAATAGACACACTAGTTTACAATAATTCAATACAAACGGCACAACATAATCATTTCCTCACACATGAGTAAATTAAGACTTTTAGAACAAAAAATTAATCATGTTGTTAAATAACTAAGTCATAACATCTTTCTAATTACGTCGTAAGGCGTTCAACAAGTGGGAGTTGACTCCTCGAGTTAATGCTGGTTTTTTTCTATCCGACGATTCGGATAATCTCCATCATTGGATCAGGTTTGGTGCACAGTAGTGGTTGAAGCATCAAATACAAAGGCAGTAGTCGCAGAGGTAGAGTCGGCCGACAGTGACAGCATGGCCCAGGGGACCTCAGCTTAACCATGGGTTAAGGTCCAGTGAAAGATGAAGAAGTCGCAGGCCGTGGACTCCGGCTGCGTGAAGCAACAAGAACAGCGAGATGGGTTAAGGTCCAGTGAAAGATGAAGAAGTCGCAGGCCGGGGACTCTGGCTGCGTGATGAAGCAACAAGAACAGCGAGAAGGAATAAGTGGATGTCTGTCTCTTTGATGTTTTTGTTTTCTCAAATACTCAAATTTTGAATTGGGATTCCAATAGATCATCGGCTGGAGATGGAAGGAGAAGTGATGGGGATGCCAGCTTTGGAGATGGATTTGGTGGAAGGAGGAGGAGATGAGGGGATGTTGTGGTTGTGGAATCGTGCATGGAATTGGTGAATGAGATATCGGGTATTGGGGAATGCATGAATTATCTGAAGAAGGAAGCCGCCAATCTGGTTAGAAGGCTCAAGTTATTGACACCCATGTTTGAAGAACTCAGGGAAATGAAGGACCCCCTTCCTCAGGAGAATATCCTGCAGGCCTTACACTCTCTACGCTCAGCTCTCAAACATGCCGGGGAGATCCTCAAGTTTGGCCATGATGGCAGCAAGCTGTTCATGGTACTGTAATTGCCAGACAACTAATTTTATGCGATTCAAGCAGAGTGCCAGACATTTCTCTATAATATATGTGATTTGCTCTCTCATCTTTTAAACTTCAATGAGCTAATTGAAGCAACATATACAGATTGGAAAAAATTGGGGCCAAAATATAGAGAACGCGTAATAATATAAAACCCTCACTTAATATGAGCTAAGTTTCACGCTTAATGTACTACAAATACTTGAGCGGATTCTAATCAAACCTTCACAAAAGTTCATGACAATATACATGAGAAATCTCAACTTAGGGAACCCATAGGATAGCTTTGCAAGACGATCACCATTCTTGAGGACCGGTGGGGAAGCAAGAGAAATAAAAGGTCCCCATACCTTCTTGGGTGAACCCGGGTTGAGCATGAGACGTGGAAATAATTTCAACCATTAGAATTGAGTTTGGAAAATTTGGCAAACTGATAAACTCAGAAAATTTTGGATATATCAGGAAAAATTGGAGATATTTGCTTTGAACAGCCAACTGCATATCTGAAGATCCACTCAAAAATCCATTGTCCGGGATCCTTCTTCTCCTCTCTGTTATTCCAAAGACGGACCATGCAATCACTGTAATTACACAAAAAAACAATAAATGAATGCTATCGTTGCAAGGAAAAAAAACTCAAAAACCATGAGCATAGAAAAGGAGATCATCAAAGACTTGATGATGCTCAGGTCTCAAACATATCTCTCTGCGTAATAGGAACTGACGTTCTTAGTTTATCATAGCAAAGATCAAACAACTGAAATCGTTAAAGGAAATCGTTAAAGGTGCAGAAAGTCAAGGATTTTAGATGAAGGATTTTAGATGGTGAAAGTTATGATCACATATTGATTGTCAAGGTTAGTCCGCAACCACATATGAGTCATCACCTCACAGTAAGCATATTCATGGTCGAGTGGGTTTTTTCATGCCATCTGGGCAGCATGCAATATGGGCATGGAAGATGGGCGACACACGTCGAAGGGCACTCCACGGTTGCAGATGGGCGAATATATTCTTTGGCTCTTGGTCACATCAAAGGTATGCGTGCTTTTTGTGGTATTTTATTAGCAACTTTGGTTCTCCCAGCGTAGCAGTGGTTGCTTAATGATTGAAACGGATGGGTCTCTTGCTTCTGGTGGATGGCACTCTCTACATACTCTTGTAGTGTTTTAGTGCACCGACAACTATGGAACCTATGTGCCTGAGCTGTCAATGATATCACACTGCCTTGCATATCGACTGGATTGAGGAACTACTTACTGCCTTAACTTTAGAGATGAAATGGGAGTTAGCATTTAGAACATCCGTATTTACCTTTTGAAGCCTATTGCCATTGTGCAACAGCAACCAACAGTCTTGAATTCTTGGAACCGGCTTGGATGATTTCAAAACTACAACAGCCAGACTTCAGAGATCTGGAGCGCTTGGGTGCATGGGATGGGCACTTCTTATAGCTTTACTAGCGCACATAATATTACCATTTACAATAAAGCCAATAGAGATAGAAAGAACGCGGAAGTGAATAGTATTTTTTATTGCTATATAACTATGAGCTAATAAAGATAATTGATAATAGGAGATATACAGTGTTTATTTGAAATAGAACCAACTAAGCTAACTAAATAGTGTATGCAAAAGGATAGCGCCATAGGAAACAAAGAGCTAATTTCTTTCCTATGGCGCTATCCTTCCAAATAAACCATTCCCTTAGCTCTAACATCTTCTATTGCTTCAGTAAGAGCTAATTATGTGAAGAATATATTGTCTTGTTGTATATGTCCACGTCTCCTTGCTTAGATTGCAACACGGCGTTCTTTTATTGCACCCCTAGGTACAATTGCTAGTTTACTTCAAACCATCTTTCCTCCCTAACCTACTTCCATCTTCCACATCCTATCTTTTCCTCTATTGGAATATGTTGGAGCATCAACTATATTAATCTAACGCCAGATAGAACCCATAAGTATAAGTGGAAGTGTCGACTATATTGACCAAGACTCCCCAGCATGCGACTGTCAATCATCATCACACAAATTGGGGAGCTTGTCTCCACACATCCCTCCCACGACTCCATATTTTGGAGGATACACAATGGGCAATTCGTCCACCCCTCCTGATATAACTAGGGTCAACACCTTATACTGATCCATAGTATGCAATTATTGTTCTTATAGGCACGTCGTCGAACAACTATTCTGGGCAATCTATGCATCCTATCAAAACCACATTTACCCAAAGGTCATAGTAGTGTTTGAAATCATAAGGAAAACTTATAGTACGCATTATTTTTATGATGTCTATGACATCCAATTTACCTCATTACTACAATCATTTGGATCTTACATAGCTCACTAACATGTAGGTTAATTAAATAATAACTCATATCGATACAAATATAAAACAAATTTCATATATCATTATATTATGTATTGATGTTAAAATATGAAACACATGCTTATTTATACTCTGACTCGAGCATATTTTATCAATTCACAACTTAGTTTTGAGCTAGTAGCATGTACCAAATTTTTACCTGTTTATTTGTGTGTTTAATGAACTCACATATCAATCATGAAAATAAATTGATCAATACAATCCACATATATAGGATTCCACATGCTCACATAAAAACAATCTTAATCAATCTGATTGATTCCAACATATAATAAGCAAATAAAATGGTAAGATACTTCACATTAGAGTTTCAATTAATAAATGTTAAAATATGGGGCATTACATACACCCACCCTTCAAGAAAATTTGTCCTAAACTTATAGTTGTTTTCAATCTTAAGGGGGGGGGATCCCAATGCAATATCCTTATTCCTTCATGCTATAAGACCTTACCCAAATTGGTCCCACTGGATTTTCACGTGATCAACATGTTGATACTATCTAAATCCCATCCTATGTGTTCTCATATTATGTAGTACATCTTATATACGCAATTGGTATGACTTTATCAAGGTTTATCAATATACATTTAACATAATATCATATTTTATAGTTTAGGATTATGATTCCATGCGCAATTGTAAATAATGTAAATATTATAGATAGGAAGGTGAATAGACTTTAGAGGAATCCAAGATACCTATGGGTAGGTGAAACCAACAATCACTTAGATTGTATAAATAAGATATTTATGCTCATTAATAACATGAATTCGATATTTATTCCTCTGACAGTGGTATCAAAGTGCTACCCTTATAAATTCTATTATTATATTGTTGAATTCGCAGGCCTAGCATTTAGCTTCTCCTCCCTCTACACCCTCTTGGATTCCATTCTACTGGATCATACATTTTTCCTTCCATCTGCTAGAGTCGACAGATCTTCCAGAAGCGTTTTCTACACCATCAACCCTAATCTCATTTGTAGAGTTGCATGAAGTTTGAATGTTCTCTCTATAAGATTGTTGACGTGTGATCCTTCTTCAGACCCAGTGTTGTTCCCTCCTATTGAGTGAAGAAATCTCATGAAGAGTGTTTTGCTACATTAAAATAGAATTTCCATTGAATACCAAGGTGTTGTGAGCGTGGATGTCTACCTCAAAAACCCTAAAAATTTTATGGAGACATGAATGCTATCAATCTCGATGTTGAAGTGTTGAGGATATCTCACTCTCTCTCTGGTTGTGAGTTAAACTGCTACATGAAGTTTGTTGCAGCTCCAAATCATATGTTGTTGATTATTGAGGGATGGTGTTTATTGTTGGTTGCATTGATCATTGGTGTCATTTCTCTGCATGTATGGAATCTATCATCATGGTGGCATGTTATTCATACTACAACTACATCCTCTATTTTTGTGCTATGACCTCCAAGTTTGAGTTATGTCCTACCCTTTGGAGTGAAGACTGTTGTGAATCCACTCATTCAAGAGATAAAACCTCCTCACATTATTGCTTCCACTCCACTCGTTCAAGAGTTTCCACCTCAATGTTGTTATTATGACTATGTTGATCTTTAATGACTCCCAACACTTTGAAGAGATATAGCTTAACTATGTGTGGATTCCATATAAATCCTACTTGTGATCTATCATGATTTTTTGGTGTGGTGGGCCTCGACCTTCAACTTATATGAGCTCATCCAATTCGCAACTATGTGTTGAGCGGGGAAAACCCTAAAACCATTGGTAAAGCTTATAGTTGCATTTCTTCCATGAAGAGATGAGTTGATGACCCTCTTTTGAGAACTATGTTCTCACCTTTGAAGAGATGCCTTGAAGGCATGTTGGAACTATAATTTGGTGAAGATGTGGGGTAACACATGTGAATTGCATTGAATTAGTGTTAAATGTGAATTAATGAAGGATTCGTGTAGTGTACATTGATGGATTGAATGTGCTTTCACTACCTATACATTTAGCTTGGGCATTGGGTGACTTGTAACAAATCTAATAAGCTACTCTTTACATAACTTAACATATTTCTTTAACGCCACAAATTTGCAAATAAGTATTATAGAGGCTAGCTCCATATATTCTTTGTATTCATTTGAAAATATTGTATTTTGGTAGTCACGTTTATTCCCTATGATGTGAGAGAACCACATACTATTTCAAATACATATACTTGCATAGTGATAGATCAGTGCATAGAGATTATTTGTAGATATTGTTTTTTATTAGATTGTATTGAAAAAGGTTACAGAGACTTAGACCTTGACCATTACTCTTTCCGTCTCTTTTCCAAGTCTCTATCCATTTGCAGATAAAGTTGCAAAAGATGAGTTTATTGGCATCCATAGTAGGTGTTGTTATCACTAGAGAAATTAACTAGCCTGAGTGGTCCAAAAAAATCAAATATACCTTCATCTACGATGATCTGTGGAAGGGGATTTGTGAAGGAACCACTTTCAAAACAGAAGAGGGGGTGATATTGAAATCCAAAGCCACCATTATCATAGAAAGAAAAAGAGAAATGTGAGACCAAATACAACAAGGCATTGGCAGTGATCTATACAATACTAAGTGAAGAGGTGAGTCAACACATATTTCCTACAACATCATGCTTTGAATCCTTGAAAATATTGTAGGATTTGTATGACTCGCATTCTGAAATGGAGGTGATTCAACTAATGTTAAAACTGTTAAGTTTAGAAGTAAATAACAATGATCCCATGTTGGTTCTATCTAATATCAGAGAAATCATGCATAATATTCAAGCCTCTGGCATGAAAATAAACCTTCCACTTGCAAATTATTTGGAATCACTTCAAGCCAATGATAAGTTCAAGGACCTCACCTTTGACATCTTGGTGGAGAACATTGTAGAAAGAGATCGAGCATTTGGAAAGATGTTAAAATTTCTTCTTGTAGAATCTCATTGCCTTGATAAGAAAGAAAAGAACCAGCCCAAAGACCCTTCCAAGGGATAAAGCAACAAAAGAGGACAAGGAAGAAAAAAATTTAGAGGTAAGGAGGGTAGAAACAACTCAAGCAAAATATCATATTTGAAGTGCAAGCATTGTCGAAAAAAAGGACATGAAGCATATCAGTGTTGGGATCCTTGGGACTCCATTAAAGGAAGACATAACTAGAACAAAGAAGACAAAAATAATATCCAAGAGGTTGGTAAAGCACCTGATTCTTCTCATTTTCTTGCTGCACATTGTAATATTGGAATAAATGTAATAAGATTTTTTTCATCTTACAAATATTTCTGGTTGCTTGATATAAGTAAAACATCCCACACGGCCTTTAGAAATTTTTTTGTGAAGAACTGAATTACATTGTAGGTGGCATAGTGTATTTTGAAAACAAATCTAGCTTCAAACCAAATGGAATTGGTTCCATCAAGCTAAAGTTGAATGGATTCCCTGGATTTGTGTTGAAGAATGTTCTCTATATTCCAGAGTTGTAGAGAATCCCATTGTACTTAGTGCATATTCAATAGAAAGTAGGCCACTCCATCCACATGTTCAATGGAATCGTAGAGATAAGGAAGTCCTCTGACAACCAGGTCATCGTGACTATACATGAAGATGGAAAATTGTAGAAGTTAAAGCACTCATATGCAAGAGTTCAAAACTTTTCCTACCTCTCTTAGCATGGATAAGGTAATATATCATCCAACTTGCTATGGAATGCTAGATATGGTCATTTGAATTATATACTTTCTTCGTTTGTTGAGAAAGAATGGTGTCTTTGGTTTTCCCATCATTCCTAGGAATATGAACAAATGTGATGCATGCATACTAAGAAAACATAGTAAGAAGCCATTCCCAAACTCAAAATATTAAGAGCATGTAGAAATTTAAAGCTGGTTCACTTTGACTTCTGTGGCCCCATGCATATTCCCTCTACCAATGGTAATAGATACTTCATGAAATTTTTTTATGATTACACCAGAATGTGTTGGGTATACTTGTTAAAGACAAAATCTAAAGCATTTTAAACATTCAAGTATTTTCATGCATGGATAGAAAATCAAGCACAATCTCATATTGGCACGCTTCATACTGATAATGGAAAATAATACACTTCTAATGATTTTGAAGACTATCTTCATCAACATGGGATTGCACATCAAACTTCAATTCCTTATAATCCTCAACAAAATGGTGTGGAAGAAAGGATCAATAGAACCATCATGAATATGGTTCACTCAATGATGTTATTTAAGAATGTAAAGTTGATGTTTTGGGGTGTTGCAGTATTATGTGCAGCCTACATGAGAAATAGAAGTCCATCTCATGCTTTTGAAGTCAAGAATCAACATGAAATGTGGTATGGTTACCTTCCTTCGGTGAGACATCTTAGGGTTTTTGGTTCCATCTCCTATGCCTTGATACCAAAGGAGAAAAGAAACAAACTTGGTGCTAGAAGTCAAAAGTGCATTTTCTTGGGGTATTCACACACCTCCAAGGAATACCATCTTTATGATGAGGTAAAAAAGAAGTTTGTTATTTCCATAAATGTTATTTTCTCTTGAAACTAATAAAAATGACGAGCCTATTGATAGACAACTTGATCATATGGAGAAATTTTCCCATCTAAAGACATATTATGAAGTTGATAATGAAATTCCACATCTTGAAGGGACGACCCCAATATTGGATCAAGATCAATCTCTGCAATTTCCCTTTGAATCACCAACACCCCCTAATGAAGAAAATCATGAATAAGAATTTATGTCCACTTCATTTGAACAAGAGATTCAATCGGATGATGTGATTGAGAGGATTGGAAGATTGAACCTTGAATAAAATGAAGTAACACTAGTTAATCAACCTGGACCATCACAAAAATTTCCTAAATGCGCCATAAAGACACTTGAAAGTGTCCATCTGGATGAGGTTGGAAATATAGGAACAAGAAGCTCAACCAGACAAGAATATGGAGGAGAAGCATGTAACTCAAGTGATGACATGGATGTCTCATTTGGTTGTGAATTGAATTTATCTTCTAAATTTGAACTAATTTCCTTTGAAGAGGATACTACTCATGATGAGTGGAAGGAATCCATGCAAAATGAGTACGAAACACTCATGAAGAATGAAACTTGGAATCCGGTTGTCCCTCAAGTTATAACTAAACCAATTGGATACTAGTGGGTATACATGAACAAATACATATTAGATGGCTACTTGAAAAGCACAAAGCAAGGCTTGTGGAAAAAGGCTATGTATAGAATGAAGGAATTGACTATGAAGAGACATTCTCCGCAATGAAAAAATGGGATACCATCTGCACCTTATTTTTTGGTTGCACAAAATGGGTGGAAAGTCCACTAGATGGATGTAAAAAAATCTTTCATGAATAGAGACTTGAAATAAAATGTCTTCATGTCTCAACCAGGAGGAGTTGTTGTGAAGGGACAAGAACACAAGGTATGTAAGCTTTTCAAGTCCTTGTGTGGCATGAAAAAAGCACCTCATGCCTAATATGAAAATCTAACCAAGCATCTTTTGAAGATAAATTTCAAACATTATAATATTGATGACGATGCTAGTTTTTCTAGTCTCATTAAAATTGAGTGGTATATTTATCTAAAAGAATAACAAACACAATAACATATCCAAGATGCATAAGATAGAGAAGATACATAAGACACAAAGATTTTCCTTTGGGAAACCATAAAGGAGAAAACCCCGCAAACTTCCTCGGAATAGTTTCGTCACTAAGACAAAATCACAAGATGGAAAAACCCAAGTATAAAAATCCTTTTAAAGCTCTCTCTATCTCTCCTCCTTGATATTCTCTCTCTCCTCATTTGAACTTGAGTGAGTGAGTGTGTGTATAAATGAGGGAGGGTGCCTTCCTATTTATACCCTTCAAGTTGTTGACCTTCTAAATGGAATGGGCCGACTTTACCTAGGGAGACTCCAAAAATACATTTCATTATATTAAACTATGGACTACTACCCCGACTTAGAATGAAGGTTGTACCTCGAGGACCATAGAAAATAATGACATCCTGAAAGGAGGGAAACACATATTCAATGGGGGTTCAATAACATAAAACCATAATATACATCAGAATATCTTCTGAAGTTACATATACAACAACACTCCCTCTTAACTAGGAAGGTATTCTCTCACCACAATCATCAACACATCTGGTCACGTTATCATCACGGATTCATCATTGTAGTTTCTACCATAGTCCTCATCTTGTCAATCATTGAATAGTGCCATCTGTCGAATCTATCTGTCATCAAAAATTTCTATAGATCCATCCATGTTTCATGTTGGGTGTAGGTCTAGTCCTCATCTAGGTCTTGATCATATCCATGAGCAAACCATCACATAGGTATATCCCAATACCATCCATTACATTTCCACTGCAATCACCTACGTCTCCTATTGTCATCACGTCGTATCCATATCATCTCATCATCATACACGGAGCACATCCCATATGCATATCACATACCACTTATGTTCTACCAACATAGGAGCACGCCAGGACTCATTACATCACTAAGACAACCTGCGTCGTCTACTATGCGAGAATTTCCTAAGAGCACACCAAGTGCATTACGTCTCACGATCAACCTGCATTCTAATAACATAGGATCACACCAGGACTTATTACGTATCAACGATGACATGTTTATTCCACTATGTGAGAATCTCCTAGGATCACACCAAGTTCCTTGCGACTCTCATCATCTCCAACATGGGAACACACGTAAGGACTAGTTACGTCCGAGAAAAAACTTCGGACCATGCCTATACTTTTACATTCAAGGACAAACTCAAGAAGTGATTACGTCTAAGGAAAACCTATGTACCACACTAGGACTGATTACATACAAAGACAACCTTTTATGACTCATTGCATCTAAGGAAAACCTACATATAACGTCGGGATTGATTACATCCAAAGATGACCTGGTAGGACTAATTATGTCTGAGAAAAAACTGGGTACCACGCAGAGACTTTTACATTCAACGACAATATATATACCTTCCCATGTGATATCTCATGCATCTGCGTCTTCTGTTCTCTCATCATCTTTGGCATGGGAGCACATCAGGACTCATTATGTCACCAAGACAACCTTCGTCTCCAACCATGCTATAACTTGTCACTCCCTCTTTTTAGGGACCTCATTCTGGATCACACCAAGTCTCTCTCTAAAGTGCTCGAGCTTCACTCTGGCTAGTAGCTTGGTCAATACATCAATTATTTTGCTTGTATGTCACCACATACTGGAGCTTTACTGGTCCTCTCTGCACCATATATCGGATATAGTGGTACTTGATCTCGATATGCTTCGACTTGTCATGGAACACTAAGTTCTCCAACAACTTAACGCAACTTTGGTTGTCATAAAAAATAAAAGTCACCTCTATCTGGAGATCAAACAAATCAGACAGTAGCTTCTGAATCCATACTTCCTCACAACTAGTCAAGCAAGTTGCAATATACTCTTCCTCGGTTGTACTCAGCTCCATGCAAGACTGCTTCTTTCTAAACCAGGAGATCATGTTGGATCCCAAACTGAAGCAGTATCTCAAAGTGCTCTTCCTATCAGTGAAACTTCCTGCCCAATCTGAATCAACATAACCATGCAGGTTAATTTTTTGATTCACATCATACTTGATACCATAATCAATTGTACCCTTCAGGTGCCTCAATACATGCTTTGCAGTTATTAGGTGAACATGTCTCAGATCTGTGAGGAAATGGATAAGGGTGTATTCATCAATAAAGCATACAATAAATTATATGTCTAGTCTCGTATTCATTAGGTATATCAATGAACTAATGATCTAACTATACATCATGGCATCAACTAACTCTGATGAAGCATCACATAGTAGCTTCAAGTTTGAAGGCATAGGTGTGGCTATCGCCTTACAATCCAACATTCTAAATCTCTTCATAATCTCTAATGCATACTTTCCTTGACCAAGGAAAATATCCTCTACACTATGCCACACCTCCATGCCTATTAAGAAGTGCATCATCCCTAGGTCTTTAATCCAGAACTCAGCGACAAGCTTCCTCTTTGCATATACAATGAGTTTCTCCTCTCCTGTTAGAAGTAGGTCATCAACATATAGCAGGAGCATCACCAGTCTTTCACCTTTAACCTTGAAGTAAAGGTTGGAATCCGCTTTAATCTTATTTAAGCCTAAGCTCATCGGGAATTTTTCCATCCTACCATACCATGTCTTGGGCGACTGTTTCAATCTGTATAAGGATTTCTTCAATTTGCACACATGAGTCTTCATGTCATGTGTCTCAAATACTAGTGGATTTTCCACGTACACTTCCTCTTCGACTACACCATTCAATAATTCTGCCTTGGCATCCATTTGGTGCACCTTCCAAGTATAGATCGGATGAAAGTGTATCTCGCTACGGGTGCAAATGTCTCCTCATAGTCTATTCCTTCTTCCTTTAAGAAACCATGTGCCACTGGCCTTGTCTTTTGTTTCTCAATGCTCCCATCTACGACATCCTTGATCTTATAGATCCACTTTGAAGTCACAATAGACTTCTCTTATGGTCTCAAAACTATATCCCATGCATCATTCTTCACAATCGACTGTTACTCCTCGATCATGGTCTCCTTTCATTTCTTCTTGGGTGCTTCTTCATAGCTAGAAGTATCTGCATCAATAATGTCACTCAATAGTGCCATAAAAATTGAGTGTGTCTGAGGCATCTTCCTTTATTTGTAAGTCCCATTATACTTTTCTTCATCCTGGATGACCTCTCATTTCCAAGATGGTATTCATCTCTCAAGGTGGATCTACCACTTTCTATGGTTTAGTCATGTCATGATTCTAATATCCTTTTGATGCTCTTTCTTCTATCACGGTGTCTCTCACCTTGTGAGATTCAAGTTCCTCTTCATGTATGTTGTTGGACTGAATATTCTAGTTGAATCATCATCACTTGTTCTTCAGAACAAGTCTCATCCTTCTTTTCTTGTAGGTGATTATACACGATATTTCCTATAGGTCAAATTCAGTTGCATGATTAGAAACATTTCATAATACCTAAAACATATTAATAATGACAAATTCTAATGCATAAAGATATATGTCACATAGTCACGCAACTATCTTATCCAATGCTACAACATTCATCCATATCTCGTATACATATAGTAACTTTCTAGATGCATTCTATCTCTACCATAACATTATTAAGAGTGTACACTACTCCCAATAAGTCAGCAAAGAGGTTTCATTCTAGATCAGTAGCAATGAAATTATACAGCAACATAGGCTACTTACGCATCATATGAAATTCAATAGTATATTGTTCATAAATGAAAACACTCAAACATGCATAATACATCAACTGAACATAAATATCTGCACAACTAAACAATATCATTTAAGTAACTAGATATATAGTGTTAAGTCAGGAACTTGTTTCTTCAAATTTTATGTTTGATTGTCATTTTTATTTTAGCTTGCATATTTGCTTGAGTTTACTCTTTTTCTTACTGTG
>LPNX010178933.1:105176-128518 GCA_001517045.1 Pseudotsuga menziesii | reverse complement strand
AGTTGTATTTTCACCATTATTTTTCTGTCCTGTACCTTGCTGAAGAATTAATTAAAATCTCTCCTCTCTGACTGGTTTTCCCCGTGGGGGTTTTTCCAGGGTTGATTAACCAAAAATATCTGAGTCAAATTTATGGTGTGCATGCATTTGTTTTCAGCCTGTTAGTGTTTTTCTGCGTGTTTAAATTGTTCAGAAAATTTTTATAAGTAGCTTCAAGCCTATGCAAAACCGGCTGAAGTGAAACACACAAAATTGTTCATTAAACCAGCAAGCAGTTAAACTGAGATTTTTCAACATGGTGGCTATGTTGTCAAATTCTCTTTTGTTTCTGCCATATTGAGGAAAAATATGACCCAGGATATAACGCCACCTACATTGGCTGAGGTTGAGTTGCCAGGATGTCGTGGATGCCTTGATGGTTGTCTAAGCATCATGGTTCCAAGTGAGAAAAATAAATAACAGCCCCATACCATTCATTTACTAATTCTTCTGAAGTTGACAGGCAACAAAACATAGAGAATACTTGAGCACGAGAATAACAGCAACCGTTCAATCATTTCTCGTGCTAGGTTGGCACAGGAGAGAACTGAGCTAGGTAACATTAAAGCATTGCCAATTTATCAGTGGCATTACACTTATATGATAACTCGAAAAACAGGCATATACCTTAGGAACTAAAAACAAGGGATACCCTTCTATTTATTCAGTAGTTTAACAGACGGTAGCCCTTCCAACGAGAAAATATAATAATGAGTTATTGGTTCTATAAAAAAATTTGTCTCCGTAGTATAGGAGACAAACTGATCACTCACTGAGAAGTGAAAACTTTACTCCTAATTCTCAGCTACCCGTTCCGCAACTGATTCTTCCTCAGTCATCTGAGTGGCATGTGAAATATACAAACTTGGAACGATAAATGGTGTCCGTTAATCCCATTTTTTCGTGGTCGTTCTGTAGGCCCATCAAACTACAGGAACTCACTCATCCCAATCGGAACAAACATATGCGACCAAAAGAAATGGCATTTAGAGGTCAAAAATCATTATCTTCACTTGCAGTGTCAATATTGTGATTGAAGGCATTCTTACTGTCCATTGAGGTTGGCAGTCGCGACTGTGTCAAAAGATAACGAGCGATATGGATCCAAAATGCTTATACATAATCTCATCACAGAGATTCTGCCCAGATATCTCTCTGCTTTTCTTTAATTGAGACATGGTGCAGGCATATCCATTTTGTTGTATAGACTACAGTTGGAAAGTGGAGTACTCTTACGATTTGCTTTGGTGGAGATAGGAATAGCCGAATAAGGACCCCCTGTTCATAGTTATTAAGGCCACTAGAAGAACAAAGAATCGAATATATTTCAATAATATTTTGTGTTGTTGCAGGTTTGGTTGTATTTAGCACAATTAGCCTTGCTTCGATTTTCTGTCCCATTTCCTGTATCGATATTACCCGAGGATGGGCATTGGAATGCCCTTTGCTGGTTGTATTTAGCACAATTAGCCTAGCTTCGATTTTCTGTCCCATTTCCTGTATCGATATTACCCGAGAATCTGCGAGGATGGGCATCGGAATGCCCTTTTGCTTTTTAGGGGGCATTAAAGGCAAAACCGCCGAAAAACTGGTGAAAATCAAGCTGGAAAATTAATGAATTAAATTAACGACTGCGAGTTCACATGGTATACCGTATACGTTTCTCCCAGCTCACACGGTACACTTGCCAGTGTAATGAATTGAATTAACTCAGGTGGATTGGATTAATGGATGGGAGATCCTATCCCATCTAAGAACTGCTTCTCTTCAATGCCAACAACTCCAAGTGCCTTGGCAAGCTGGCAATCATCCTTGGTGTCCATGTATATAACCAGACAATCATCCTTGGTGTCCGAGTAGATAACCAGAATCAATGTTTGACGGGCGTTTTAAAGCTCACCCTTTTAATGAAATTTTAATTCAAATCTGCTGTTTTTTTTATGGTGTCCAAGTATATAACCAGAATTAATGTTGATGGGCATTTTGAAAGCTCACCCTTTTAATGAAATTTTAATTCAAATCTTCTGATTTTTTAATAAAATGTCAAAAACACAGATCAACATTTTCTTTTGACGTCCATTTTTTTAAGGACACTTCTGAGACAGGCTATGACCCCTGACGTCCATTTAAGGACACTTCTGCGACAGGCTATGACTCCTTTGACGGGCTCTGACGGCTTGAATTTTGATCCCTGGATTGGAGAGTCGAGGCCCTCACGGCGTTTGCTTCCGCCGTTTGACTCCATTGCACTTGACTATTTTCCCGTCTCTGTTTGTCGGCCTTTCATTGGAGATCGCGGGTCGGCCTTTCATTGGAGATTGCCTTTCATCGGACTCTCCGGCAACCCCTTCAATCTTCGGCTAACCTCCTCCTCTCAAATCATGGGCCTGCCCGCTGTCGTCCACCGTCGTGCTAAAATGCAAGTTTCGAATTTTCAAATTCGTCCTCCTCGCCATCCAAATCGACCCCCAGCATGCATTCATCCACCCCTGCGCCACCTATGGTCGAGCTAATTCACAACTCCGAAATACAAATCCGCGGGGCCGGTAACGTGCCACAGATAGCGCACGTTTTCAAAACGCCTGAACGGGCTGTAGCCGTCGAGAGAGCTCTCTCTGGTGATCTTACAAAGTGGCGCTACTAATTTTTTCCAGAGAAAGAATATACCAGTTTGCCAATGCCAGGTATTTTTCGTTTTCTTTTTTCAGATTTTTCTGGATTCATCTCTTGTGTGGTTGATCCGCTAACAATTTGCAAGCACCTTTCCAGGTTCCAACATTAGCATTCTTGCAGGAGTTGATGATAGTCAACTGTGTGAAGCTGAAGAGGATAGAGGATGCAGGGGTGTTTCTGGAAAATGTTATGGGGTGTTTTGAGTTAGAAGAGTTTCGCTTATATGAATGTGTGAAGCTCAAGAGGATACAGCCGTTGGCGCATTATACAAAGCTTCGGTTGCTAATTGTTTATGGGTAGTTCTGAAACCTGTCAAGTACGGAAACATTGGTATCTTTGGAGGAGTTGGAAGCAGCTAGATGTGTGAAGCTGAAGAGGATAGAGGGGTTGGAGCATTGTACAAAGCTTCGGTTGCCGGATGTTGATTGGTGCTCCGAGTTAGAAGAGCTACCAACTATGGAAACATTGGTATCTTAGGAGCAGTTGGGGGCAGCTAGTTGTGTGAAGTTGAAGAGGATACAGTAGTTGGCGCATTGTACAAAGCTTGTGTGAAGCTGAATAGGATACAGGGGTTGGCGCATTATACAAAACTTCGTTTGCTATTTGCTTTTTTGGTGCAAAGTTAGAAAGCTGCCAAGTATGAAAACATTGGTATCTTTGGAGGAGTTGTGGGCAGATACATGTTTGAAGCTGAAGAGCATACGGGGTTATCCCAGTTGACTAAGCTTCCAAAGTTAAGCGTTAGTCGATACTTTGAGTTAGAAGAGGTTGAAATTGTTGAACTTTGCGAATGGTTGGAGATGGTCAATGTCTCTATATGTTCCAAATTACAGTGTCCGATGATGTAGAAGTAATGATTTAGATGTTGTTATCGTTAGATTGGCATTATCGGTTCGTTCCACAGATAGAGAAATAGTAAGCCAACGCCAATTTGTTCACAACACTGGTAGCATGAATCAGGGCTTGCTCTTGTAACTTGTTCTAGCTGTATAGGATAACTATCCTCCTGTCCTCTCCGTCAGCGCTCGGATTTTCACGCTTTCCCTCTTGTAACCCCATTAGATTAGCACTATCCTACTGCGAAAGGTCGGTCCCGCCAATGAATAATTGACCTTTGAAATTTGGTAAACATAACCCACCTTTCCATCAAAGTGCTGAAAGCACCCAGGCATTGCCAAAGGTCATCTTTGTGAGAAATGTGTGATTTATGATTCTTATGTGCAGCCAGTACTCTTGTTCGAGTGTGTGTTGAATGCAACTACTGATACAAAGGAGAAAGTTGCATTTTCGTGCAAGCACTATATATTATTGCATGAAGATACCAGACAACAAGCAGTATTACTGATCCTTTGTTAGCAATCTGAACTTTGAACTTTGATCAGGTTGATTAGTCTTTTTGAGCCAACAGGTCTTTCTCGGTAGTCTTCTTTTTAGTGAAGTAAATTTGTTGCATGATTTATGGATGCATTTGAATGCTATTTAGATACTGCAAATTGCAATAATAAGACAACAGTATTTCAATCTTCAAGTTAAAATTTTGTGAATGTGTTTTGGATCCTTTACCCCTTCTTGATTGTGTTAGGGTATAAGCATGAATCCTTTTCATATGGTTCCATTATGGATCCATATCTGGAAGGGATACAACATGGTTCTATATTGGATTCAAAACATTGAATAAATTAATATTAATGGCAATTTTAATAACTAAAATTGAATATATGATAGTAGACTTGATCAGACAGTACCATTAGTAGACTTGATCAGAGAGTACCATCAACCAAATTTTCCTTCATGCAGAAACGTTTGTCATGTACATTGATGTCAATTAAAAGCCTTATCAATAAAACTATCTTTTTCACTGCCCAGAAAAGAGTTGATGTGACAATATTAAGATATGAGGCAAGATGCAAGTTTTTTCTCTAATCTTCTTGATTGTTCTTTTAGCAATCATTTTATGATTTCACAATTAATAATATTTAAAAATCACATAGAACTGCATAAAGGGCCTTTGTTGGTTTTTCAAGTTTTTTTATATATTTCATTTCAATTATATCATCATTTTAAAAGAATGTGAGTTGAAGATCAACCTATTTGGAAATTGACTTGTATAAGGGGATGCATGTATTCAAATTCGGTCAGATCTGTCACTACCAGGACAATGGCTTCCATTTTTATGTCTAGGAAGTGGAAATTTCTTTTCATTTGTTTCACTATGTACCATTTTCTTAGTTACGGTGCTTGTCCTCATTTTCCTACTCGTTACAACTTTCACATCTTCACTTTAGTTTGTCTTTCTTCCATCTACAAAATTATTTGGTCATTAAGAGGTTTGTAAATATCTAGAATAAACACTAGCAGTACCATGAATTGAGTGCCTTGGATACTTCGAACAACTTTAGCTTCACCTAGTTAAAGAGTGTGGATTCCCAAGTATGATGGTAAATTCAACTAGATCATTTTTTAATTATTTTCCACACTTTGGACTGGACCATATTAAAGGTTTTATCTTCAGATAAGCGAATCCGAAGAAATTTGAAGGCTTTGATTGGAAGAAGTAACGAGATTCTTCTTAGAGGTTGCATGCTTGGCTACCATAGTATAATATTTGTTACGTTGCACCTATACCCAACACCTTTAAATGTGCCCTAGGGAGAGAGAGCCAATTTGCTTTTGACCAGGAGGGGTGTTATCAATCAATGGTGGTCATGGTTGGGCCCTTTTGTCCTTCCTTTAGAAGTATTATGGCTTAATGGCACCGTTGACTACCCTTTGCTGGGGTTTTAACCCCAGGGTTGGTGCCCGGGGCTCCTAATGGTTGATCACTGGGTCACATGACCCCATATCTTGTTTGCTTGCTCTGGTGGCCTTTGCTTCAGCTGCAAGACATTTGTCTCCCTTCACAGCCACTTAGGACACTCTCCTGGCCCTTCAGCTAGCTAGCGCCTTCTCTTCTTGGTCTTATTTCCTCAGAGGAAGCTATCCTCCACGCCATGCCTTCTTGCTGCTTTGAGGAGGGCGTTGATGGATTTTACAACATTCTTGGGGTTAGATGGGTTATAATGCCCTCCCTCCAGCTCACTCCAGCCTTTCGTTGGGAGTGATTCGCTTATTTTAGCTATTTTTGGTATCTAGGGAAAAAATACCTCAGATAACCTACCTTTAGCCTACATTAGGCCATTTATTATTATTATTTTGTTTTAATTTTAAGTTGACATTTTAAACTCATGTCGGCTTGGATATTTTTTGTAAAAGTGAGTGTGAGATCATATAAATAGATCTCCTCTGTTCATTTTAACATAAGACTCATGGGATAAAAACATTATGCATTTGTTCTACCCTTCTTAGGGCTCTTTGGAGAGATGCGCCCCTCTTGAGGGATATTTTTTGGGTCATGCAAGCTTTTTCTTGGTGTTCTTTGATGAAATTCTCTTGCAAGGTGATGCTTGGATTTGTTGGCTAAACACTAGCGCATGGAGGTTTTGTTTCTTATCTCTTTGTTTGAATGATAGTAGATGATGCATGTTCACGACTAAATGGTAGCCTTAGTGTTGCATTTCTTTTAGGATAGGCCATTTCCATCCTTTTTGTCACCATAGCAAGAGTCCTCTAGGATTTTCCCTTAGTTTTCTAGGATAGTTGTCTAACCTAGGATCTCTTTCTCATTAGGTAAGCCATCCCCCATAGATGCCCTAGGTTGGGTAGGGCTTTTGTTATGGTTTATTTCCTTTGTCTTCACATCATTTCACTCTCCAAAACCTAGTATAAGGTTAGTCTAAGGTTAGTTTTAGGTTAGTTTAAACCTAAGTTAGGGTTAGTGTTAGGCTCCATAAAATTTCGAGCCCAAAAATTCTAGCCCCAAAATATTTGTCCTAAAATCCATGTCTTAAAATTTCGCGCCCTAGAATTTCGGGCCCAAAAATTCCACATCCTCAAATTTCGTGTCCTAAAATTTTGTGCACTAAAATTTCGAGCCCTAAAATTCCGCACCCTAAAATTTTGCCCCCTCCTTAGATTTTCGGGGTCACCCTAAAAACTCGTCCCTAAAATGTCGAGCTTGAAATTTCGGCTTGCTTCCTTACTCCTTTCCTCCTCACGGTCCTCCCCTTCTCTTTTTCAGCCCACTGGTCCTTTCCCTAGGTTTGTAACAGACCTTGTTTACTCATTTCAAAGAATCTATTCGGTCTTATTATGTGGGGAAGGGTACCCCAGGACACAATAGACACATGATGCTATGAGAGTTGATTGATACACATTGGACTGGGATGCTCCATCGACCTATTCATGTAGCTGCACTTTTCCTCAACCCTAACTTTTCCTACAAGTGTAAGTTTGATTTTGATGAAGAGGTTTTGGAAGGGCTTATTGAATGTATGAATAGGATGGTACCTAATTTTGAGACTCGAGAGAGTATTACTCGTGAGATGGAGATGTATCGAGAGGCTACTAGACTATTTGTCTATGTCGACGTTGTCCATGCAAGGATCAATTTGACTCCAAGTAAGTGATTGCAAATTAGAATTTATTTGTATTTTGAACTTCAAATTCTTAAATTTTAATTGAGTTTTATGATTTATCATTTTATTTGAAATTTGAATTATATAATCCGATTCTCTTTCTTTCTTATTTATTGTAAGTGCTTGTTGGAGGACATATGGTGCAAGGGAACCAAATTTTAAAAAAATCGCCATCAGAGTCCTCAGTCAAACCTGTAGCTCTTTTGGATGTGAGCGTAATTGGAGTGTCTTTGATAAAATACACTAAAAGAAACGCACCAGGTAAGAACTTTATCAAAGTAATTAAATTCATTGTAACTTAAGATCCTCTTTCATATTGTTTTCCTCTGGCCTCAAGACTCAAGACTCATTAAATATTTTTATCACCCTCTTACAGGTTAGATTTCCCCCGCCCGAATGACTTGATATATGTCCACTACAATCTTTTACTCTGGATGAAGCAGGTGGAGAAATCACCCGATGTGGATGCCATTTGCTTGGACAATATTGATGTATTGTCCAAGTGGAGGGTGGAGGTTGAGTTACCTATCATGGAGGAGGAACCTGCATGGTTAGATGAGGGGCAGCAGCAGCAGGGGAAGGAGGATGAGGAGGAGCAAGAGGAGGAACAGGAGGAGGAGGCATAACACTTTGACCCAGAGGACTTCATGGAGGGTGATGTGGCTTCATCAGCACCACCTTCTATAGTGGTCGATGCATCTACTCCCTCATTGGCACCGACTACAAGACCAAGACCTTCTACTGTCAGGGGTAGGCCTGGAAAACAACCCATGATCTTTTCCCGTAAAAGGGGAAGAGGGCATTGATTTATATTTCAGAGACAGATAGTTAGCTACTATTTTTGTGATGTCATTTTGTATTGGACCATTGATTTCCCACTTTTGAGTACCATTGGACAACTATATTCAAACTTTCAGTGTCGACTTTTATGTCTCATATTATATTTAGCATGCCTACATGATATATATCAGTGTTTTTTTCTATATTTATGTGCCAATGTATTTATTTGATGTCATTGTTGCTTTATATGCTTAAATTTATGAAAACAATGGATATATTTTGTGTTTTTCAATATTTGTCGCGGTTTGCCGATTTTTTTCACCGATGTTGCCGAGAAGATGTTTTCTGGACCCTTGCCGATTTTTTGCCGATGCCGATGTTTTCTTCTATGCTTGTCACTAACTTTACACATTTGAGATATATTTCGTGTTTAAGTGTCTTTTGCAAAGTTGTCATCAGGGCTCTCCCCGAGGAGGTTTCGACTTCTGAAAAAGTTAGGAGACGTAACTAAGGTGACAGTGGTCACTTTCTCCACATATGTTTGTCGGTGGCTTGGACTGGAATTTCATCCGGTAACAGTATCCATCTCTTTCTTTAGAATGGCTTCAAAGTCAAAGTGTTTGCCAAAAACCATTGATAGTTCTTACAAGAGTTTCCTACAAGTACCAAAGCTTACAATTAGGTTAGCATACAATTTGGATTGGAAAGCTTATACATCTCTTATGTTAGCTTAACCCTTTGTTGCTACGAGGAAAGAGAAAAGATTAAAGGTTAGTTTACAATGAGGAATGCTTACAATTAACCCTATGACTTAAACCCTACGCTTCCTGTACACCCTGTGCTTTCAACCCGAAGCTTTCAGTATGACATGCTTGAAGAAAGCTCCCTCCATTTCTTTGTGTTTGAATGATATTTCCATGGATTTATTCTTAGTTTATGTGCATTTTATGTTTTCTTATTACTTATTTGATGCTTTTATATTCTTATGAACTTCCATCCTGATTTTAGTCATACAGTCATATGCACCTAAATAACCCTTCAAGTGGCTTATTTTGTGCATAACTAGGATCAGTGAAATCATATCACCAATTCGTAGGGTATGTTTATAGATATAAATTATAATCAAATAAGAGTTAATACTTCGATAGTTTATCAATTGAATTCTCGCAGCCTTAGCATGTCCCCAAATATAGTGCAATTATATAACTTCTTTCAGATGTTATTATATTTAGTATACAACATATGATTGTCTTCTTGGATTCACAATTGGTATTGTCATAGTTGAATAATTTTCAGCTTATGCAATCCTACACTTCTCTGCAATTATATACATGGTGAGGCTCCTAGAACATAATTTTGATCTGATTACATATATGCATATTCCTAGTAGGTCCAATGAATTTACTAACTCATTATAAAATGACACATAACTGAGCTTTGCTACCAACTTGTAAAGTATGATGTTTGCCATTAATTCTTCTATATTTTTGTTGGGTCTTGAATATTTTTCCATGTGCTTGTGTATGTTTCTTTGATGTGGTTTATGAACTTAACATCTTGTTGAGGGTTGCCTCGTTAGCTTACTCACATAGGAACAAGCATTTGCCAACTCTAGATAAAACTAGGGATGAAAACCAAAATGCTTAAAATGCGGAGACATGTATAGATCCACATACAAGCCTATTGTAATTTATAACTATGTTAATTATACAACATATTATCATTGCATGTTTGATGATGTCGATGATTGCACATATTTGTTTGATGATGTTGATTACTATACATATTCAAAAGTATTAACCACTTGGGTTTGTCCATTAGTTTCGTTTTTCTTCAATTTAGTATTTAGTATAACATTTTTTCTTTCAAAAGTGACTCAATTTTCTTTTCAGATTGCCTAAATTAATGAAGGTAAAAAAAGTTCACCCTAGGATGGAAGAACAACCTTGCAACTTATTGGTCTATCAAGATATACTTGGATGGGATCTATATCCTTGTTTTGCTAAACTACTCTTGTTTCAAAAAAATGTAATTATGTTTCTTTGTAGTTGTTGGTAACCCACAGTCTATTAGGCATCATACAAGGAAAACATAATCCCATAGTCTATTAGGCATCATACAAGGAATACATAATGCAGATTTCCTATCAGCAAGTTTTAAAAATCAACATCAAGCACATCCTTCCCAAACATTTTTATATCCACTACCATTTTGGGCTAGTAGGAATGCCTTTATAAATTTGTCAATGATTTTAAAAAATTATAAGTTTCAAATTCAAAAATGTGTTTCATATCCTCTTCTATGAATCATAAAAATCATTATTGTGTTGCATACCATAGAAGAAAACATTCCCGAAAAATCGCGAGATTCTCGGGACGACGCTTTTTTCCGGTGAAAAAATCGCAAGTTTTGAGAAAAATCGCACCTCGCGCGGTTACCAAAAAATCACACCACGACATAAAACTTGCCGCATTAACTGACAGCGAATTCCGGGTTCGTTTAAAGGAAATCGGGTCATTTTTATCATTCCGAGTAGAGTTTTAACAACGCAAGGAGGAGGAGACGGCCATTGGAGGGTTTTAAGTTTTAACAGCAGCTTGGGGCCATTGGAGGGTTCCATTGGAGCTGCAAACATCCACGTAGTTCAGGTGAGTAATTATTTAAAGTTTAAATTTTAATTTTTAAAACGAAGACAGAGCTCGAATCTCCAGCTCTGTATAATTATATACTATATACTGTACAGTATATAGTATATACTATATATATTACACAGTATATACTATATATTATATACTGTACAGTCTAAGTGTTTAGTAGTATACTAGTATAGTATATACTATATAGCATGTACTATATAGTATATAATATATATATATATAGTATATACTATAAGTATAAAGTTTATTGGGCCATTGGCTACGCTGCTACCTAATTCTGGACTGACCCTTTCCCGTCAGGGTGACAGCTATCCATGCCCAGAGTTTCACAATCAGTTGAAACTTGAGAACTTTACAGCTTCTAAACTAACCAATAAACTTTGCATATTAAAAATTTACAATTTTGGGCCTTCTGGCATTTTGTGTGAATCGGCTGAATCAATTAGTGTTGATGATTTTATGGAAGGCAACCAGAGCCTTGTGCTTTGGTTTGTTCTTTTTCTATTTGGGTTTAATGTCTTTTTTTTGTTTTTTTGCAGCCACAGGGTTGACTTTTGAGGCTATACATTTCCATTGCAAAAATGCCAAAGGCATTGGACCCATTTTAACAATATGTTGACCCTGAAGATGGAACAAACCGACAATGATTGAATTGCAAATTGTGTGGACAACATATGACAGTAGGCATTAGCAGGTTGAAGTACCATTTGGAAAAACTCCCTGGCCATGATGTGGGGCTTTGTAGTGCAGTTACCCTCTAGATTATGAGAATGGCCCATGATGCAATTCACGAAGGATAGAAAAAGGAAAGAGTTAGCTGCAAAAAGAGTTGAACTTGTTGCGGGTGGAGTGGTTAGGACTTCAAGGACATATGATTATGATCATTCGGATCCCACTGAGGGTAGTGTTGGGGGCTCCACGGCCATGGGTTCAGCTTCTGTGAGGGATGCTTCCTCATCTTTCTTTGTTCCACGGAATAGCATCAAGTCCATGGTTAAGAAAAGGGAGAAGGAAGAAGCAGATAGGGTTAAGGGGAGGATGCTTTTCTGGAGTGACTTGCCTCTTACAATAACAAGAAACAATCATTTTTTCCATCCTATGTGTGATGCCATTGCTATTGTTGGCCCAGGGTACAAGTGCCCTACATATGAGGAGATTCGAGGCCCAATGCGAAGGGTAGGACCCTTCTTAATTTCTTGGTACAGTGCCCTAAAGGTACCGTGTTTATCAAATCCGTTGATGCATCGTTACAGGCAAAAGAAGCAACATTGTTATGTGAGTTGTTGGATGGGGTCCTTCAGGAGATTAATGTGGACAAAGTGGTGCAGTTCATAACAGATAATGCGGCCAATTATGTGGTTGCTGGTAGATTGCTTATGGAGAGGCACCCCTCACTATTTTGGAGTCCATGCACTGCACATTGTATTGATTTGATGCTGGAGGATGTGGGGAAAATTCCCTTCATCAAGGAGGTTGGTTATCAAGATAGGAGTATCACCAAATTCATACATAACCATGCTTGGGTTCTTAGCCTCATGAGGAGATGCACGAGAAACGGGGAATTGTTGCGCCCTGGAATCACACGATTTGCCACCAACTTCATTTCTCTTTAGCCTTTGCTTCGAGTTCAGTTTGAGCTGAAGCAAATGTTTGTTTCTGATGAGTGGCGAGATTGCACATATAGCAGGAGAGAGGATGGGAAAGCCATCACTAGATTGGTTTACACCAACTCCTTTTGGGAAGGAGTGGAGGAAGTGTGCTCAATCAGTGAACCTTTGGTAAAGGTTTTGAGATTAGTTGACAATGACAAGCCCGTTGTGGGATATTTGTACAAGGCCATGGATAGGGCCAAAGAGTCTATTCGGTCTTATTATGTGGGGAAGGGTACCCCTAAACACAATAAACACATGATGCTATGGCAGTTGATTGATACACAGTGGACCGAGATGCTCCATCGACCTATTCATGCAGTTGCACTTTTCCTCAACCCTGCCTTTTCCTACAAGTGTAAGTTTGATTTTGATGAAGAGGTTTTGGAAGGGCTTATCGAATGTATGAATAGGATGGTACCTAATTTTGAGACTCGAGAGAGTATTAATCATGAGATGGAGATGTATCGAGAGGCTACTGGACTATTTGGCTATGCCGATGCTGTGCATGCAAGGATCAATTTGACTCCAAGTGATTGCAAATTAGAATTTATTTGTATTTTGAACTTCAAATTCTTAAATTTTAATTGTGTTTTATGATTTATCATTTTAATTGAAATTTGAAATTTGAATTATATAATCTTATTCTCTTTCTTTCTTGTTTATTGTAGGTGATTGGTGGAGGACATATGGTGCAAGGGCACCAAATTTAAAAAAAATTGCCATCCAAGTCCTCAACCAAACCTGTAGCTCTTCTGGATGTGAGCGTAATTGGAGTGTCTTTGATAAAATACACTCAAAGAAACGCATCAAGTAAGAACTTTATCAAAGCAATTAAATTCATTGTAATTTAAGATCCTCTTTCATATTGTTTTTCTTTGGCCTCAAGACTCAAGACTCATTAAAAAAATTTATCACCCTCTTACAGGTTAGATTTCTCACGCCTGAATGACTTGGTATATCCACCACAATCTTCGACTATGGATGAAGCAGGTGGACAAATCACCCGATGTGGATGTCATTTGCTTGGACAATATTGATATATTGTTCAAGTGGATGGTGGAGGTTGAGTTACCTATCATGGAGGAGGCACCTGCATGGTTAGATGAGGAGCAGCAGCAGCAGGGGCAAGAGGATGAGGAGGAGCAAGAGGAGGAACAAGAGGAGGAGGCAGAGCGCTATGACCCAGAGGACTTCATGGAGGGTGATGTGGCTTCATCAGCACCACCTTCTATAGTGGTCGATGCATATACTCCCTCATTGGCACCGATTACAGGGCCAGGACCTTCTACTGTTAGGGGCAGGCCTGGCAAACAACCCATGATCTTATCCCGTAAAAAGGAAAGAGGGCATTGATTTATATTTCAAAGTGTAGTGTACCCATACCCCATTATCATGCGGAATTAAATTTTTTATCGAGAACCTTTGTTGTTCATCGAAACACAGGGCATGGCCGCAAACCATTTCTTGACATTTCCAACACTGTCACACTCCCTCCCGTCTTCCATTGATCAGTTCGACGACCTGTAAGGAAAGATCTCAAAGGAGATCGGATGGCAGAGAGAACTAGCGACGGAAATCAACAATCACAAATAGTCTCGCATCTGGAATCAAATCAATGGTTAAAATTCATCCCGCAAAAATCGACGGCGCGAAAAACTTGAGTTGCGAGACTGGAAAATATGGAAATCACGATACCACTATCCCACATCCCTGCATCCTACATGCGGAAATGACTGTTGCAGAAATCGAAATATGCGGAGCCGCATTCCGCAAATTGCGAAAAGGTGCGTTGTTGAATGAAAAACTGCGGAAAGTCGTGATCCACAAAAAGACATCCCCACATCCCGCATCCCGCAAATTGCGGAAAGAAAATTGCGGAGGTCCAATTCTGCCAAAGGATGTCTTCCACATTCCACATCCCGCCTGCGGAATAAACCACTGGGGAAGAAGTTTTCTACTCGAATTTCAACCTGCTAATCGAATTCTTTGAACAGACTTGGCCATCCAGGCCAACAACAATCTGGCATTGTAACCCTGCAACTTAGTTTAACAATACATTGAAGGAAACATACATAGATGCCCATAATTGCAGTTATTCAAAGGAACAACTCATCAATTCAACACACATCCAACATGTTCATCATATTCCATCAAGCAATTACAATGCAAGAAATACAATTGCAGAGATTAACATGGACAATAACACTTATCTTGAGAAGAACTTGTCCCGCAACCAACTATGTCGCTGCAACGTTCCACCCAACCATAGGCCAGTGCACTCATCAATCTCTCAGCAACACTGCCACCCCCGAGCTGGGCATGATTTCCTCAAGAAATAAGGGAACACTAGCATACTCATACATAGCTAAGGTGCAACAAAACTCAGCCAAGCCAACACAGTTGGGTTTATCAGGCTGTAAGGGGAAACAACCAACAGATGGGTTTCATAAGCCACTCAACCAAGCCATCTCATAGTTTGGGTTTCACAAACTGTTCACAGTCAAACCAACATTCACCTAAAGAACCAGTGAAGCCAACATATGGGTCTATCATACTGTACACAGTCAAGCCATCTCACTGCTGGGTTTATCAGGCTACCTAGCCAAGCCAGCATTCACAGTTGGGTTTATCATATTGTCCAACCAAAGGTTACTCACAAGGTCAAACGTAACAAGACACATCCAAGCCAACATATGGGTTTATCAGGCTACCAACCAAGCCATCTTTTCAGTTGGGTTTATCAGGCTTCTAAGGCAATGGGCAGGAAGAACTGCTAAACTAGTGAGCTCATCTACAGAGCTAAAAACACCTTCACAAGACCTATCTGGCCTGGCTTCCCCACTGCCTACACACCCAACACAAGGAAGTGTCTCCTTCTCTGCTCCACAGTCCCTCAGGCTACACCTTCCCCCCCATTGCTCTTCAGGATGTGCATAGCAGGTTCACCAGCCACTCTTATCTTATTGTGAGGTTCCACACTAGGTTTATCAAGCACATTCTACGTCTCTCTCATTCCTAAGTCTTGTACATAGTTCAGACCCGAACCAAGGTGCACAACACAACAACCACAAGGAGACTCAGCAACACCAGCTTTACTCTGGAACACAAGTAACAGGGTCTCATACACTCTGTAGTTCAAGATAACGCTGCAACACAACAATCATAGACTCCCCAAGGGAAAACACTTGCAGAACGCGAAGGATATACACAGGAAGAGCTCAGCTCCCCTCAAAGATTCCACGCGAATGGAGAGAATAATTGGATGAGCAAGACGTCATGCAGCTCCCAAAACATGGAATCCAAACGAACACGTAATGCGTGAACAAAACTGGCATACGGTTCTGGGTGTTTTTCTTGCCCATGAAGTCAAAACACGACATTCAAAACTAGGTGCTCTGCCCAATTCGAATTTTCTCATACTCTTCCCCTTCCCTGCAATAACTACCTCAACCACATTTTGGCAGAATAAATGGTTGGGAAGAAAGACAAGAAAAAAGGTAGTTGATAGTTTTAATGGGATTTCCCCATGACACATGGTTTTTCCCAAACTGGTTCAAGGTTAACATTCCCTCTCCTGTATCTTTAGGAAAATCATGCCCCCATCTCATTTTTCGTTGCATTGACATAGCTCGTTGTGGGTTTTTCATTAATTTGCATATTTACATGATGTTTACAAGCGTGCTTGACTTAGCACAAAAACCATAGGCATCAACCATGACCACCTATATACTAAACATTAATCAATGATAGGGCCTTGGCCTTGAGCTCCCTGTCATGATTCCATATAATATTTACATCATATACATTAATGCAACGGGGTCAAAACCGGGGTGTTACACAGAAACAGATAGTTAGCTACTAGTTTTGTGATGTCATTTTGTATTGGACCATTGATATCCCACTTTTGAGTACTATTAGACAACTATATTCAGACTTTCGAAATCGACTTTTATGTCTCATATTATAATGGGCATGCCTATATGATATATATCAGTGTTTTTTCTATATTATGTGCCAACGTATTTATTTGATGTCATTGTTGCTTTATATGCTTAAAATTATGAAAAAAAGGATATATTTTGTGTTTTTCAATATTTGCCGCAGTTTGCCAATTTTTTTAGCCGATGTTGCCGAGAAGATGTTTTCTGGACCCTTGCCGATGTTGCCGAGAAGATGTTTTCTGGACCCTTGCCGATTTTTTGCCGATGCCGTTGTTTTCATCTATGCTCCCGCATCACCTTTACAGTCTTTCTTCCTTATCATATTTACTTTTTTTCCTTTTCAAGTATTGCTACTATGGTTTTATTCAACAGAACTTGCAACAATGCTACATCCTTGCTAACAGAAATGATACAACCATGAAAAAGTTGTGTAACTGTATAATAAAATATTACTTATTTTAGTCAGCTTCATCTCTGATTATCTCCTTTGATTTCTTTAATTTAATGTGATAATTGTCTTTTGTAAGCATAAAGCAGGATAACGACACGCTATCATAAATCATTCAGTAATTTATTTCAAGTTACTATTTTAAAAACAAAATAGTTTAAAAAATTAAAAAGAATGCAAAACTTGATGACAAATGCCCATTGTCATGCAAAAAGGAAAGTTACCCCAGGATAAGATGTTTTTTTTCTTTTTAGCATGAAGCAGAATATTTAACAGACTAGCACAAACCATTCCAGGAGGACAGTCCAATTCCCAATGTCAGTACTAAAGAACTATAGATCAATTCACACACCAGTTTTTAAAAGAAGAATCCAAATCTCAAGGCCCCACTGCTTTTGCTAGACAAAATTAAGCAGTTAATAACATTGCAATTTGGTAAAAAGCAACCATAGAAAATTACCAGGCAAAACAGAGGCCTGTTTACAGAAAGAAGACCTGTTGTACAAAGTTCTATATCACACAGTGCAAAGCAAGTGCCTTCATTCTAAAGAAAAACTTGGGGCTTTTGTTCCAAGAGTCTCCACATGTACCATGATCCTATAGATCTATAGGGCCTCCAGCTATTTGACAAAGCTTCCATCTGAGCAGGTGTGGGCAAATCTTTGAGACCATAAAGCCTTTGAATACCTTTGCGAACACCCAAATCTCCAACAGGCAACACATCAGGTCTATGTAAAGAAAAAATCATGAACATGTGCACAGACCAAATGCCAATTCCCCTCACAGAAGTTAGTGATGAAATCAAAGAGTCATCATCCATTTCAAATATTAAAGAATCTGAAAGAACTCCTGACATAAATTTGGATGCAAGATCATGAATGTAGCTTGCTTTTCGTTCTGATATACCAATTTTCCGCATATCTGCAGCTGAAAGCGTCAATATAGTGTCGGGAATAAAACCAATCTCCCCCTGGGAAAGCAACCAAAATCACTATTTAATAGAGTTAGTAGACTGTTTTCTTCTTTGAAAACACAATTGATTCATCATGCTTCTTCTTTTTTCTGCATAAGACCGAATGGATAAATTTCAATTTGTTTTTTGGAAAAACAATTAGGTTCTCTGTGCATTTTCTTCAGTTCACTTGAAAAATGTAAAACAGTGAATGGGCTCGACTTCTTTTTCATTCTGACTTCAGAAGATGTACTAAGCTCCTTTTCTCTTTTGATTTTTCGGCGAACGCATACAGATACACACTCACTGGGGACTTGATGTTGGCTTAGGCCTGGTTTGCTAATATGGTTATTTTCAGTTAATTGTGATAAATTGTTGTCTTGAAAATTTAACAGTCTTATAATCTCTGCTCAAAATTTTCTAAACTACATAAGGCAACTTAATATCATTACGTTATAGACAACTAATTAAAGTATTGTAAAATATGATACAAGAAGATCCTGATGGTAGCTTAAAAAATATTTTAAGAACATGTATTATTTAATCAAAATACTAATTGACCAGAAAAATACCGGTGTACATTTTCTTGATTATTTAACACAAACTTAAATGGAAAGCAGTGTAATTTCTGCAAAGCAACTTCAACACTCACTCTGCCTGTGCAAAGTAGCCATCAGTGAGGCATTTTAGGAACCGTTCTAAAGCACGCAACTTAACTTAATTGAAATTACCAACTCGACAGTTTCTATTAAAAAATCCAAAAACTGACTGATCTTCATTTGTGGGTCCATGTAAAGTCACCCTTAATATAAGAACAATACATGCATTTGTGAGTGTAAAGTGGCCATCAGTGAGGCATTTTAACAACCGTTATAAAGCACACAACTTAATTGAAATTACCAACTTACAATTTCTATATAAAAAACAAAAACTGAAGAATCTTCATTTTGGATACAAGAACAAGACACGCATATGTGAACGCTTAAAGATAAACTAAGAATTAAATGATTTTTTAAGGACATTTTCAGATCCAACAGATGACTAAGCAAATCCAATTTCTACAGTGCCTGACATGTTGATTACAAGAAACATGATATCTCTGCCCTGCTTATGGAAGAAACACCCCAGAAAAAGGATCAGAAAGGAAACAGAAATTTTGAGCAGGTCCATCCCATTCCTCGCAGGCTTGAAATGTGAGGGCCATTTCAGTATACAGCCATTTCTCTAGGGCCCAAAACTTTAAATTAGAAATTTATGTCACAGAGAGGTCAGTATCCAGCTTATTAGCCATGCTTCCTGCCAACATTGTTCATTCCAACTTTATATAACTAATACTGCTCATAAAATTAACTTATTAAGCCTTTTCACTGCATAATAAAAGTGACTTGTAAAGCCTATGGTTATAGCCAGCAGGAAGAATGAAGGTGATCTCTAGTTTCTGCATCTATATCATACCTTGGAGTCTTGGGTAACCTGAAACCCTATACCCTAAGGCCAAAACCCTTCAATGTTTCTTATTCCTAAAACCTTGGAACCTCCTTTCTCGGTTCAACCCTGTTTCCCATCTCTACTATAGTCTGGCATGCAACAACATACGTTTTGAATGCAAATAATAAATAAGCAGACAATTGACAACCACAAAACCCAACAAAATAGGGAAACTTACAGAGATCCTTGACTATAGAATACCTGTATAACTAATTAAAATTTTGGTCCAACAGCAATGTTTCTTAAGTGGGGGAATGAAATTAAAACAATTAAAATCCCAAGAGATGATTAATTTATCAGAGCATTTGGCAATAGCAAGCTGGACCTGTAAGAAAAAGCAGCGCAGACATAGGGGGCAGATCTCAAAGTAAGGGAGGAACGCCAGTAGTGGTGTGCCCTCCCCTTTGCCACCTCTACCAGACATGTGGAGGGCACGTTGGCACTCCAAAGACCACCACTTGGCAGTGCCACGCATGCTCTACCATGCAATACTTTTTTGCGCTTTTAATGACCTACAACAACTACCTTTTTCACCCTTTTTCCTGTCGTCTGTCCAAGCCCCCTTTATTCTTGTTTGGGGATGGTGTGAGACCATTTTCCCACCCCAATGGTGGCGCACCTGGTCCCTGCAACTCCCCCAACCAGGAGCCTGTAGCTGTGATGTGTGGGGTGAATGCTGAGTCGTGTTGGTTGTTGAAGCTGCTCCATGCTGTTTTAAAGGTGGTTCTCTTTTGGTCATTCACGACACTGTGTGGGTGCTTTACATGGCAGTGTGGTTGCCTTTACTGGTTTGGAGTTGCACATTTCCAGTTCAGTGTGATGTTGTGTCTGGTTCAGCTGTTCGGGACTGACTCTGCTGCGGGCCACCAACTACTGAACATGCCGTGCGAGGTAGCGTTTGTCTTTTTTGTGTTCTTGCTGGTTTTTTTCGCAAGACTTGGCTTTTTACTTCCCCTCCGTCTGTGCAGGTCGCATTGGAGGTGAATGCAGGTGTGCGGATCTACGCAGATGGAGGTGGTTGCAGCGCTATTCATGTTTTATCCTGGTAGGACCTCGACTCCTACCAGCTTCTCCTCTGTGTTTTTTAACAAATTAACTCCTACTGTGGAATTTGTGGATGGCCTTGGTTTTCTTGTGAGTTGGGTTAGGGTTAAGACTCAATTGAGAAATTTTAATGGATGTTTGTGTTTTGCTATGTTTCTAACTTTTTAGGTTGTGGGTTCTGGTCCATTTATGGTAATGGATTTGTATCGACCTATATTATTGTAAAAATGGTGTTTTATTGCCCTGTTAATAGTATTAATGGTGTTGTTTCTGGCTATCTAGTTTGATTCTCATGCAGCGAAATGTTCTTGTGGTTATTTCGGTTAAGTTATGTTTTGTTGCTCTACTTGAACACCATATAATGGTTAAATGGAAAAATGTTGAACTTGGGCCTTCCATGGAGACTGTTCAATGGTTGAATTCGTTCACTAGGGTTAGATTTGTTCTCAGGGGTTGTAATAGCCTGTGAACTGTTACCTGCGAACATGTAACAATTTGAGAACCTCTGCATGCATACTCATTGTGCATCGTCGTATTACATGGCAATGTTAATTCGGTTCTCATGCATTGAATTGTGTATGTGGTTAATTCAGCGAATTTTTGTTTTGTTATGTTGGTTAATAGTTTAGAAACAAATGGTGTTGTATTTGGCTGTGAATGGAGTGTTAATGTTGTGAATTTGTTGTTTGCTTCAGTTCTGTTAAGTGTGTTTTGGCCTTCCTCTGAGAATGTTCGATGGTTAAATGGAAAAGAAATGGTGTGTTTTTCTGTTGAGATTTGCATGCATTCATATTGTGGTCGGTTCTCTCCAGGGTTTTGATACCCTGATAACCCTTACATGGGAACCTGTAACACTGAGAAACCCTACAGTTTGACTTGTTGAGCATTGTCCTATTCCATGGCAATGTTGTTTAGTGTTGGTTAATGGTTTGGTAAAAATGGTGTTGTGTCTAGCTGTGAATGGTGTGTTAAGGGTGTGAATTTGCTATCTGGCTCAGTTATCAAGCAGCGAATTGTTGGTGTGGTTAATTCGGTGAATTTTTGTTTTGTTGCTCTCCTCAGTCACTGTATAATGGTTAAAGGGAAAAATTATTCGATAATCTGTGCATGTGCGTTTGATTTGGTCTTGCTCCGGGACTATTAGATGGTTAAATGGAGAAGAAATATTGTTTTTTTTGGGAATTTGCATGCATTCCTATTGTGGTTGGTTCTCTCTGGGGTTGTGATACCTTGAGAACCCTTACATGCCAACCTGTAATAATGTTAGAACCAATCCATTGTGGACTAATTGAGCATTGTCCATTCCATGGCAATGTTGATAAGTTGTTTAGGGTATTTTTCAACATTTAGAAACCGTTGCAACGAATTGTGTAGGACATTATGTTCTTTGGGACTTGTAAAGTGAGTGAAGTTAATTCTTGAACTCCCAATTCGGATGAGCTCCATTGTGGGCAGTCCTGAAATGTTGGAATTTTGGCACAATAGGGATAAGCGAACCAACGGTAGGAGCTCTATATGACAAGGTTCTCCCAATCGTTGTGAATGGGACTGATTCTATATTACTGCTGAGCAATTGTTTTGGGTATGGTTGATAGTGTATAGTTTTAATCAAATAATGCTCTTCTGCCTTGTTAGAATTTGATAGCTCGGTGGCACTCCTGCATCAGGTGCCTAGGTGCAGGGGTCATTAACTTGGAGTCTCATTTATATTATTAAAGTGACTTTAGTAATGCGCTTTTATTAAAGTACCTTTTTGATGTGACTTTATGATTTAAAAGTGAGTTTCACTTTATTATGTTTTTAAAGTGACTTTAAGTCATAAAGTGTACTTTTAAATATTTAGGGTAATATAACTTTTCAAAAAGGAAAAATTTGTTGTAAAGTTCACTTAGGAGATTTAAGTGAGTGAGAAATTAGATCCCAGCCATAGATCTCTTGGCCAAGATCTAATCTCGTCCATTGAAGGTGAAAAGTCATGAGAATAACCCTAATAGGGTAAATAAAGTGCATGAGACTTCATTTTGGCACATTATTCAAGAGAGACTTCTTGAAGTGGCTCGATTTCCAAGAGAGGAGCTTGGAGAGAAGTGTGAGAAGCACATTTTGCAAGAGATTGCTGAAGAGACTGAGAGGAGGGCTCGATTTTCAGGACAGCTGAGAGAGAGATTCACAGTTGGCACAGAAATCGAGGAGGAGTACAGGAGCATTAAATGCTGGCACAGAAATCGAGGTGTATTGCTGCACAGAAATCGAGGAGGGTACGGCCTGCATTTAATGTTGTACGACTGCATTAATTTTTGCACAGAAATCGAGGAGGGTACGGCTGCTTTAATTGCTGTACGGGTGCATTTAATTTCTGTACGGTCTGGCACAGAAAACGAGGTGTTGTACGGCTGCATTAAATGTTGTACGGTCTGGCACAGAAATCGAGGCTGAGTTGCTGTTGGTTTTGGCACATTTTTTCGAGAAGAAAATAGCACGAAAACCGAGATAGATTTCTGGGTTGAGATAAGTTGATTTTTTTACTGTAAAAATTGATGTCTAATTTTTCCTGAAGCTCAATAAAATTTCTCTTGCATGCTGGTTTTCCCCCAGGGGTTGAGGGGGTTTTTTCCAGGGTCAAATTTGACCAAAATACTGTCTTAAATGTGTTTTACAGCCTGCTGATTTTTTATTTTTGAGTTAATTTTCCGCTGCAAAGTTTACTTAGTTACAGTATATCAGCTTACAGAGACATGAAATTTACATGCATGTGATATGTGTTTGGTTTTATGAATGTTGAATACTGATATCAGAGTTTTACTAAGTGTTTGGGCTGAGTTAAGCTCAGAATTTCAACATGGTATCAGAGCTGGGGCTCTGAGATTTCAGTAGACTGTTGGGCAGCAGAGAAGTGCTGATATTTTTTTTGATGCTAGTGCATGTGAAGTAACAGCTGTCTGTTAATCTTTTTTTTGCTGAGAGTGAGCAGAGAAGTGCTAGTTCAGTACAGCTGATATTTTTGGTCAAAGAAGGCAGAGTGTGCTTTGTTGGAAAAAGAGCAGAAGAGAATGATGGCTTGCATCCGGTATGAAGATAGGTTGGAAGGGATTTCCAACTACTTACAGTGGAAAGCACGGATGACAGCTGTTCTCAAGGAAAACAAGTTATGGCC